>JAUYWG010000041.1:556940-586807 GCA_034779775.1 Enteromius afrohamiltoni
ACCAAAACGTGACGTGTAAACTCTGCTGGTCACTGATTAGCCGGAGAAAATCATCATTACTGCGTCACTGAACTTGCGACACGAGACACAACAGACCTGCTAGAGTTAAATCAGCACAGCTGCGAAGGATCGGACGCAACATTTACGATGATGTCACTGCAGTAGAGGCGGTGCAGCTATAAAGACACGTGAATAATCCCGCTCACTCTAAAGCGGTACTAAACTGCAGTGGAAGCTCAAACCCAAGCGAACTGAGCCGAGTCGTACCACGCAGTGGAAAAGCGCCATAAGATAGTATTGGAGCTGAGGGTTGGGTTCAGGGCCAGGAACTAAGCACAGTGACTGCAGTATCAGTGAGATTAGACCGGTGTATATGAAGCGATTGTGTCATTGCAGTCTTTTGTCTAGTCTGGAGCACAAATCAGTCTTCTGTATCTCTGTCAGATGAAGGTCCGTCTGAGGCTGTTTTGGGGTCAGAGTGTCAGCGTGGAGGAATCCCAGCGATGTGTGTGAGACGTCTGCTTGTGGCTTTCATGAAACGCTGTGGATTGACCAGACGGATGCCAAACTCCTCTGTGGTTTAATGAGATCAAAGCGCCGCTCGAGACTGGCCAGTGTTCAGATCCGCACCTACAGGACCTCACAGAGACACCTCCTTCAGCGTTTGATGCGTCTGATTTAATGACATTTTTACCCTTCCTTGAATCCATTTGCACAATTTGATATAAGACACATAAGAAATAAAAATAAAATAAAAATGCAATTAGTAAATATAGACAGTTTACATTTGAATATATACATTATATTGTATATAAAATGTTTTATATCTAATTTTGTAAAAATGAATTACGTTCTAAGTTCATATAAATGAAAACATTACAGAAATGTATAAAATTAGAATTAATAAATATATAATATAAATATACACAGTATATAAATTCTAATATAAGCAAATATATGTTGTTAATTTATATAATATACTATTTACATAATATTATTTATTTTAAAATAAAGTAATATAAATAAATAATTAAATAACCAAATAAATGAATACATTTATACCAGGAAATTGAGTAAATTAATAAATGCATTTATTTCTCTGTAAAAGTCTCGTTCAGATGTGTGTTTATGATCAGGCTGAGCTCAGAGTAACAGTGTTTGATTGACAGCTGAAGCTCTGGAACAAAGGTCATGCTAAAGGTCACGGCTGGAGGCTTTTGAACAAGGATGCATGAAAAATATGAGAGGAAACCTGTGTACAGAAAAACATAACTTAATACAGTATAATGATTGAGTTATTTAGTTTGATATTACAGAAACCAGTTATTTTAGTTGTGGTGATGTATGAGTGTGACTCTGACCATGCTGGAAACACACACACACATCATTACACTCTAGTGTGTGTGTGTGTGTGAAACAGGCTGATCTGAATGTCCCTCACGTCCGTGTGTTTTCTCATCAGCTCATGTTTTATTTATTGTGTTTGTGTTTAATTGGAGTGTTTCTGAAGCTGTTTGATTGTCACGTTTCTACACATCAGCCTGTCAGACTTTAATAAATTGGGCTGGACCTGGCATTTTGAGTTAGAAATGGAAATGTGAATCAATGTCAAATATTAATATAAATGCAAAAGGAGACAACTAGACAAATATATTCCTCCACAAACTTCCATTTTAATTATTATAATTATCTAATAACTAATAATTAATAATATAATTTATTTGTTTATAATTATAATTGAATGCGTGTGTGTGTATATATATATATATTATACACAATGTAAATATTCATGCAAACAATTTACTTGTGAAATGGAGTGTGTGTGTTTGGAGTGTACTCTATGTATGTGTATACTGTATGTGTTAGTGAGAGAGTGTGTGTGTTCTGTGTGTGTGTGTGTTTGCACACAGTGTGATTATTGACATACAGCATCATAATGATGTGTGGTGCTGAGTAATAAGTGAAGTTCTCCTGAGTTCTCCTGGGGAGGATCTGATTATCAGTTTAACAATCAACATCATGACTCGCGTCCCGCTGGGGACGCAATATGCACATGAATATTTATGTCTCATTATTGTTATCATAACTCAAGGCTAATCAAACACTCTCTGTGTCTCTCTCCATGTATCGTGACGCCGGCTCCTGACCTCCTCCTCCTCCTCCTCCTCTTCAGGTAAGAGAGCTTCAGGTGCTTCAGTCTGGAGTCAGCTCATGTTCAGTGTGTTTATCTCATCAGATGGGCTTTCAGGAGTGTTTGGAGCTCATCACTCATTGATTGAATGTTCAGTGATGATGATGATGATGGTTTTGTTTTGGGATGGTTGTGGAAGATCTGTAGATTGCGCTGGATAATAATGCATAATAGTGCATAATAATATTCATGTGCAACAATCATCTATGGATGAAGAGAATCAGAGAGGAGATGAAGGTGTTATGAGTGTCAGTGCTCAGCTCTCCAGCCGGATTCACAAAATATTCCTAAAAACACAGTTATTCTTATAATGCCGTTTTCTGTCTTTTGTTACTAAAGAATAAATTCAAAAAGTTGAATTTTCAAAGCATTTCTTAAAAGTGTTGTTATAGTTTTCTTTGTTCCCTAAAATTAAGAATTCCTAAATAAATAAAAACCTTCTTGCAGTTCCTCCCAGAAACAAACAAGTCCCCACAAGAAAGATATTGAATTAATTTAAAATGAGTTTCTATTATAACACAGCACTAGCCACTATATTAACAGCAGTCTTTATACAAGTACAGTTGTAATAATATTTCAGATGTCTATATTATATATGGAGAGAACAGAACAGAATAAATAAATAAATGTCAGATCTATAATATATATTTAGCAATGACTGCTTTCAAATATTATAATAATATAAAATGAAATATTAACATTTTTAAATATATTAATATAAAAATATATTTATAAAATAATGGCAATTTTATCAAAAACCTAGTTTTATTTAAAATGTATTTTAAGGCATTTCTTTCTTTATTTCTTTATTTTCATGAATCCGGCTCCTGGTGATATTCTTTGAAAAATCACTTAATCTGTTTTTATCATTTTTAAGCAATGCACAATTATTGTGTACATGCAACCTAAGAATCCACTAATAATAAGACAGATAGTAAGAGCAAGCATCAGTTTATTAGTCGAATATTAGCGCTGTGAACCTTTGAATAAGACTAGTTTATCAATCAGACTGAAAAATATCTATGCATGTCATTATTGTAGGAGTGTTTAGACGTGTGCACGCACGCACATTTCATTTAGATGTAAATGAATATGGATAAAGTCAAGGAAGTGAAATCAGAGAATGAGAATCAGCTGTGATGGAGTCAGACATGAGCTCTCGTCTGCTTATTAACACGTCGTTATTGATCCGCAGCCAGCCTGACGCCTCCTCTGATCGATATTAATCATTCAGTGTGGTCAAATAAAGCAACCGGCAGCAGAAGTGCGCTTAATACAGTTGTTGATTCATTGTTTAATCCATGCGTCTCAATATGTCTGCAGAAGCGTGTTTACGCCAAACGTTCCTCTCACGAGAAACACAACAAACGAGAATAATGCAGAATCATTCAAATTCGGACTCATTTTTTATTAAGTGTAATCTGTTTATTTTAGTGCAGTCAAATTAAAAATAAAGCATATATTTATATTCATATTATTAAAAGTATTTTAATATTCAAACAGAACATTTCTCTTAAATATATGCATGCATTTGTATTTATATATGCATAATAAATATATACAGTACACACGCATTACTGTATGTAGATACGATTAAATGCGATGTATTGTGTGACGGCACTCTTTTATTTATTATTTAATGTGTTTGTGTATACAGTACTGTACTGTACTGTATATCTTTTTTTTGGAATTGTACAGAAAAATTGTGGTATATATACATAATCTTAAAATGATACTATTATATGTAGAATTTGAAATAGTCTTCAGGCTGAATTATGAAATCTATAGATTGCTGTTTGTTTGTATGCGTTAGGCGTTTAGTTAACTGCTGCAGTTCTGTTGGAATGTATTGCAATAAACAAACATACATAGTCAAATGAATACTGGATCTTTTTGCTGGAAACACTACACGGCTCCAGGATGCTGTTGTTTTTGAGAAACCAGGGGTTTTGACTTTGCTTTTGGCTTGTTTTTTTCCCTCTCAACCATTTTTGGCACTTTGATCCCATTGGCTGGTGTGATGAGAATCAGACGTGTGTTCGTCCAATCAGACGCGGGCAGCGTGCTAATCTGAGATGCAGAAAGTGTGTCCCTGCAGGTTTGGCCCGTGGTTGATCTCCTGACACACGTTCATGGCTGTGCTTGTCTTTTGAAGTGAGCGAGCGCTGGCAGAGACGAGGCTCAGGAGCGCTGCCAAACACCACGTGTGTGTGTGTGTGTGTGTGTCAGCACATAAACACATAAAACCCTCTTCACCAGCTAAATGGATTTTAAAAAGCATTTTTGTGTTTTCTCTGCATTTTTGTCTAGTGTGGCATCCTGTGCGTCCCCCCACTCTTTCACAGTCATGTCTAGTTGAATAGTTAGTTTTGTTTTGGTTGTAGTTAGTGGGCAGTCTATTTGAGTTGATCTTGTTCATCTGTTTCTGTGTAGTTTTTCCAGATTCATTGATTGCCGTACTGCTTCATTTTGCCGTTTAACCACAAAATAATCACGCAGTACTACTCTGATTTAAATTCCCAATGAGTTTTATTGGCATTGTGCAGAATTGCCAAAGCATTGTCCATTACATGAATGAGGAACACAACCAGCTTAGATCTGTAAAATGATTACATGTATGCTTTCTCTCTTTTTTCCAGTAAATAAGAAACAATAAAAAGATTTAAGACATTGTTAAAATCAAACAGTACAATATCTAAGAAATGATTTTGTTTTGTCCACTGGCTGGACACACTGATACATATCTTACTGCTGTTCTGATCATTGTGGAATTTTGCCTTGAAATGTGACTTTTATTTTACAGTACTAATATATTAATGCACACACACACAGAAAGTCCTCTTGTCAGACACTATAATGGACAAATTCACATACATTTTTCAAAATAACGGTCTTGGCTAGTATTCATGAAAAACTGTAAATATTTGTGAAAAATCTGATGTATATCCATGCATTAGGTCTTAAAGTGACTATAGCATAATAAACCTGCTGCTGTTCATGATGTTAAAACAACTGAATGTATGTGTTTAGAGAGAGAGAGAGAGTGGGTACATATATACCCCCCTTTTCACTTTGATATATTGCAGCCATTTGTTTAAATTGTTTAAGTTAATCACCCCATATTAACAGAAAACCACAGAATTGTTGACATTTTTGCAGATTTGTTAAAAGAAAAAGAAAAACTGAAACATCACATGGTCCTAACAGATGATTTTAACAAATGGCTGCAATATAACAAAGAGTGAAACATTTAAGGGGATCTGAATACTTTCCGTACTGTATATACAGTGAGGTCAATAAGTATTTGATTTTGTAAGATCTTTTACTTAGAAATCATGGAGGGGTCTACAATTTTCAGCATAGGTGCATTTCCACTGTGAGAGACCGGAAATCACATTGTATGATTTTGTTTTTTACTGTGTCAAATAAGTATTTGATCACTTGAGTCAAATTTTTTAAGTATTTGGTACAGAAGCCTCTAGATCTGTCAGGGTTCAGGGCTGTCGCTGAGCAACACAGAGTTTCAGCTCCCTTCAAAGATCTTCAACTGGATTTAGGTCTGGAGATCACTTCAGATCCTTGATATGCTTCTTACGGAGCCACTCCTTGTGTGCTTCGGGTCATTGTCATGTTGGAAGACCCAGCCACGACCCATCTTTAATGCTCTGACTGAGGGAAGGAGGTTTTTGCCCAATATGTCACAATACGTATTCAGTACCGTTCATCCTCTCTTTAACACAGTGCAGTCGTCCTGTCCCCTGTGCAGAGCTGATGCTTCACTGTAGGTTTGGTATCATCATTCTTCTTCCTCCAAACACGGCGACTGGAGTTAAGACCAAAAAGTTCTACTTTGGTCTCATCTGAGCACAGAACTTTCTCTCATAACTCCTCTGGATCATCCAGGTGGTCCCTGGCAAACTTCAGACGGGCCTGGACATGGGCGGACTTAAGCAGGGGAAGATTTTAAACCATGAGGTCTTAGTGTATTGCTGATAGTAAGCACTGATAGGCTCTCTCTTCACGGCATTGACCAGCTCCTCCCGTGTAGTTCTGGGCTGATTCTTCACTGATTCTTAGCATCATTGATACCGCATGAGGAGAGATCTTCCCGGGGCCCCAGTCCGAGGGACATTGACCGTCTTCATTAGCCTCTTCCATTTTCAGACAATTGCCCTGGAGCCCTTTCCTGCTTTGTGAAGGTCTACAATTCTGTCTCTTTGGTTTTGTCCATGTGGCTACTTAGACTGTGGCTTACAAAACTGCAAACAAAGTTATTGCCTAACAGGTATTTTTGTAATTTTTTTTTATATTTATATCTAAATAATTTTTCTTTCACTAAAGATGTGTTTTAGATGTAAGTGTAAGATGTTTAGGTGTAATTAATTTATTTACAAGCAATAATATATTTATTTCTGCATTGATTTCTTAAAGTTTTGATTTAATATTTAATAATTAACTGTTATTAAAAGATTCAGAAGATTTAGTGAGTTTTAGCAGCGTCTGTATGAGCTTTATACATCTGTGTGTGTGTGTGTGTGTGTGTGCTTTCACTTCATGCACACTCAAGGTCACCGAGTGTCTTTCAGTGAACAGTTTCTTCTCTTAATTACTGATGAACTGATGAACCCCGCTGGGCTAATGGCGCTCTTAACCCTGGACTGACCAGTGTTTCACATCAGTAAACCTGACTTTATGGAGTTAATAGTGAAGCCGTTCAGAGTTTGAATGCTGAAGCCAGTCGTTTAGCAGCAGGCAACCAATCAGCAGCTGCCTCAGTGATGAGCTCATTAAATATTCATGTGCTCTGAGAGTTAACACCACAGAACATTACGTTTACATTACATGAAGCGAAGCAGAAGTGCACAATATATCGCATACTGTTATTAGCGGTTTTTGTTGTTCAGATTCTGAATTGCTCATGCTTGTTTCCACTGTTTTATATTCAGCCATCATCTCATGTAAAGTTGGACTTAAAAACGGGTGAATCATCAAGTCATCAAAGCTGGATGTAACAAACCTCTAAAATGCAACAATTCTCAAAAAGATTATTTATAACCACAAAATTTAAAGGAATTGTGAGCTTTTTTTTAAGCTCACAATTTGGACTTAAAGTGTTGAGTTCAATTAACTTCTTTATTATTTGTGTGTGTGTGTGTGCGTGTGTCTGAGTGTGTGAGTATGTCAGTGTAAGCTCTTGATTGGCTCCCCAGTGATCTTCAGGAATAATTCAGCTCATCTGATCTGATCTGATGTTCTCATCACACACTGATCTGCTGAAATATTAACATGGTTTCTCTCAGATGTCTCGGAGGTTCCTCCTCCGTCTATAGCTGTAGTGTAGCGTAATAAAAACTACTACAGCATTACTGTGAATTAATCACGAGCACTATAAACACACAGAGTTGCTCTGACAGCACAGTTTGATTCAGTCATGTTCCAGTTACTAGTGCTGTAAGAAAAGAAACCACCCAGAGCCTCCCAGCAGGTGAACACACCTGTCTCGTTCTCTCTGATCGTCTCCAGCAGCTGAGCTTCATGTGTTGAGACGCTGAAGGAGGTTTTATTCCGTCAGTTATCAGATAATCATTTTACTGTATCGTAATCACTACATAGTTATTCTAAAATAACTAAATGATATATATTAAAAATATTTATTTATTTATATATATATAAATATAATTGTACAATATATTAAAAATACTTATTTTATTACTCTAAGATGCATTAAATTGATCAAAAGGACAGGACAGGTGACAGGGAACATTTATAACCTTTCTAAAGATGTCTGTTTCAAACTGATGCAGTTCTTTTTTGAAGTCATAAATAATGCAAATTTTTGAGTACATTCCAAGAAAATAAATTTTCAGTCTTTCAATTATTATTTAGTTCATTGTTACTTGCTGTTTCTTTGTAATTAGTGGTGTAATTTACTAACGGTTTCTGAGTGGATTTGAGTTGAGTTTGTAATTAATTAAAACATTAAATGTTAAACTAAAATAAAGAAAAAATAAGAACTATTTTATTTGTTTAGCTGCATAATAAATGACCAAATTAATAAATGACTAAATCGTTTAATTATATTTAATGGACATATTTATATTTTATTTGATTTAACTTTCTGCTAATAAAATATTTTTTTAATATTTTGTAAAAATAGTTTCTACAAAAATATTGTGCAGCACAACAGTTTTTTACATTGCTAATAATCAGAAATGTTTGTTGAGCAGTAAATCAGTATATATATGAATGATTTCTGCAGAGTCATGTAAGGCACTGGAGTAATGATGCTGAAAATACAGCAGTGTTTTTGATCAAATAGTTGCAGCCACACGCACACTATATAGGCTAGAAGATAAATAAGAGCGTTATTTCAGATCCTGTATGTATGATGGTGGCTCACTTGATAGATCTGCTGCACTGAAATGCTCTTTCATATCTATAGTCCACTTCAGCCGGTGAGATGCTGTGACTCGGGCTGAAATAATCATAAAGTAAGAGCAAACTGATCTTCAAGAGACTGGCCTCGAGGTCTGGCTGGTGTCAGGAGCCGCTGTAAAGCCTGTATTGTTTGTTTCGGTGGCAGCGTGAACGTGTTTGTCCCTGCGTTTCTCGGAGACTCCAGCTGAAGGACGTTCTGGATTATGATAAGGAGCTCGTCTCGATGTGCAGATGAGTCGAGAAGCTGTTGGTGTTTCCTCAGACTCGTGTCGGTGTTTGTTTACCTGCCGGCGGTCCGACTGTGTCACAGAATACACAATAATCCATGAAGGACATGAAGAACACGCAGCCGTATTATTATGACTGGGAAAATATGCGCCTCTCAGAAATTGCTGGTAATTTCACAGTTATTGCAATGTAACGGCATCTGACACACTGAATTAATAAATATAAAGAAGAAATAAATAAGAATACCTTTTCTTCGGTGTGCTCAGGGACACAAATTAAATCTTAAGTGCTTTTGTAATCTTCATACTCCAAGATTCATTGTTTATTCATTTATTTATTTGTAATAAGATTAATAATTGATTGTAAAGATTAAATATTTTATTTATTGTACATTTATTTGTATATTTTATATTATTATTGTTCTTAATTATGAATAAAATACTTATTTATATTTAATATAATAAATGGATCTATAGTTTGTTTTTTTACTTATTATAATAATTTATTTATTCATTAATATGTTGATTTATTAAATTGCTAAATTACATTATTAAATAAATAAAAAGAGGCATTTATTCATTCACCTGTGCATTAAATAAAATGAATATACGCACACACATACATATATTACAATGAATAAATGTGAATTTGGTTAAATTATTATAATATGACTTTAAATATCAAGGGTACCTGAAGAAAATAAGGGGTGTGGGTGAAAATGATTTACTCTGATATATTTTTTATCATTCAAACTCTTAAAATCAACAGCAGTAACGCTTAGACACTGTACTGTGCTTTTAATATTTAATAACTGAAGGTTAGGAATGCTGCTCGTTCTGAATAGGTGTGAATTAGTAAAGGCTTCTTTGTGCAGCGACTGAAAGCGTTTCTTAAAGTGAGACTCTGTGGCCGTAACGGATGAATCAGTTTGCAGAAGTTGAATCGGTTCGTTTGTGAAGTGATCTACAGAAGCTCAATTAAAGCCGAATCTTTCATGGCGGATCACTTTCTCTCCCAAGCCAGAAATCAATTGCCTTTGCTCCCAGAATGCAGTGAAATTGAAATTAAACGACACACAAACACACACACACACCCACGTCTGTCTATTCCAGTATAATTCTGTCTTTGCTTATTTAGCGCTTCATTCAGAAACAGAAGTGTTGTTTGTGTCTGGTGTCACACCTCGCTGCCAGAGACTCATGCTTTAATTTATTTAGAAGAAATTGTGCATTTTGTCCTGCTGTGAAATAATTTGCCATTTTCATTCACTTTTAAAAGCTCAGAAGAGATTGTGTGTGTGTGTGTTGAATGTTGGAGAAACAGGAAACCAGTGTTGGGTCACATGACTCCTGAAGTGACATCATATAAGCATCACCAGCATCAGGATTCAGTATAAGCTCCATGTACACGATTTCACTACCAATCAAATTAATAATAATTCTATTCATCACAGATGCATTGAATTGATCAAAAGTGGTAGTAGAGACAATTATGTCATGGAAAAAATTATCATTTTAATTAAATGCTGTTTCTTTACATTTTCGGTTTATCAGTGAATCTTGAAAAATAAAATGTGTCCTTACCCCTCAGACTGACTGACTGTTTTTGGTCTGTCTTTAAATGCATATAAGCCATGTGAGGACGTTATGATGCTCTCGTCACAGATGATCATTTCTTGTCCTTCTCCACAATGTTGCATGTATCAATTCCCTTCCCTCCATCTGTCCCTCTGGTCGAAGTCTTGTGTGTAAATATTTGCAGTTTGCCTGTAATCCGCTGAACTCTCCTCAGTCCCACACTGAGACGCTGGGAGTTGAATACAGATAGAGAGGCATCTCGTTCTCAAGGACGCCCTCAGCTGACCTCAGAAGACAATAGCAATTACACAGCAACACCTTTCTTAATCTTGTAGCACCCTAGAATCTATCTAGAAGACCATAACAACTTTCAATGCCCTGGACACCAACTAGAACGCCATAGATGCTGCATAGCAGTATTTTAGCAACACCCCATAACATCACAACAACCACACAGCAACACTCTGGCAGTGCCTTGGAAACCAACCAGAGCGCCATAGCAACACTCTGCAGCCACCAAGAACTTCATAGCAACCACTTAGTAACACTCTGACAGCTGAATAGTGACACCCTGGAAACCACCCACAATACCCTATTGATCTTACAGCAACATACTGGCAGTCACCCATAGCAACACCATAGCAACTACATATTATAGCTACAACCTGGCAACCAACCACCCAGATAACCAGAACCCTGGCAACCACCTGCGATAGCCTATTAAAAACATGGCAACTGCACAGCAACATTCTGGCAACCACCAGAACCACTAGTAAACTCGTAGCCAGCACATAGCAACACCCTAATTATTTACCCTTCAAACCCATAAGACCTTTTTTCATCTTCAGAACACAAATTAAGATATTTTTGATGATATCAGAGAGTAGAGGTCGACCGATATTGATTTTTACTGAGACTGATAGCTAGATTAACAGATTAATTAACCAATAGTTTTTAAAACTAAATGATTGTACATGTATAGTCCGTTTTAGATTATGTGTATGTATAGTCAACTATTTATAGTATATCTATAGTTACATGTATAGCTTATTAAATTGTGTTTTTACATCTAGAAGCCTGCGTCTCCAGCTCGACCATTCATTCATTCAGAGATGATCATGCATAAATCAGTGGAAAATCTATAGAAATACTAATTCTGTGTAAAGCAATCCTTTTTCTGCCACCACTTTGTTCAACGACAAGGCTCTGACAAACAGCACTCAAGCTCAGGTCAAATTTATTTAAGTTAACAATCATGACATTAAACACTCAGTTGTACGTGTATTTTTGCCACATTAATTTAACCGCTTGAGGTACTGCTAATCGTACCATCCTCTCAGCTTTGTCGGTAAACATACAGCTCTTCTTTCTCCAGTGCAGCAATTCTTGAAAAGTAATCAATCAGCTGGGGAAGTATGGGGAGAGATATTACTTGTTATACCATGTTTACCCTGTTTACATATTGTCTGGAATAAAAAAACACTGTGAGCACTCAGTGTATATCAAACACACACTTTCCCTTACAGAAAACCAGACAGACGTTGATTTCAGACACATTATGCTTTCTCTGAGCAGAGCTGAAGGCTGTTTTCCGTGGCTGTGATTAATGGCATTTAAAGCCTCCTTCAGGACACGTGTAAATGTCTCCAGGTATCTCGGTATCTCAAACGTCATTTATTTGAACAATGTGAGAAACAGTACACTTAGAAAGAGACTTCTTTGTAATTACCAGTAATTGCAATCACCAGTAGCTGTGTGTGTGTGTGTGTGTGTGTGCGCATGCTCGCGCCTCGCTTAGGTGTGATTATTACAATCATTATCGTAGTTAGTATTACTGCTATTTACACTCCAGCAATTAACACCATTCAGTGGCTTTGCTAATGCGTGTGATTTGTTCTGCTCCGTGTTAATAACTGAAATGATGAGGACTGTATTTTCACTTTACAGTCGTTTACTTTTGTAAAACTAGGAAAGTGTTTTTGTCCTGAAACGTTGAGAGTTTGAGAGATTTCCCTTCTGTGTTCCAGTCATCATGTAGAACAAATCTGAGCAAAGTGAGCCGAAATTGAAAAGCTCTGCCTCGCGTCAGGCTAGAATTAGTTTATTAGCATCTTAGAAAATCGACTTTTAAATCCATTTTTGGTGGGAAATGACTTTCCGGGGAAAGATACTTTATACTCTTTTGATGATAAGTCAGAGGGTGGATTTCAGTGCGCTTTGGGAACGCGCCTGTTCAAAATAAGCACTTATTTTCAATTGTGCAATAAAAGCATCTTTTCCTTCAAATTAGACACAATTTAGAACAAATCCCTGGCTGGATTTTCAGTCTGAGAGAGGCACTGATCTGGAGTCTGATGTTGCACACAAACCCAGAAACAGGCCTGAAAAAAACACATGATTCAGGCCTGAATCACTGAACACCCTAGCAACCATATAATAGCTACATGCCTTGACAAAACCCAGAACAACTGCACAGCAATACCCTGGAAACCATCCACAACACCATAGTAACACCCTAGCAACCACCACCCAGAAGATTATATCAGCTGCGAAGTAATGCCCTGGCAACCACACAGAACACACCAACAACTGCTTAGCAACACCCTAGAAACCACCCATAAGACCATATCAACCACTTAGTAACACTCTGGGAACCACCCAAAACACCATAGAAAAACTGAACAGCAAGACCCTGGTAACCACCCACAACACCCAAACAACCACCACCCAGAAGATAGTATCAGTATCTGGCAACCACACAGAACACCCCACCAACTGCTTAGAAACACCCTAGAAACCACCCACAACACCATAGTAACATATCAACCGCCACCCATAAGACCATAGCATCCACTTAGTAACACTCTGGGAACCTCACAACACCCTGTCAGGCTTATAGCAACACCTGTCAATCACTGACAACACCAAAGCAACCACCACCCAGCTGAACTTAGCAACAACCTGGCAACCACCCACGATACCATAGTAATGACATAGCAACACCCTAGCAAACACCACCCAGAAGACCGTAGTAACTGCTTAGAAACACCCTGGCAACCACCCACAACATCCTGTCAGCCTTATAGCAACACTGTCAATCACTGACAAGACCATAGCAATGCCCTAGCTACCACCCACAACACCACAGTAATGACATGGCAACCACCTCCCATAAGACCATAGCAACCACTTAGTAACACTCTGGGAACCACCCACAACACCATAGCAGCAACTGCACCACAATACTCGGAAACTACCAACACCACCATAGCAACACCCTAGGTAACACTACCCAGAGGACCATAGCAATTGCTTAGTAACTCCCTGGAAAAACCCCCACAATACCCCATCACAGCAACAGCTGACAAACACAGAACACCAAACACCATAGCAACGTCCTAGCAACCACCACCCGACAGACCATAACAACTACACAGCAACACCTTGGAAACCAACCACAACTGGAACACCCTAGCAACCACTGTCTAGTGTAACAACTCCCTAGCGACACTATGCCAACCACCCACAGTACCCTAGCAACTGCATAGCAACCCCACAGAACGAATGGTTGTGTGAGTTTGAGTGAAAATGTAGTTTTCAGGTGAATTTCTGTGAGTGGTTCTCTGTACAGAGTGATGTAAGAGTTCAGGGCAGACTCCGGCAGGTAGAAACAACAGCGTTCCTGTTCAAGACGTTTCAGGGTTTTTACAGTTGTGACGCACGTCCTTCTGCATGTTGGCTACAATATTTATATTTTGGCTGAAACGAGATTTTACTGCCCATAAAAATACAAGCTTTCATTGGACAACAGAGCCGAGTTTTCAGGCATCTCGTTTGGTATTAATGAAGGCGGATGTTTCAGAAAGACTGTAAGTGATATTAAATAAACGTATGCGAGCCAAACACAGTCTGGATTTTATGGTCACTGGAAAAAGACAAACATCAAATGTAGGTTGCCCTCATGTCATATTTTTCCTAGCAGAGAATATTCTGTTGTCCTTCTGAAGAGAGGCATGTATGTGTAATGACCCGCGAGTGCTGACTGAGTCAGGGATGTTTTTGCCTCCTTCATGATTTCTTTCATTGGTTTGCTGTTTTGGCTTTTTATGTTTCAGTTCATGTTTTGTTTTGTTTTCAGATTAGCTGTTTTGTTGTTGTTGTTTTTAATTTAGTTTAGGTAGAGAAGTGTGTGTGTGTGTGCACGCATTTTGTGTTTTGTTTTATATTATTTTTGAGTTTAGGTTTTATTTCAGATGTCTAAAGTTGTAACTTTAATAAAATGTTTTAGTTTGACTTGTGGTTCATCTGTGTGTGTGTTCATGTATTTGTTTTGGCCTGTTTTGTTATTTTTGTTTCAGGTTCAGGTTTTTTTATGTTGTATTTTTAATTCTTCATCCATGTGTTTTTTTTCCTCTTTATTTTATTGTTATTTTATTTATGTATTTGTAGTTTTTTATTTAGTTTCAGGTTTAGGTTTGTAAACTCATGTAAATCCTCTGAGCTCATTTATATTTCATCGTCACTGTCTGTCTGTGCATTATAGTCTGTTCTTAGCTCACAGATGGAGTGTTTATTTGATGCGGATCATGTGGGCGGGTCACTGACGGACTGCTCTTGATGTCATCGTATTGAACTGTGAGATTCATGAATATTAATTAGGTCATGCTGACATTGCTAGAGAACTTGACTGGACTGTCCCTTAAAGTCACCTAATTAATATTCATGAGGCAGTCCTTCACAATAGGCTGTGCAAACGCACTTGTTGACTTGCTTTATGCTTGATTAATTTAAATTTAATGTCAATTTCAAATGTTATATTTTCTTGGATGAATAAGGTGAGTCTGTGCGTACAGTATTTGAGGGGAAGAAGCAGAGTCGTTCAAGAAAAACATCATAGCAGGATGATTATGAAGCTAATAATAGTCATGTAGTTCATGATCTTCATAATGACTGAGGTGGAGATGTTTTTCTGCTGTAACAGTGATATAAATACACAGAGACGTGGGTTTCTTTAGCATGTCGTATTTCAGACCACTAACTAGTGCGCAGCGGTTTCTGTGTCTCTCTGAGGTCATGTGACTGTGTTTTTAGAAGCCCACCTCAATTAATTTAAAGACCCTTGAACCCATCATTATTTCAATCCATGAAGTCTTTTTTACATCTGTCTGCTGAAATGTTTGGATGAAGTAACCGAGTAAAAGCCCACAGGTGAGTGGAGAACAATTCTTCACAATCCACATAAATTCAGTTGTGTGCTTATTGGAAGTTCAGAGACATGGGTTTCTTGGACTCATCATGATCGTCTGTAGTGCAGTAACTGGATATGTACAGTACATGTGTGTATTCTAAAAGAAGTGTTGATTGTGGGATTATATGGATGGAGTCTGATGGTGAAATGCACAGAAATGTCTGAAGGGTTTTTTTTTTCTTTACATGCATGGCAAATCTTAAAACTGATTATTTGTATTACTTTAAATAATAAATATTATTTTTACTAGTTACCAAACCAATCTTCATTATTTCAATCTGATGAACTAAAAATAGCTAGAAACTAAAAGAAGAGTAGTAAAATAACTAAATAAAAAGAGCTAAATTACTGACACTTAAGTGAAGTGAAAACTAAAATTAAAATAAAATCAAAATCTAAATTCTGAAGCAACTAAATGCTAAATAAAAAAAAAAAGATTAACACAATTAATGAAAAATTATTAAAATGTGTTATTAACAATATTAATATAGCTAATTCTAAATGTCTGCAAAAACTTTAACAGTATATAAAATACTAAAACAGCTGAACACTAAAATAAAAGAAATACTAAATAGCTAAATAAAACAATGACCAAATTACTAAACCTTGTACTAAAATTAAAATAATTAATAAACAGTTAATAAATTTTTTTTTTGTATATGAGTGATGCTAAAATAATAATAATAATAATAATAATATAACGAAACACAAAAAAACAACAACTTGAAATTAGAGTGAAAGCATAAGAATAAAACAACTAAAAGTTGTAGTAGTGTATGAGTGAGAGTATAATAACACCGCTGAGCTGCCAGCACTGTACATACTGTAATGGGATCATTGAGATTATTTTCTCTAATCCTTTAAATCCTTTATGTTGAGCAGCAGAGGAACCTGAAGAGAGCATTACACCGTCCCCGTCTGGATCCTCCATCGTGTGTGTGATTCATGTGCTTCTGAGTCAGATCTCACTAACCGTGAGATTCAGGAGCAACATCCACACGTTTATTCAGTGTTTGCTGACTGAGAAATCCGTGATGAATCAGCTGTCATATAGAAACCTAAACTACGTGTGGATCAAAACCTTTCATTGAAGCTGTCCAAAACAGTACGCGTTTTAGTCTCAGGACAACTTAGATTATCTTTGATCCACGTTAAATGTTGACTACTGTATATCAAGCGTGTTTCTTTCCTTTTTGTTTTTATATTGGTTTCCAGAAATGCTTCTCATGAGTCTTTCGATTTAATTAATTAATTTGTAAAGATAAAGACAAATAACATGCGTTTAAATCTACGGTAATTTACTGGAAACCAGCTGGCAGTAGTACTGTAACTTCTGTGTGGGGTGTTAGTGCGAGCGCAGTTGCAGAGTTTCAGCGTGTAATTAGTTGACTGTCAGTCCAGTGGAAAAGCTCTTTTAAAGCCGTGGATTGAGTGAACGGAGCACTTAGACGTGTTCTTCATCGGGGCAGAGTTTAGTAAGTGCTGAGTGGTGTTTGGCCACCTGCTGATCTCCGGTCAATCTCAGCCACTTCAGGGACCCTTACTGGAAGTGTTATTGTGAACGCAGTCTTCAGGGAGCTGGTTTTGTGTAAAAGCATGTCGACTTATATTCAAGGACTGTTGATGGGCTTTATTTACTCGTTTTTAGGTGTTGTGTGAAATGTCTGTGTGTTAAACCAGATGTGTGTTTATTATCTTTTAATAGTTAAAACAATTGGATGATTGTGGGCGGTGGGTAGGGGAAAGATGATGGTATGTTGGATGGATGGATGATGGTTTGATGGATGGAGAAATGGGTGGATGGTGATAGGTTGATTGGATGATGATGATTTGTTGGATGGTTGATTGATTGATTGATTGAATCGGTTGGATGGATGATGAAGATGATGAATATGATAGTGATGGATGTATGGGTGGATGATGGTTTTTGAGTGGATGGTTGCTTGAAGGATGGATGGATGGATGATGGTATGTTGGATAATGATTGGTTGGAGGTTAATCAAAGGGTTCGATGGATGATGGGTAAATTATGACCTGATGGATGATGGGTTGGACAGATAGATGGATGGATGATGGTTTGTTGGATGGTTGGATAATTGGGTGGTTAGAACGATGGTTAAATTAATATATATATGGGTGAGGGTGGAACACTTAATTTCGTAGAATGCATCACCTGTGTTGAGTTTTTCTCAGTGACTTCCTGATGAAAGCTGATGAACTGAAAAAGACTCAAACCCTGCAGAGTGTGTGTGTTTTTATTTGTTTGATGAGCATGTTCTCTGATTTCCCCAAACTAATGCTAAGTGTGTGTGTAGTGTGGATTATTTTGGCATGTGCTGTATCATTGATTGAATTATTGATTGTGTGTGTAGCACGCTCAGAGTGTGTTTGGTCCTGTGTGAGCGCCGTGGGCTCTGTGTCTGAGAGGCTTTGATTCTCAGCTCATCCTGGAGTATATCGGCTCAGCAGCAGCGTTTCATTCCCAGCGGTCAGCAGTTTAACCCAGAATAACCCGAGCTGTGTGCTGTAGAGTGGAATATCTGAGAGTTTCATTACAGCCATTAAAGAGCCGTCCACATTCACCTCTCTGAGAGGAACACGAGCCAGTATATACGCGCTTTCATCACGTAGAATCTCCTTGGGTTTTCTTCAGTGGGTGGAGATAGATGAGCACAGGAAATAGCTTGAAGCTGGACATTGTGTGAGGTTGACAATCACTGTTTTCAGCATTAATAATGACACTGAAGACTGGAGTAATGATGCTGAAAATGCACAGAAATAAATGCTAGTTTAACAGAAAAGCAGCTGTGTAAAATGACTGTATTTTTGATCAAGTAAAAGCACTCTTGGTGAGCAGAAGAGACTTCAGACTTCATTCAAACACATTCAGAAATCTTACCAATATCAAACTTTTGAACACTATACTCCAATTTTGTAATATTATTATCGTCATATATCATTTAAAAGAATGAATTTAATATTATAATGTATTATATATTAATTATTTTATACATTCAGTATGTTTAATGCACTGTAAAATGTTCAGTAAAATAATAAAACTTGTTTTGATCAAACTCTTAAAGGGATAGTTTACTCCAAACAGTGGTTGTTATTTTCTGGACTGATGTTGACCATACATCTGTGCTTGACATAAATGCAGCAGTATGTGATATGATGTAATGACCTGTAGGAGAGTAAATGCATGCATGTTTGTGATCATGCTGGAGGCACATGGAAGCATTTATCGCGCCGAACAGCGCTTCACGTCACATGTCAGACGTTTGGTGGGAATTGTGTCGCTTTCTGTAAAGTAGCGGGTCTCAGGACACCAGCGGGTGTCATGAATGACGGATTGGTCTCGCTGGTGACCCGTGGCGAATATTTCTCCTTCTGTTCTTCCGCCAGAAAGAGATCCGTCCTGCCAAAGACACCACATTACAGCCATTCAGTCCTCTGCAGGACCTGCGTGTGATTCCATCTGATCGAAGTATAGTTGCATCAAGCAGATTAGAGTTTGGTGGGAATATAATTTACATTTTGCAACGAAATGAACAGATTTGCTGATGTACATCACTGAAGCAGGACATTATTTATATTAATTGATTGTAATTAATTGTTGCAGCAAAATAAAAAAGCAATCAAGCAGTTTTTTTTGCTATATAGTACATTATGTGTTGCTTTATGTGAGTGCACTAATCCAAATAATAATTGCATCCAAAATAAACACTTTGTTTCTGTATTAAATGCATTTATATATAACATTGAATATAAGAAAATAAATATATGCATGCGTTTACATGTCAGTACTGTATGTGTTTGTTTTAATATATACATAATAAATAAAACAAACCTTTATTTTGGATTAATCGTGATTAATCATTAGACGGCACTAATATTTCATATATATACTAATATATATATATATATATATATATATATAATATAGAGCTGCCATAGAGATGTCATTAGTGGTGAAATGTATTAGTGGTTTCTAAAAGTGGACAGTATCTGTGCTTTTAATAATAAAAAAGGTAAAAAGGCTGAAAATGCATCATTAACACATTTGTAATTAAATCTCATAATTAATTACAAAGAAACTCTAAGTAAATGAATTCAATGTGTGAAATTTTGCAGAAAGACTAAAATAGCATTTTAGCAAATTATTATAATTTTTTTTGCAGCTTTATGTCAGATTGTATTATGATGTATGTATTGATAGACTTGTTTACTCTTAGATATTGCTTGTAAACTTCACAATTATTAGAACAATATGTATTAACTAGTGCCAGCTGCAGCAATATTAACGAGCATTTTTATCTATCTATTTATTTATTCATTCTTTCAGAGTCTTAGGTTGTTCAGGAAATCACTTTTTGTAATATTAGTAATAATAATAATAATAAACAGCAGTTGTATCATTTTTTTCTTCTGTTGAAACAGCGTGTGTGTTGTGAGTGAGTGTTCCACAGATGATGCATGATACAGTATGGCATAATAATATAATGATATAATGGGGTGAGCTGATGGAAAGCGTGTGGCTGCTGATGATGTCATGTCCTCTTCCTGTCCTCTTTGAACGTCCAGTCTGGAGGCCGGTTTAGACTCAGACAGTAAGTGTGCCTTTCGAGCTCGTCTCTGGGGAAAGAGTGCAGTAATTAGTCAAACGAGGTCTGTAACTTCTGATTGCATGAGGTCATGGAAACCTTTACTCAAGACGTCTTCGTCACATTCTTACAGTAGAGGACTGTGAACTCTGCTAGCGAGTAGGGCTGGGTATCAAGTTTGATACTTTACCGACAGAATTGCCTCGTTACAACCGAGTATCGGAAAACGTCTCGTCGTTCTGTCTCTAATTGTATTTTTGCCACAAAGCAGCAAGGCAAGCCATCCATGCTACAGGAAAATTCTGCTAATTAAATCTTAGATCAGTCAAACATTCGTGCAGTGGTGTCTTCTGTGTGAAGAGATGTTATTGATGCTGTTTCTCCTGATGGATCTGAGGATGAGTGCTTCTCACTGATCACAAGCACTTATTCAGTGCAAGCAGTTAAAGATTAACATAGTAAGTAATAATTATAGAGTTACGCACACTGACCAACAATAGACATAGATTTAAATTAGCAGGTGCATTTATGTATGTTTTTATTTACATATATTTATTTAGCTGATGATTTTTTCAAAAACAACGTACAACTTAGGAATATAATGTACAATCAATTGAATCTTTTATACGAGTAAATCCTTTAAATTCCTCAGAATGTTTTTTATTTAATGTATTTTATTTATATATTTTTGCTTTGTTTTTAATTAATATTTTTTTATTAATATTAGACTAATTTATATTTTTGTTTTATGTTGTTTTATTTAGTTTAGTTGTGTTTTTTTATTATTTATTATTTCAGTTTTTTCTTTTGTTATTTTATTTTTGTTTCACTTTGGTGTTTTTATTTATTTTGTATGTATTATTTTTAATAATATGATTAAGCTTTTGTCATGTTTATCTAATTTTTCAAACATCATTATATTTAATAATTAAGCACGTTTTTATACAAAATTATTTGTGCATATATGTGTCATGATAGAAAATAATATTGCTTAACAGCGCTAAAAATATAAGTTTTTAAAGCAAAAAAAAAAAAAAGGCAGTTTTAATCTTCAGCTGAAATATGAGTACAGTATATCTGGTCAGTTTTTCTAATGCTGATGGTCTCTCGCAGGTGTTTATCCCATTACAGACAGATCCAATCACTTCAGAAACACCTCAAACAGGCGTACAGTAACTGATAACTCCATGCGTTTCAACATTTATCACGCCTTTATACTTTATACAGATAGCTTTTCTAAAGTTCTGGTGGCTCTGTCTGGGACGGTGTGATTGGATCCCTCTGCATTTATCTTTAATTAATGTCCTTTGGCTGTGTGTGTTTGTGAAGTTAATTTCGAGGAGAGTTCAGAAGTGCAGATAATGGGATTGTGATCAAATCTCTGAAAGCGGGAGAGGAATATTCACCTTGAACAGGGATAAACTTGCTTTATTCTCCAGCAGAACCCAATCGCTTTGGCGCGAGATCAAACGTTCCTCTATGATTCCGGCCGCTGGAAATCCTAATGGTCTAAAGGTCCTCTCGGCGTCTCTCTCTGTGCTGTTTTCAGGGAATATTGCATTAAAAGTCTTTTATGAGCTGCTGCTTCTAAAATGAGTCGAACAAGTCCGCTAGCTCAACTCTTATGAAGCCATTTTTATTCATTACTGATATTCCCAGCGCAGAAATACAGATGACTGGCTCTTGAAATCCAGTTTGAGAAGTCTCCAGCACTGAAATACAATAAACGTTTAGTCAGTCCGGTCAGGAGAGCATCATGCAATCAAATCTGTTTCAATGCATTTTAATGCATCTTTAGGGGAGTAATATGGTGTTGTTCCCTTTTGTGATTTAATTAAAATGATTTAAAAATGTAAATTTCTTTTATTTTATTATTTCTACATATGTGGGTGTGGGTGTTTATTTAGTTGCTTTTTTATCATTGAATTTTTTTTAATTGATTTTACATTATTTAATTTTTTGAACATTTATTTTATTTCATTGTGGATAAATTTATCATGTTGGGAATCACATCTTAAACATTTAATAATGCATTCGTTATTTACGTTATTTATATCATTTAATTTAATTTATAAAAAATTTTATTATTTAAAATTTTTAATTTACACTATCTTACATTTAAATGAATTCACATTTTAGAATTTTTTTTATTCCTTCACCATGATTTGCACAAGTCGTGAGTGCATAAAGCAACCAAATTGACATTTGAAAGCATCTTCTTCTTTACGGCGAGAGTGAAATGCTTCTTTATGGCGTTTGCATGATCTATTATTAATGTGGACGGCCTGTAAATCATGCACTAGAATGTGTCCTGTTTAACCCATTTCCAGTCCTAACCAGCAGAAATCCGTAGACCTGAAACCGTTTACGGGCCAGTGTTTGTGAAGAAGGATCCTGTTCAGTTACCTGTTGATTACAGTATGTCACTTAAAGCTCTCTCTTTTTTTATCCTGCTATTGAAGCAATGACGGTAATGAGCACTAATTAGTTTGTAGTGAAATGGGCGGATGTTGGTTTTATCGTGGCCCGACATCTGAGGCATATTTGCTGTAATTAAAAGCAGGCCGTATAATCGCAGGAGCTGTTCTCTGTCAGGGTTTGTGGAAATGACAAGCTTTCACCTCCTCCTCCTCCTCCTCCGTGTCTGAATTTCACCTGCTTTCTCCAGCTCGTCATGTCCGTGAGCTTAACGAACCCGCTCTCATTAAAGCAAGCGCTGCTAATCCGTCCGCTTCTGATTATTATTTTTATTGTAATGAACAACAATTAGACTGTATTTACTGAGTGTGTTATCGTGATATTCTGATAGAAATGATGGAGTTTGCTACAAAACACCTTGAAAGTTTAGTTCATGTACTTACTGTAAATGAAAAGAAAAAAGACATTTAACGATTAAAATGAAATCTTGTTAATATTGTTGACCTGATGTTATTTCTAATAATTATTTAGAATGTTTTCCCTATTCATTTGATCAGAAAGCTTGTGAATATTTCATAAAAGCAGTCCGCTCGTCTGTTTTTCTTTGTCTCTAACAAAGACAAAAACATTCGACGAGCTCCACGTTTCCAGTCATGAATAAAAGGCTTTATTAGGACGTATAAAAAGAAATTTACAACAGGAATAATTTGCTAAAGCGAAGCGAGCGGCTCTGATCCTCCCCTCAATTTCATTAAGACTGCAGTGGTGTATATATATATGTACAGTATATATAGAGAGAGATTCGCTCGCTGCAGACCTCGAGTCTGGTGTTGTTTTAGTTCAGCGTCTGTCAGGAGCAGATTTGATGGCTTTTGTTGTGTTAGAACGCTGTTTCAGGTATAGCTTGTGTTGAATGGAGGAGCCGTGGCCTTGAGGTTTTCTCGGTGAATTCCTCTTTTCTCTCTTGACCCGTCTGTGGGTTCGCTCTGTCTGGCTCTTTTGTGATAAATCGACTCTTTGTTGTTGCGTTGGGAAGATGTGAGGAGAGACACACGCTAATGTTTCTTATTAAACACTGACGCATTCAGAAGCTGCTTTTACAATCAGTCCGTTCAAGTTTAGACGTTATATGCTTTAGAAAAGTTTGATTTGTGTTTATTAACAAAGTCACGCTGTGGAAAGTTTAGTGAAGTTGATGTTAATACGAGCGGAAAACATCTCTGTTTGATGCATTTTGGATTTACTAAAAAAATAAATAAATAATGTATATGATATATAAAACTAATTATTTTATTTAAAATAAAATACAGATTTTTTTGTAATGTAATATTTATTATTAAAAACAAGCAATATAAACGTGTGTGTGTGTGTGTATATATTAATAGTTATATAAAATGAAATACAGATAATACACAATGTAAAAAATGTCTCATTGTAATATTTATTATTAAAAAAAGGATTGCAATGTTTAATATTCTATTTATTATCAATATTATCCATTTAGGTTTTATTGTAGATTTTAGATTCGTAAATAAATGACAAACAAACTACTATTAATAAATATAAATACATGTTAAATTGTTCAAATATTTTATGTTTATCAAAAAGGCAGCATAATGTAATGTAATGTAAATGTAAATTAATAGATTTTATATAATGATAAAAATATTTATGTATTCTAAAACATGATTTTTAATTTATAATGATCATTCATTTAGTGATAATTAAATTATTTAAATGTATATATGATTTATTTTTATCTGTGGATTGTTGTTTTGTTTTGTTTTAGAATATTATAAATAAATGTTATTGTTATGTTTAACATTGTTTTACAGTGTACATGTACTTTTGATACATAATATTATTACAATATATATATACATTTGTTATTATTCTCTTTAATAATTTGAATAAAGTAACGTAATAAGAATGAATAAGTAAGTAATGATTAATAAATACTAATGCCTCTTAATAAATCTGAATTGTAATGTCAGTTAATAGTTAATATGATGATATTAGTGATGTGAATGTGTGGCTGGTTATGTATGCACTCTTCGTCTCTCTGTCCTTGAGTGTCTGGCTGATGAGGTCACTCGCCGGACATCTGTCCTGCGCTCTGATTGGTGGAGCCGGGTGTCAGGGGCGTCGGCACACACCTGACGGCTTTATTATAGTCTGAGAGACTTGATGGAGATTCTAGTTCTAGTTTTTATCGGATCATTTGCTTTTGAAATACTCAGTTTTCATAAAATAGCCATCTGTGCTGATATGACAAGAAACAGAGAAATACATGCAATGAAACCAACAGATCCAACCTTTGATGTTTTTGCATTTATTTATGTTCATTTATTTACTTAGAATATTGCTTAGTATATTTATTATAAATTAATTATTAAAAATAATATTATTTAAAACCTTTACATTACTATTTATCAAGAATATTATGTATCATACATGTTATTTCTGTTTTCCTTTTTATTTCAGTTTGAGTGAGTTTTAGTTGTGTTTGAGTTCATTTTATAATTTTTTTACAGCTTTTGTTGATTTTTATTTTGTCAATTTAAACTAAATTAAAATGAGGAATGACTAGGGTTTTTTTTTTCTTCTTTACAATTTTTATTTGTTTTTATTTTAGTCAATGTAAACTAAATAAAACGTTCTGAAATAACATTTTTGCCCACAATTTCTCTTCTGCATTTCTGTATTTTGTGTTAAAAACTTGTTTGTTTTATTTTATTATGTGTTTTTTTAGGTCTTTTTTATGTTCTTTTATTTAATTTAATTTTATTTATTTATTTACTTTATTATTTTATTTCCAGCAACAGTTGTGTGGTTATAGAGTGAAACTAATCTATTATAAAATAATAGAAAATTATTATATGATAAAAATATAATATTTTAACCTTAAATCAACAAGTTTGAAAGCGCCCTCATTGTTGTTGTTTGGTTTGGTTAGTGCTGACTGGTTCAGGTGTTGCTGGTTAGTTAGTGAAGGTGATTGTCAGATCTTCACGGTTATGTTATTTTGATATCTATAGTAGTCGGAGGTTTGTGGGTCTGTGTTTCCATTGTGTTGTCACCAATCAGCCGCTCTGATTAAAGCAAACACGCTGATGAAGATGCATCATCATCATCATCATCAGTGTGTTTTTACTCATCTGTCCTGATACTCAAGATACTCTCTCTCTGTGTGTGTCTGAGCATCCCTTGCTCGTCTGTCACTGCTCCTCTCAGTCTAATTGGCTGACAGTGGAGTGTCTTTGTCGTCATGGAAACTACTTTAATGTCCCTTTTTTTGGACATCACAGCCTTGAGTTGTGGTCGTTTTTTTTTCCAGTGTTTTACGGTAACTAGGACTAAGTGCATCATACAGTTGTTGTTTTTTTGTCTCTACAAAATAATTTGCAACTATTAATGTAACAATTATGAAAACTATGAAAGCAGAAAATAGAGTAGCTGTTTAGACCGTGTGCATTGCAACTAAACAATAATATATGAACGCATGAGTATAAATTAAGTTAAAAAAGTTATATAAAGTTAAAATAAATACAGAAAGTAATAAACTCATACATGTAGTTAAAATGACATGCGTAATAAAAATAGTGTACGTTTAATAAAATCTATAAATGTGCTGTATTTGTTAATTGTTGTGTAGGTTTGCTCGTCTACAGCTGCTTTCATGGATTGTAGGAGTGTTTGAGCTCAGAGCTCAGAAACACATCTGCTCTGTTTCTAGCTATCAGTCCTGATGATCCTCGTCCTGAGCCGAGCTAACGAGCTCTCGTGAGGAGCAGCTGCTCGTTTCTCATTAATGCTGGAGCTCATGTGGTTTCCTGAGATGAGCTGGACTGGACTGGACTGGACTGGAGTAAATTAGAAAAAGACTAGACTACACTAGACTAGATTTAGACTGGACTAGACTAAAGTACACTAGACTAGAGTGCGTGGTCTGGACTAGACTAAACTGGACTGGACTGGACTAGACCGGTCTGGATCGGGTCACTCTCAGAGTAAAGCACACAGACAGGAGGGGTAGAAACAATTCGATTGAGTTCGATTAGAACATCTTCAGAGCAGAGGCTCATGGGTTGATGAAACAGTAGCATGTCTTTGATGGCTTTTTAAAGTGTATTTAAAATTATTTTATTTTATGAAAAATCCCAAAGCTTTTCCTAATAGGAGTTCTTTACATTATCTTATTTATTTGTCTGCTTGTTTAGTTTTTCCCCCCTTTTTTATTTCTAAAAGCAGCAGTCTGTTACGTTCATTTACTTTTATTTAATTTTTCATTAGTTTAATTTTATAAATAATGTAAATATTTAAATGTAAATTATTTTATAAACTGAAAAAATATATATATTTTTTTTATTTATTTTTTTATTTATTTTTTTATTTGTCCAACTAGTATTTATTCATGCAGTTTGTTGTGGTGTATAAGGACAGTTCGGTGTCTGTGGGAAACAATGAAATATATTTGTTTAAAATCAATCAATAATCATTTTAGCAGAAAGCAGCAGACTTCACCTTTATGGTTTAGAGTCAGCAGCATCAGATGTGTGTTTGGTTCCCAGAGATGTGTGTGTGCGAATAGTTCCCGCATGCAGTAATGCTTCAGATGCATGAATGTGAATGTGACGAAGGACCTGCTCGAGTGTTTTCAGTTGATCTGTATCAGCTGCAGTTCTGACTTTGAAGTCGTGGCATTAGCAGTTTTAGCACGGAGCCGTTTTTAATCAGAGTCGATTGAATTAAATGCATTTTCTTTTGAGGTGTCGGTCACGTTTAGTGATTGAGAGATGCAATTAGGCTCAGGTGATGCTTTGATTAACGAGCGTGTGCAGATGACCTCTCCTGACCTTTGACCCTGCTGTGTGTCCGCAGGTGTGTGGAGATCATCGCTAAGGAGGGTCGGAGTCTGAAGGAGCTCTATCTGGTGTCCTGCAAGATCACCGATCACGGTAAGAGCGAGTTATCATGGTCCTGCTGGAAACATGAACACTGCTTCCTCAAAGAACAGACCGCACAGTTAGTTTTCCTGTTTAACTGCTGTCATGGCATATTTATTTGATTTCATTTTCAAATTAACTAAATCTTTGCCTGCCATCAAGGCATTTTATTTTATTTTTCACATTTTGCACAATTTTTATGCCATTATGGCAAACTTTTACATTTGATTGAATTTAATATTTATTTATTGTAATCTTAAAACTTTGCCTACTATAATGCCAAAGCAGTGGGCCTTTTTATTTATTATTATTATTTTTTTTATTTTTTTTTCTTTTCTTTTTTTTTTTTATCAAAATCCTAAAAACTTTTCCTAAGCATTTAATTATTATTTATTTTTCCTAAATCCTAAGCATTTTTCAAAAGGTTTCCAGCCACCGCCAGCATTTTTGCTGATTTTCACTTTCATTTTACAACAAAATATTCAGAACATTCAGACTTCCATCAGTTCTGGATGGACATTTCACTCTGTAATTCATTCACATGCTGGTAATTGTTGGTGATCACATTATTTATGACATGAATATGCTTGCATATGAGATTGCTCATTTCTGCATCTTCAGGTGTTATTGTGAATCAGCAGGATTATTGAATTTTTTTCCAAATCCTATAACTTTACGTACTGTCATGATAAAGCAACAAGCTTTTATTTATTTATTTGGGGTTATTAGTGTTTTTATTTCATTTGTCAAAATCCCAAAACTTTCTCTTCAGTCATCATGAAGCAGCAAGCTCTTTATTAGATTAATTTCCTCACTTCAGATATAAGAAAGAAGTCTCTTCTGCTCACAAAGGCTGCATTTATTTAATAAAAATACAGTACAAATTGTGAACTATTATTAGAATTTAAACAACCATTTTCTGTATGTTCAGCATCATTACTCCAGCAGATCTGTCCTTTAATAAACTCCGGTCAGTGGAGCACTAGTTAGGACGCGGTGTCAGTGTCCAGCGGTCATCTCGGACACTGAGAACATCCTCGCTTCATCTCTGCAGGTTTTGGCCGATCGAGCCGCGTCTCTGAAAGTCACTTTAGTGTTTCTTTGGCAGCGGTGAGTTAAAGTGAATGAAGGACATGTGTGCTGCTTCTAGACCCCAAACTTCAACCTCCTAAAGCCTTAAAACACCTGAAACCAGACACAGTGATCATGTCACTGTGAAGATTTACATTACATTCACCTTTTACCCAAAGAGACTTACTGTAGAAGCAATCAACTTTTAGAACTGAAGAGAAAACAAGTAGAAAGAATAGAGAGAATACTAGTGTTAGATGGTCAAGTTATTATTATTTTTAAGTTGTAGCTGAAGAGATGTGTCTTTAGTGGTTTCTTGAAGATGGCTAAAGACTCATCTGCTCTGATCGAGTCAGAAAACCATTATGAACCGAGCGTTGTGTGTATTTCTAGTGTTGAATTGTGCTTGTGGGAGATTTCAGCAGAACTCAAAGAGACGTGATGAATGAACCCAGCGCTAATGACGTCTGGAATAAACCCAAATATCCCAGCGCTTAACGAAGATGAATGAGGGACACCCGGTCCTCCGCGGGCTAAAGCGGGTCACTACAGGACGATGTCCAGCACCGGCTCACCATCAGTCCTGTAATAGGAGGCAGCTCATTCGGTTAAATTACGGGTGCTCGAGGGCAAACTAAAGAAACAAAACACCTCAAATGATCCCATGCACACACAAACTGAATCCATTACATGTGTTGTGATTTAACCCTTGTGTGTAAATACCAAAAAAGTTATACGCAGGTCCCTTGTGGACAAAACTGTCCATGTCAAAAAAAATGTGAAGCTTGGGAGCACAGACACAGACTTAAAGGTAAGATTTCTGTAATAAAATATCAAAAAATTTGTCACATGGACAAATGCAGAGGTGGTAGTTATTTACTGTGCATTTCCATATCATGGGTCATGATTACACTCTCCACAAAAATTCCAAAAAACATATATGTGTATAAACTGAGGCAAGGAGATATTGAAACAGTCAGCGAAATAAAGCGAGAACAAATCGAACTTCACCTCTGTTATATTGAAAATGTGACCTCTAGTGGCAAAAACTTACATATTGTGCCCACGAGGGGCAGTCGTGGCCTAATGGATAGAGAGTCGGACCTGTAACCCAAAGGTCGTGGGTTCGAGTCCCAGGTCCAGCAG
>JAUYWG010000041.1:595043-606472 GCA_034779775.1 Enteromius afrohamiltoni
GCTTCCTGCTTAAATACCTGCGTGAGGTTACTTCCGGGTCCTCGTGACCTCACGTGATCCGGTGCGTGTGACATTAATTATGAATTATTTCAGTTTAATTACTGTACATCAACTTGAACTAAATGGAAATACTACATGTTTGCAGAAATACTTATATATATATAATTTTTGGTATAGTAATAATAACCCTGGTGCAGTAATGTTTTAAAAATGTCATTAAGATGCTATTACAATTTGTATTCATTTGAATCATTGTTTATATATTTTTGTGTATTTATTTATTTTTATGAATAATTTTCATGGTTTTTTGTTTTGTTTTATTTTTGTTAGTGCTTTTATATTTATATAATTTATATATAGATAGATAGATAGAGTTATAGTTATAGTTATAGTTATATATATAACTCTAATAACCTTGCTGTGGTGATAATGTGGATGGACAGAGCTGGAGAGGTTGTGATATTTTCTTCATCTCTGGCCAGACGCCCATCTTTAGCCGGTCACGGGTGTTTTTATCATGTATTCTGAGAAACTGCTTAAACATGACCATCAGACACAACCCCAGGTTATTATTCACTGCACTAAAGAAGCAGAAAACTCTTCTGAAATGCAGTATTATTCTCATGGACTGAACAGAGCCGAGGTGAGGACTAAATATGAAAATCTATAATGCTGTAATGTGTTCAGACTTACTCATGTTTTGACAGCCAGTATTTTAGCACACGTGGCATGTTTATCGTCATTGACCCTCTAGTTTCTGTCATTCAGCTCATATTTTCATGTAGTTTTGTTGATAGATTAATTTGAGCATGTTTCATCGATCTGATTTGACGAGCGTTGACATCAACAGAAGCTAGGAGAAGTGCTTCTCATTGCTTGATTTATTCATAAGTCTGACTTAACTATGCTATGATACAGTACGTTACATTATTAATAAATATTATTAGTATTATTAATATTTATTGTTTTTTTAGTACTGTTATTAAAATGATACAGTATAAATTTAAATGAATTTTTTTTGCAATTAATTAAACTCATAATAACAACAACAATAATATAATATATAAATGGTGATTTGATTAACTATTTATTATAATACTTATAATTAATGATATTTATTATACATAATTATTCATTTATAGAAATAAAATAAAGGAATTACGTTTTAAAATACAAACATATTTTTTGTTATTATTACTTTTAATTATGATAAGTATAGTTCTATTATTAATTATATATAAATAATATATACGTTGCATTTTCACTCATATTCGTACAGTATTTTTATAGCCTTGTTTTCTTGGAGAAGTGTAAGAGTGTTGAGAGTGTGATGATCCAAACATTCATTCAGTCATAGAAATGCTGTTCGGACTCATATATGTGTTGTTAAAGAGAAAGCACTTCTTCTAGTATTTATTCTGTGTTTTTGAGTCTTTCTCAGAAATGTTTTGCTGATTTGCATGCACTGCAGAAAATGAGCTGCTTATTTATGATGCTTCTCTTGTTTTCCAAAAATTATTATAAAATCAAGATACATACAAAACCAAGTCTTGTTTTCTCTAAAGTGTATTCAAGTTAAACAAATGTATTGTTTTATTATTAAACAACAGCAATATAATAAAACTTGAAATAAATCCATTATTATAAATAATAATGATATTTATTGTATAGGCAAATTTACCGTTTTACTTCCTGGAATAAATTATTCTTGGTATTGTGATTATTTTTTTATTATTTTTAATAAGAGTAATAATTAATTGACATTTATTATTATTATTTTGATAGATAATAAAACATGACAATTTTACTAAATAGTTATATGTATTATTAAACAGAATAAATAAAACTCTAATGTACTCTATTACCTGGTGGAACAATCGTTCATCTTATTATTCTTTCTATTATTATTGTTATTATTAAATATTTAAAATGTTCTTTTGTGTCGCATGTATAGTAATATGGGTTGTATTGTTATTATTATTAATAATATTCATTCTTAAAAAAGCTGAAAACAAATCTTCTAGTGGAGTCAGAAAAATAATCTTGTTTGATTTGAGTTTGAATTATTAGTTTATTGGCAGTGTTTTACACGTAAACATGAAGCCTTCCTAAGATGTGATATTTCTTGAGTTGAGTGTGTGTGTTTCTCTGGAGGTTGTGACGCTCGTCTGCTGCTCGTGTTATTGCTTTTCACTATTTAAAACCCAAATGGACTTTGGAGGATTCATTATGTCCTCGTCTCAGCTCTGACCCCAACAGCCATAAAAATGATTGTGCAATATCTCTTTTACGACACTGGAATTTCATAACTTTTCAGCGGCGTCCTGAAGGACGAATAAAGCTTTGTGTGGAACAGAACGTGTTCTCAGATCTGTGTCCGTCTCACACACACTTCATCTCAGAAACTAGGAGAAACCTTCGGATGAGAAGTTGTTTGCAACTGCAGTGTAGTTAGAAACACCAATGTTTAATGAAGCGCTTTACATTTATTAGCAAATGGGTATTTTTCTGGATGGATAAATTAAATTAAATTCATAATTAACATATTATTGTTATTAATTACAATAATCATTTGTAGTAATATATTTTGTAATTTTATTATAAATGGATACTTAATGAATACATTTTTAGTGTTGTTGTTGTTATTTTTTACTACTTTTAATGTTCATACACATCAGTTTTAATGATTATTAGGTATAATTAATTATAATATTATTACTAATATATTTTATATAAAAATGATATATAATTAATATATAAAGTTTGAAATACTGAATATTTGTTTATTTTGTATTACGTGGTCACATGATGACGGGCTGGTGTTAGTGTGACTCTGTGTCTCCTGACAGTGTTTCTGGGATCAGGCTAATCTTACGGCTGATATTAGCCAGCGCTAACGGCTCCTCGGGAGGTAATAAGGGCTTTATGTGCTTTATTGAGTCTGGTATAGAGGCGCGCTCTTATTACGCCCCGCGTGACTAATGCACACGCTTGCCTTTTATATGCCTCTTGTTACCGTGTTGGTGAGGAGCCGGAGCTGGGAATCCTGGGTAATTGTGCAGATTTTTCATGTGTTTGGTGTGATGTGAGGCTCTAAACCCAAGCGAATCTCTCTACAGCTTGCTCTTGGATCCACTTGCACATAAAGAATTGTTAACACTGTTATAACACTGTCATAAACATTTTTCGACTAAAATCATATTGTATCTGATCAGGAAATTGGGATTTTTATTTATTTTTATTTTTACCACGCTACTGCATTTACCTTCTTTTTCAAATTAAAAATAGTAATAATACATTTCATTGATATAGACTACTCTTGTTTACATGCATTATTATTATTATTATTATGATGATTATTATTTTTCAGTTTTTAATAAATAGTCAAAAATAATAATAAATATAATAATAATAAAGAGTCAATTGATTGCATATATATATATATTTATATTATTATTATATAAAATATTATATATATACAGTGAGGTCAAGTAAAAGTTCTCTTACTGTGAAAAACCCAGAAATCACATTGTATGATTTTTTTACAATTTATTTGGGAATATATTTCTAATATACTTTATTAAATTTTAATAAACCTACATATTAATTTCTAAAAAAACAACATCAAAACAGTATTGTTGCTGTTATTATTAAAATCATTTCACTTTGCAAAACCTAAAAGGGATCTATTTTTGATCCTGTAATGGTTCATCATCAAGGTCCCCAAACTATGTGAGATGTGGCTAGAATATATTTGACAAAATATATTTTGACACTAATACATGTCCGTGGATCATTTGTATTAAATGTGTTTAATTGAGTGGTGATGTAGAGGGTCTTTGAGTATGGTGAGTTTGTCTCTCTTGCGGAGCGCTGTGTGTTGTTGGGAGCAGTGGCGGTATGGCGAGGCGTGTGAATTAGGAGGCTATTTTTGCGTGTCTCTGGAGAACGGAGCGTGTTGACGGCTCTGGTGACAGTGTGAGAGGGTGTTTAATGGTTAGAAACCCTGCTGCGCTCCGGGGCCGAGAGATTCCCCGAGCAGCCGAGATTTTAACCCCGTCAGACGGGAAGCGCAGGAGATGCTCTTGACAGGCCGTCCCGGATCGCTCTTCTAATTGTTCAGCTTTAGTTTTTGGTGAAAGTGCACTTTTTGCTCATGAAACATTCAAAAAGTTTGAGGCACGAGTCGCTGGAAACTTTCACTCTCTCGCTGTCAGCCGCTGAAGAACGACAGCACGAGGGTTGAGAGTTTGACTGGCGCTGTCTAACATGCGTTTCCGCATGTTTAATAACTTATTAAATAATGTGATTTTGAATCATCTAACATTTTTGAAATAAATAAATAATGCAATGTTATTTATTAATGAAAATATTTCTTCTAATCGTATGTAACAAGCATTTATTAAATAACTATTGATTTATCATTCCTTATTCATTTATATTAATATATAGCTGCAGATTATGTCATTTTTAGTTCAAGTTTATAATTGAATTGCACTTTTTCAGTAAAGAAGCTATAATAACAATATTCCATACATTTAAGAATTTCCATATATCCGTAACTTCCTGTTATTGTTTTCATTTCGAACTGCTCGGACAGCAGCGTTATAGATGCAATATATCAGTCTTATTTCCATGACTGATGTATTTATGTGTTACTTCCACACTGACTCCATCAATTAGAACAGAATAGCCTAAAATGAGATTGGTACTGAAGTGGTCAAACCGGTTCATCAGAAAGAGTCCGACTGTGTGTGAATATGAGAGTGTGTGTGTGTTTGAGTTATAGCGTGATATGAGTGTGTAGAGAAGCGGCGTCAGAGCTCATGTAAATTCATCTCGCCGCTTCCACCCTCAGACGTCTCGTCTGAAGAGACAATTTACCCCGCGGCCCTCAGCGAGAGAAATGACCCCCATTATCTGCTCTCACAGTGGCCCTATTATCTCCTGTCATTCCTCTATGAAAATTGGCCATGAAATATTGATTCTGTGAAAAACTTTGGAAATACAGATGTCGAGTTTGAAAAGGCAGAGATTTATTCAGAGGAAGTTCGGATGGTTAACATTTGTGTAATTTGCATCACTAGATATGTGTGTTATTGATCCATGTGGCACATTGTAAGCTGTTGTCCATCAGGAAGACATGAGCTGTGTACAGCTAGATCCATGTTGAATATTGGGAGAATATTTTGTTTGGTGTTTTTCCCCAAGAATCATTGGATTGCTGTGGATTGTTTTGGCAGACATTTCTTTTTCTTTTATTATTTATTTTGTTAATTTGTATTCTAAAAATACTCTTTATATTTATAAATAATATAAAAATAAATGCAATAACATTTTATTGTAAATCAATTCATTACAATAAAACTTCTTATTATTTATGTCAAATTAAATTAAATTTTGAAAATGTTTTAATTACATTTAAATTTGTATTTAATGTATTCTTAAAATTACATTGTTTTGTAATTAATATTTAATTGTAATATTTTATTTATTAATTTATTTTATAGGAACGATTACCTTTTTAATAATTTAAATCATTTAAATGTAAATTAAAAATATATATTTTTGTTGGGAATTCAAGCGTTTAGGTTAGTAACATGTCATATAAATTTTAACCAAATATTATTTGATTTAATTATTTAATATTATTTATTATTTCAGATTCAAAAAAGCTTGAGATGTTTAAGAAAAAAATGTTTCCAAATTAAAAAAAAAATATTCAGAAAGATACTATTGTTTCTTTAATCCTTAAGTGTAATTTTTTAATCATGTAAATGTATATATCATTTGAAATCGAAATCCTCTCTCCACTGATGTCTGGTGTGTTAGGAGAGGATAATATCTGTCTGAGATACAACTATTAGAAAATCTGAATCTGAGGAGCAGAAACATCTACATATTGAGAGAATCTCTTTCAAAGTTGTTCTTAGCAATGAATATTACTAATCATAAATGAAGTTTGGATATATTTACTGTAGGAAGTTTACTAAATATCTTCATGGAACATGATCTTTACTTAATATCCTCATGAGTTTTGGCATAAAAATAAAATGTATAATTGTTCAATGTACTGTTGTCTATTTCCAAGAACATCTGCTCCTGTGCTTCCTCCGACCGCACCAGCAGACATGTATGTAGATATTTGTGTTTTTCTCAGCTGATGTGTTCAGTATATGAGCACACGTGTGTGTGTGTGTGTGTGTGTGTGTGAAGTGTTCATCAGACGCTCTGAGAGCAGAAGGCCCGGGCTCAGTTAATGATGATGAATGAAGGGAAGGCTCTCTGTGGAGACTCATCAGCGTGAGCTTCTGTCATCCAGCCGCTGGACAGATAATAGAGAGCTTACGCCACAGTGTCCCGTCAGCCGCTGCGCTTCGTTAAGCTGTGTGTGTAAACGAGGCTCTGCGGAGGGAGAGAGTGAGTGTGTGTGTGTGTGTGTGTGTGTGAGAAACCTGCTGATCAACCCTCTGCTGCTCTTCACACACTTTAACTGGAAAATTATGCTGATCCACATAGATGCATAACTTGCATAAAATCCTTATTGATTGAATATTTTTGTAGTTTTTATGTATTTTTACATTTATTATTATTATTTCTGTTTATGTGGAATAATTTTATAGCTATATATATGTGTGTGTGTATGGAATAATTTATAGCTATGACAAAATGTGTGTGTGTGTATATATATATATATATATATATACATATATATAATAATAATATAACTAGTGCTGTCAAACATACATTTTTATTATTTTTATTTCTATTATATGGTGTAATTGTAACAATAATTAGTGCTCTCATACGATTAATCACTTCCGAAATATTTTATTTTTTAATTTGTCATATATACATTTATTTGATATAAACATATTTTTCTGAAATATATACATGCTTGCATGTGTTTATTCATATAGTCAAAATAAATATACAGTACACACACATAAATATGAAAAAAAAAATATATATATATATATATAATTTGTATGTGATCACGATTAATCATGTTGATAGATAAATATATAAGTAATATTATTTACAAAATAATAATTAAAAAAATTAAATAAAATCACAATACTGTTTTACATTATTTTATTGACATATACTGTGTGTGTGTTTGTATACTGTATATGTTTACCATATACCAAATAGCAAACTATTTATTGATTTATTTAATTGAAAAGATGAAACACCTTGGTCTTCATTATTCTGCTGTATCACACTGACTGTGACTCTTTCACTGTGATATTTGACTACAGGAACTTGCTAATCTCACACACACACACACACACACACACAGTGTTTATAACAGTCTGACCATCAGATGTGGCCTATGAAGTGCAGTGGCGTTCAGATATGTGGTGTTTAGTGTTGTCTGGATCTCCTCACACTGGTTTTGTTCTCTTGCTGAAGTTGTAAAGTAAAGACACTGTAAGTGTGTGAGGCTGGGATCTGAATCCATCCTCGCTGTCCTCAGAATGACGCTGTCAGGAGAAGAGAAGAGATGTTCCCAACCAATTAAAGCTCAGCTCAGGCCCACCTGCTCCGGCCCTCAGCGGCCCCTGTGACAGGCCCTAAATTACACCAGCTCTTCTGAGGAACACAGGACTCTCCTGAGCTTCAGAAACCTCAGCCTCACACACACACACACCACCTCACTGTCAGCCATTTCACTGCTCACACACACTTTCTTACACACACACACACACACCTTGTCTCCCGGAGACTCATTCTGACATTTTAATAAATCATGCCCACAAATTAATATTTCTTACCTTTTTTTTGTAAATTAAAATGTTTTAGTAAATTGTGTGCAGGGACAAAATATATAAAGAGCAAAATATTCTGCCAGTGGAGTAAGCCACATATCCATATTCACACAGAAAACAGTATTATTTTGCTCACTTCATTTTGGCTTGATTTTCTTAAAACGACCACACAATGATTGTTCTTGATTTAATTCTCCAGATCTGAGGTGATTTTGGGCACAAACTGTGCTACAGTAATATGCAAGCCAGATTAATGTATATGTTTAAATTACTCATGATTAGCAGGTATTTGGGGGAAATGTCTCTGAAATAAAACCCAAAAAAAATTGGGCTGAAAACTAAAAATCTGAGAAAAGCTGTATTTATTTATTTTTTATTATTATTATTTTTTTTTTTTGCAGTGTTTGGATTCTCATTTTCCTTTTTTAAAGAATTAAATAGAAGACTCTTTAGTGTAGAAATGAATTGTGCATTTCTGTTCTGTGCCAGGGTTGCCAGGTCTGCCTGTCAAAACTAACCAGCCAGAAGCAGCCCAAAGGAGCACAATAATCATATCCCGATTATAAAAACAAAAGAGAACAGTTTTATCATATGTAGAATTCAAAATATTTCAATCCAAGCATTTTAGTTAAATATAATATATGCAATATTTCAAATCTTTAACTCGCAGGAGAAAAATCAACCTTGGACAGCAATTTAACAGTAGCCCAATGCCCTGAAAAAAGCATGGACTTGGCAACCCTGCGTCCAACCCGTTAGTGAATAAAACTGGGCCACAAGTAACTTAAAAAAAAAGAAAGACTTTCTGCCTGGTATTTAATAGAGTGAATCAAGCAGGTGTAAGTGTTGTTTTATATTATTTCTGTGACTTTACCTGTCAGCATCATCCGCATCAATTAATGCCGCATCATCACTAACTCATGCAGAAACAGCGTGTTTTAATTGGCTGTGTTAGACGGACATATGTTGTGATTATAAGAGAGCAAAAGAAGCGTTTGTGGAGGTCGTGTTACTGTATTTCTGAGGAGATTCTGGATGTGGTGTAGAAACAGATCATCATCAGCAGCAGATATGAGGATGGTGCTGGTTTATACGTGAGGAGGTGGAGGATGACGTAGTTCTTCGGCAGGAGCACATTAACTGTGATGACAGGAAGACAGATCGCCGCTTACCCTGCAACATGACGCTCTAATTGGTGCATGCTAATTAAATGCAGTTTATTGAAATGTTTCTGGAGGGCTTGTAATTGATGTCAGCAGCTGATCTTTGGGTCTGTCTTCAGTTTCTGAGCTCGTGTGTGTCTGCAGTAGTGATGTACAGAACACACAGAGACAGATTTATCATGTAGCAGCCCTCAATAAACTTTAATAGTTAATAGTAATAGCTTATTAATAGTTAGAAAGGTAGTTATTAAGGTAAGGTATTGGGTGAGGTTAAAAAGGTCACGCAGAATAAAGCATTAATGTGCTTCATAAATACTAATAAAAAGTCTATCCATCCGTCCATGAGGCCTATAAAAGTTTTTTTTTTATTAATAAAAAAAATAAAAAGTCACATTTTTACGTTTGCTTATATTTAAATGAATTTGAGTAGCTTAAATATTTTGTTATTAATATGCAGTGTTCTATTTATGTGTTTGTGTGTGTATATATTAATTGGCCTACAGATTTTTTTTTCTGTCCAATCTGTATAAAAATTATGAACAAAATTATCATTTATTTGTTTTTTTTGTTTTTTTACAGTACTGTTTGTACAAGGTCTGTTTTTTGGCATGTTTTTATTAAATTAGACTTTTAAACATTTTAAATAAAACTGTAAAAAAAAAAAAAAATCACTTTGAATAAATATTACGGCGGTCAAGCTTCATTAGATATTATTTTAGAGTAATGTAGTGTTGTAAATAAAAATAGTATTGTAATTAGTTCTATCTACAATATATACTGTACATCTATCTAAGGTTTTTAATGTTTCCCAAAACATTCACTGTTTCTTTAGTCTTAACAAATTTAAAAAAAAAAAAGAAAAAGTAATTGTAATTCATTTTAATCTGATTCTGAAATCAAATTAATTTCAAATCAAATTAATTTCAGATCAGGAGCTAAACTGGAATATACAGTAAGAGTGCCTGCTCTGTAAATACTGTTCGTGTGAGATCAGCCGTGATTGGAGTCCAGCAGTTTTTCTCCGGAGCTGTCTGAGGCTTCTCAGTAACGGTGGGAAGTGTTTCCACGTGGACTAATTTGGATTTTCATTGCAATCCCAGGAAACAATTTACAATGCTGCTGTAGTCCTTGTGTTCTCTTGATTCTTTTTTTTATTTGGTAATTGAATGCAAATGCGTTGGTTGAGCGGGAAATCCCCGACGGAGGGAGAAAACCAACAGGAATCAGAAGTGCGGCCAATATCATTACATTCACAGAACACCGCAGCGCTTTCCTGCATTTGAATGAGGCTTCGAGTGTTTTATTAGCGTTCACCGAGATCCGCTAAAGTCCATGATATGTGCAGCGTGTCTAAAGATGACCTGAAGGACTGATCGTGTTCTGTGTGTTAGGAGTAAAGGAATAAACCTGTAAGATAATGAAGAGAGTTCACTGAGGTCTTCAGCTCATCTGTGATTTAGATCCAGGAGAACATGGCTCTGTGTGGTGAACACCTGTGACTTTCTTTGTGTCTCAAGAGAATGTACAGTAAATGACTGCCAGCTGCATACAGTAACTAAACTAAACACACTATTCATTGAACAAATTACTCCTACAGTACGTCGTGTATTGCATCTCACTTCTATTAAAAAAAAAAATGTAGTTTATTCATTTGGAAGTTTCAAACAATGCTGTCTCCCAAGAGTTCGATTTTACAAATGTTGTTTTTAGAGGTAACAATTGCAGTAGATTATGATTTTCTGTTTGATTCTATTAAAATGATGAATCATACATAAAATAAGTGACTGTCAGCTGCATACAGAATGATAAAAAATGACTATTTATTTATTTATTTATTTACACCTCCATAGTAGCATGCCATTTATTTTGATTAAAAGATTATTGATTTTAATTATAAATAAAATTAATATAAAAATGTATTACCTTAAATATTTGAATTTCTGTATTTATAAATTCATTATATAAATTCGTAATTCATTTTTCATTTCATGTTTTTGACGTTTTAGGTATTTATATGACAAAAAAATTAATTACCTAAAATATCTGAATGTCTAATAATAAAATAAATGTCTTTGATTTATATTAATTAACAAAAATAAAACAAATAATTAAAATAAAATATTAATTACATAAAATGTTAAATTGTAAATAATGTCTGTAAATTATATGAATTAACCAAAATAAAAAATATATAAAAAATGAATAACCTCAAATATTAATTGTAAAGAATATGTCTTTGAATGTTATGAATTAACAAATATTTTAATAAAATATGAATTACCTAAAATATTATTTATTAAATCATGTCTTTGATTTGTATTAATTAACAAAAATACAAATTAAATATGAATTACCTACAATTTTAAATTGTAAATAATGTCTGTAAATGATATGAATTGACCAAAATAAAAAATATTTAAAAAATGAATAACCTCAAATATTAATTGTAAAGAATATGTCTTTGAATGTTATGAATTAACAAATATTTTAATAA
>JAUYWG010000041.1:606572-618671 GCA_034779775.1 Enteromius afrohamiltoni
AATATGAATTACCTAATTGTAAATAATACATTTTTGAATGATATGAATGAACGAACAAAAATAAAACAAAACAAAAATGAATACACATAAACTATGCATGACCTAAAATTGTTGTGTGTGTAACTATTGGCTATTTTAACTTTAAAACATTTATACATGGTGACCATTAATAAAGCAAACAATCCATTATTTGGGTTTATGCTGCAGCATCTGCTTCTAATAAGGAAATAAAGTCTTACAAGTTCACGAGGATGAGCAAATGAGGAAAGAATTGCCCTTGTACTGTATCAAACCGTCTGTACAGTAACAAATGACTTTCATTACAGTCAGATGCATTTCCCAGTACTGAGAAATATTAGGTTGTAGCTGGGATAACCAACGCAATTCATAAGTGTGTTTGATGAATAACGTCACAGCTTCCTGCAGTTCTGCTACATGAGTTAAACAGTAAAGTATTTGTGTGAGCAGAAGTCAGCGGGTGCTGGCGGTTTGTGTAATGGTGTGTAAAGCACCTGATTTATGTGTTAACGCTCTTGTTTCGGCTGCCAGGAATAGAAAGCTCAGCAAATGTTTGCACGGATGCGGAACCGCTTGTGTTGCTCTTACCTACAATGACTGATGCAAGACGGAAAGAGCTCCAGAGTAAACACTTCCCATGATGCTCTGGGCTCCCAAACTTCAAGAAAGCAGCCTTCTAAAGGTGTTATAGCTGGTGCATCGATGTTCATCTTTACGAGTCCTTCCTAATGAGTTTTACTGCCTCTCTGTGTGTGTTTATCTCTGCATTAGCACCATCTGCCCGTAAAAACACGCTCTTCCTCTCCTCGCCGCTAATTGCTCTTAATATTTAAAAGGAAAGACTGTTTTTATTGCTTTAAGAGCTTCATCTTGCGGTGAAGTTCCTCCAGAAGCTCGTCGGCTGCTTTTAAGGGATTGTAAGTGATGTGCTTCCTCTCTCTTTATGTACTCTGCTGATAAATACTGTCTGTAAACGCAGTTTAATTTCTCTTTCTGTGCTTTGCTCTGATGTATAGAAACATGAGTTCAGCTCATCTGGAATAAAGATACCACAGGCTAATATATAGCACTAATTATAAATACAGTCTATTTAATGCACAGTTTAGATTTTCACTATTAAGAGCTGTTAAGGTTAATGCAGAATAAGGCATTAATATGTGCTTTATAAGTACCAGTTAATATGAATGTTATTAAACGCCTCGTTAATAGTGAACTGGGCCTGAAGATAAAGCGTTTTATAAAGATGATCAACAAGCCTGCAGTTACTGGATCGCAGTGATTTTGTGAAAATGTATTTTTTTATATTTTAATATATTTTAAAATTCAATGTGTTCCTGTGATCAAGGTGAATTTCCAGCATCCTTAGAGTCCAGTCTTCAGAGTCACATGATCCTTCAGAAAAATGCTGACTGGGGTAATGATACTAAAAATTCAGCTTTGACATAAAATACAGCATTTACTCGAATAGAAGACAGTTATGGTATTGTGAAGAATAAAATGTATGAATGGTCAAAATGTCACTGTTCGTGCTGTTCAAATAAATGCAGGCTTGATGAGACTTCTTTAACAAACATTATTACGCGGCTCTCTGGAATGCTTGATTCTGATTGGTCGGTTGAGAATATCGTGAAATAATCTGCATTGGTTACACTATTAACGAAGACATCTGTGTTTTAGTGATTTTAGGGATGTGCTAGGATTCAGGGATGCTCGTGCAGAATTAACTAATAAGCAACTAGTTACATGTCAGAATTGGTTCTTATAGACACCAGACACCACACGTGGTTTTCCTTCCCCTCTGAGGAAGTTGATTTCACACGGGGAACGGGATGGTAAGTGACAGTTTATGCAGCAGATCCAGAAGGTCTTCCTCAAATTAGCCGTGACCTTCTCATCGCTGCGCTGCCATCCGACCAATCCTGCATCTCCGGTGTTTCATTAACCTTCTCCTTCCATTATTCATCTGTTTCCCTTCAGCTCCACTTTCTGCTTTAATGTTACTGTGATCTGATTTGGACGGGGAACCATGTTCTTTTTATAAATATCACAAATCGGAGGAATTCCTCTTTCATGCGGCGAATACCACTGATATTATATTTGCTTTTTTCATAAAGACACACATTCCGCGTGAGTAACAGAGCTGACGTTATGATTAAAGCCCGTCGTATCCAGAGCGTTGGTGTTTCTGATGTTTGCTGAGATTCAGGACACGTTCATCTGATGTAGATCTCTGTCAGTTCTGGTTAGGATTGCAGAGTGTTTTAAACGAAAGCTTGATGGAGAAGTTATGACTTGCAACATTTGATTAATTGCTTAATAAAACTAGTGATTTTTTTTTCCCCCTCACGAAAGTCTCAGTGCTTCTTGTCTTTAGCAGTGTTTTAGCTTGTTGCTATGTGGTTGCCAAGATGTTCTACAAGTGGTGTGGTTGCTAGGGAGTTGTGATGGTGGCAAAGAGGTTCAGGTTTTATTTTGGTGCATTGCTGTGTGGTTTCTGGGGTGTTAAGAAGTTCTGGATGCTAGGGTGTTCTGTTGGGGTTGTTAAGGAGTTGTGAGTTAGGGCTGGGCGATATATATCGAGCGATATATCATGCGCATCTCGTCAGTAAAGCCGGTTCTTTGATTAGCGCTAAATCTCTGTCAGCTGTTTTTAAATGCAGAGCCAGCCGTAGATCACAGAGAAGCTGCGCGTTAGTTTGGCGGGTGATTCAATGGCGCGGCTTCTCAGTGATCTACGGCTCTGTGTATAAGCTGGCGTTCCTTTTAAAAACAGCTGACGGAGATTTAGCGCCAATCAAAGAACCGGTTTTACTGACGAGATGTGCATAATTTATCGTACAATATATATCACCCAGCCCTTTTCTGAGTGCATTTTAGTGTTGCTAGGTGATTCCTTGGATGTTTGGGGAGGTTGTTTAGGGGTTCTGAGTGTAAGTATTGTAAAGAGGTTGCTAGGGAGTTTGTGAAGGGTTTTTTTGAGTGTATATTCATGTAGCTAGGATGTTGCTAAGGAGTTTTGATGGTTGTTAAGAGGTTCTGTTTATGGTTGTTTTAAATGGGTTTTGTTACTCTGAGGTTGCTATGCATATTTGCATGGATTTTTAGGGGTTTTGAGTGTATATTAATGTCGCTAGGAAGTTTCTTGGGTGGTTGTTAAGCTATTTTTGGTGTGTGTGTATATAGTATGTGGTTGCTAGGGTGTTTTGGGTGGTTGTTAAGCTATTTTCAGTGTATATAGTATGTGGTTGCTAGGGTATTTGGGGTGGTTGTTAAGCTATTTTCAGTGTATAAAGTATGTGGTTGCTAGGGTGTTTTGGGTGGTTGTTAAGCTATTTTCAGTGTATATAGTATGTGGTTGCTAGGGTATTTGGGGTGGTTGTTAAGCTATTTTCAGTGTATATAGTATGTGGTTGCTAGGGTGTTTTGGGTGGTTGTTAAGCTATTTTTGTGTGTATGTGGTTGCTAGGGTGTTTTGGGTAGTTGTTAAGCTATTTTCGGTGTACATAGTATGTGGTTGCTAGGGTGTTTTGGGTGGTTGTTAAGCTATTTTTGTGTGTATGTGGTTGCTAGGGTGTTTTGGGTAGTTGTTAAGCTATTTTCGGTGTATAAAGTATGTGGTTGCTAGGGTATTTTGGGTGGTTGTTAAGCTATTTTCGGTGTATAAAGTATGTGGTTGCTAGGGTGTTTTGGGTGGTTGTTAAGCTATTTTCGGTGTATATTGTATGTGGTTACTAGGGTATTTAGGGTGGTTGTTAAGCTAATTTCGGTGTACATAGTATGTGGTTGCTAGGGTGTTTTGGGTGGTTGTTAAGCTATTTTTGTGTATGTGGTTGCTAGGGGGTGTTGGGTAGTTGTTAAGCTATTTTCGGTCTATATTGTATGTGGTTACTAGGGTGTTTTGGGTGGTTGTTAAGCTATTTTCAGTGTACATAGTATGTGGTTGCTAGGGTGTTTTGGGTGGTTGTTAAGCTATTTTCAGTGTACATAGTATGTGGTTGCTAAGGTGTTTAGGGACCCTATAGAAGTTTTGACATGCTTTTTTAGCGTCTTGAAAACATATTAAGGGTTGTGATGGTGTGTTTCTAGGTGTTTTCATGTATCATGCAGGTATGCTGAATTGTCTTCAGTTGCTGTATCAGTATGATCATCCCTCATTAATATGCTGTACTGCAGTCAGATTGTTTGAGTCTCGTGATCTGTTGTTGTGCCGCTGGTGTTTGATTGGGTCAGTGTCCCTCACAAGGGGGCAGGCTTGCTCTCTACCTTCCTCTTTCTCTCTGTCTCTTTCTCCATCTCTTGTTTTCTCTCAGGGTGTGGCTGTCGCTGCTTTTCAGTGCTAATATTTGTTCTTTTGTCTGTGTAAGTGGACAAATGCAACCCTTTAATAGCCTTTAGATCGCAGGAGAAAAACAAGATCGGGACTTCATGTGTAAGATATCACAATCAAGATGAGAAAGCTGATTGTATTTAGATCTGTGATTGTACCACCTTTATTAAGGTACACAGTTTAGCATGAGTTTTCAGTGAGAAATGGTTAAACTATCTGTGCGTACAGCCATGCAAAAGCACCTCTGGTTATTTATCATTACTAACCGTATGTCATCATAACCCATTAGAATGAAGGATGATATGGGATAGTGGATTGGCTGAGAGATCAATGAAAACAAGCATTTCAGCAATATTTTTTTTTACAATAAAGAGTGAAGTCTGTCAGATAATGTGAGTTCAGCACTCAGATGTTCGGGTGTTGCTAGGTGGTTGCTAAGGTATTCTAGGGTGTTGCTAGCATATTTTGTGTGACTGTAAGGGCATTTCTAGAACAGGTGTAAAAGGGCAATTGCTAGGTGTTGCTATTTGCTTGCTAGGGTATTTTGGGATGTTGCTAGGTGGTTGCTTTGTGGTTATATTGCAAGATAATTACTGGGGTGTTCTGTGTTGTTAAAGGGTTACTATGTAGTTACTAGTCAGATGTGATGTGGTTACTAAGTGTTCTGCATGGTTGCGAGGCAGTTGCTATGACATTCTGGGTAGTTTCTACTTTGCAAAAGAGTTACTGGGGTGTTCTGTGTTGTTAGGTGGTTGCTATGTGTTTGCTAAGGTCTTAGCATAGTTACTAGGAGGCTGCTATGGTATTTTGAGTGGTTGCCACATCCAAGAGTTTCTGTGGGGTTGTATTGCTGTTGTTAGAAGGTTGCTATGCAGTTACTACAACGTTGCTAGGGTGTTGTGAGTGGTTGCTATGCTGCAGATAGATGTATTGTAGCAGGTCTCTGCTCTCTCTTAGAATGGACTCCATTAATGTAATGAGTTGCAGATTTATGGTGACTGTGCAGAAGTGCAGGAACCCAGCACACATCAGGACAGTCGGCGTAAATCAATGACCGCTTCCTGTGGAGCTTTTAGCACTGACCGTCTCCACACTGATCCCTGGTCAGATCCCTGCAGGACGAGACTCAAACAGGCCGAGACAAACATACAGCAGTGCAACATATGCACCTTAAAGAGTGTGTGTGTGTGTTTCACTCTAGAGAATGTTTCTTCATTAGTGTGTGTTCATTAATCGACTACAGAGGCTTTAGTTACTCAGATTAGCTCTGGGACGGCAGTGCAAGTTCATTTATCTCTCTCTCTCTCTCTCTCTCTCTCTCTCTCTCTCACACACACACAGTGTTTTTGGGTTGTAAACCACATGAAAATGTGCTCCTTTCACTTTCAAAATCACCAAAATTTTAGCATAAAAGGAGTTTTTAAATATCTTTACCCGGCTAAACCTGTTAATTAATGAATGAATTAATTCTGTAGAACACTGGAAACCCCGTTGACTTTCACTGCATGGATCCAAATATGTTCTTATTGAATTTATTTGAAAAGGTAATATTTAGTAATGTTAGAAACTGTCTCTCTTGATCAACTTGATGCAAAAGTGTAATTTTGTCAGTAGTGATTTTTAATAAAAAATATTCTTTATTTTTAATTACTAATAATTGTAATTATTATTGCATCTAATAATAATTGTATTCACGTAAAACAATAAAAAATAAAAATAAAAACTACTTAATGTACATAGATAGAGCTATATAAATATCTTTAAACGTCTGTTTTTCTTTTATTTTCAGTCATGAGAATAATAACTTTTGTGTCAGCTATAACTTCAAAGACATTACTGACAGACATTAATTAGTATTCATTTATATTATTAATATTGGTTGTACTAGGACTAAAAGTGTGTGTATTTTTCATGCATTTTGTCCGGTCAGAATCCTGAACTGAACTGCGCAGATGTCGGATATTATTACTAATAATCTGCGTCAGATTTTTTCCATAACCTTTAGTGTTTTTCTATTGTCTCTCATTCGTTCAGATTAGCTGAATGTCGTTTAATTCTTCATTTCCCTGAGCGTTTAACCCAGTTGTTATTCCTGATCTCGTTTAATCACATTTTTATCTACAAATATCATTTTAATCAGCATCAGTTTGTTTGACTTCTGCCAATAATCATCAGAGATCCTGTAACTCAATCTTCAGGCGCTGATGAGGAGAGAAAGAGAAGGAAAGCTGGCAGGAAAATGAGATAAAGATGTGAGGAGGAGTGTGAGCTGGATCTGTGTTTCTGCTGTAATGACCGCATCAGTTTTTTCATGTCTGGACTGAATCCTGAGCAAACAGTCTTCTGTCTCATGTCTTCTCACGCAAGGACCCATCCCTCCCTCAGCCTCCGTCTCTCTTCCAGAGGAGGATGAGTCTGTATCTAATATCTGAATGATTGTTTTCCTTATCTTCCAGTGATTCTCACAGATATAGACTCTCCAAGACGTGATACAGTGCTTGTGTCTTTATCAGATAAACTCTAAAGAGGCAGTTCATCCAAAAATAAACATGCTGTCATCGTTTCTTTCATCTGTGGAGCACTAAAGCAGATGTTAAGCAGGATGTTTTGCTCTTAAGCTCCACAAAAGCATCACGATTGACCTTTTTTAATGTTTTAGAAAGAAGTCTCTTTTGCTCACCAAGGCTGAATTTATCTGATCAAATATACTGTCAGAATATACAAAATATGAAATATTTTTGCACTTCAATACAGCTGTTTTCTATGTAAATATCTGTTAAAATGGAATTTATTTCTGTGATCAAACCTGAATTTGTAGCATCATTATTTCCTTCAGAAATCATTCTAATATACTGATTTGCTCAATAAAAAAACGTGCTAATTTTTATTGCTGCAAATAGTGATGCATTTTATTTTTCAGGATTTACAGATGAATAAAAAGTTCTAAAGAACAGTGTTTATTTAAAATAGAAAACCTTTTTTTCATATTATAAATGTCTTAGCTGGCACCTTGATAAAGAAAACTATACATTTCTGATTTAAAGAAATGATTTCTAATTAAAGGAACTCTGATTTAACATTAAAAATAACTTTTACTTGAGCAATTTCTAGTTAATGGAAATATATTTAAATATTAAAAATGGCTTTACTGTCTTTACAGTTTTGGGCAGTTTAATTAAAGTATTAATTTCTAATGTAAGAATAATTTCTTGTTAATATAAATGTCTTTTATTATTTAAGATACTAATTGAATGTGTCCTTGATGAATCAAGGTATTCATTTCTAATATAAAGAAATACATTTTTAGTTGATAGAAATCTATTTTAACAATAAAAATGTCCTTACTGTCACTTTTGAGCAGTTTAAAATCAAAATATACATTTCTAATTTAAAAAGTAATTTCTAGGTAATAATGTTTAATTTTTTTTTTATTATTTTACATTTTTTAAATGTAGTATTTTAATATTAAAACAAATTACTGTCTCTTTTAAGCAATTTATTGTGGCCTTGATTAATCAAATTATTAATTTCTAATTTTAAGAATCACTTATAGTTAATATAAATATATTTTAATATGAATGTCTTTACTATAAATGTAATGTGTCAAAGATAGGAATTTCTAATGTAAAAAAGGAACTGAAATACTTTAGGTGGTACACTGTAGTTTTATAGCCGCATTGGTTTAAATGTGGCTTTTTCTTCTAGAGTTCATGCACGTTTGTTCATGAACAATATGAAGTTGAAGTGGGGTGGAGGTGGAGCACTCTGAGATGTTTTAAGCGTTTCCTCACGGGATGTTCTTTGTTGTGAATGCTGAAAGTGCCGCTGCAGCTTTAAGCCCGTGCGTGTAATCTGGGTCAGAGTCTCATTATGATTTCCAGGAGCTTCTTTTGAGGGTTCACCCCGTCTGAGCTCATCTCACAATATCACCTCAAGTCCTTTAGTCACGCCACCGCAGATCATCCGATCGTCTACGTCTGTGATCGTCTCCAGTTCAGACAAACTCCTGCAGGATTGCACCAAACCTAATGGACCTGATTGAAACCCCTGCTGCGTGTGCGAGACCCAGAAGCGGCTTTTATCCGCGGCATTTATTAGACTCTGTCTCTGAAGTTTGATGGTGCCTCCTTCGCTCTGTCAGCTAGTCGAGCGAGTGGCGTGAAACAAGGCGACTCGTAAATGACCCTCATTCGTCACGTTAAACGTGTCAGCTGAGTGATAATAGCGCTTCATTAACACGCTGGGCTGGAGATGACTTCTCTCGCTGCGTTTTGACTAAGACTGAGCTTCTGCTTGTAACGTACACATGTTAATCTCTGTGATACCAGCGAATCCCGCTGTGAATCGACTGCCGCTGTCGCTCGGCATCACTTCACTGCTTTGTCTTTTTGCGTTTGCTATGTAAAGACCTCATTTAATGCTTTGATGAGCTCTAGTGTTTGTTCTTGTGTTGACACATTTCTTTTTGAGGCTAAACTGTATGTAAGATGTATTAGCCTTGATGGTTTGACTTCCATAAAATATTTCCATTGTAGGTTATTTATCGTGGAAAAGGTTGTGGACGTTATTGTTAGTTCAACCGAAAATGGTGCTTCTATGAAATCCCTGGGAAAAGAGTCATGTTTATAGCCATTAATAGACTGTTTGTGAGTCTTTTTGACTGAATTATTGCAGCGAATCGGTTAGAGAGTCATTTGTTCGTGCTGTAGACTCATTTTGATTTATTCATTACAGTGAATCAGTTAGAGATTTATAGAGAAAAATAAATATTTCCAAATGAAATATCTTTAGATTATTAGTGGTACTGAAAAACACTTGGATGATTTTATATATATATATATATATATAGATAGATATACATATATACACACACACACACAGGTAAATAAAAGGTTTCTGAGAAGATGTAAAGCTTTTTTTCTGCATAAATTTCCAGCAAATTCATAAAGAATTATCATGAGACGGTCATGGCAAACCTTCTTTTGTGAGCTGTATTTAAGAGTGTGGTTTCCATCTCAGCCTGACGCTTGACGTGTGTCGTGGACCAATGAATTGTGATCATCTGATGCTTTCTGAATGAAACGAGTGTTTGTAAGACGCTGAGGATTTACTGCTCCTCCTGCAGCTCATATCTATAATTTAACAGCAGCACATTCTCATTCCAGTCCAGCCAGAGCTGGTGTTCAGAATGCAATGCTACTTTTTGACACGTGCAATTGTTCCAGTAGTGTGCTTGTCACGTGAGCTCATTACGCTGCGTCCAGCTTTGTGCTCCGTTATAAGATTATAGATGCATCGATTGCCACAAATTAAGATATTTTATGTAGAAAATTAAGGTGCAAAATGTAGATTTCCTTTTTTTAATACATGCTTTCTGCCAACGTCTCTTGACACATTTTCTGTTGATGTGAAAATAAATGGATGTTCATTCATATGCATGTATGTGTGTATATATATATATATATAGAGAGAGAGAGATAGAAAACCAAGGTTGCATTCAGTTCATCAAAAGTTTGTAATGACTGAGCAGCATTTATTTATAAACTTTCTATTCATCTGTGAATCCTAAAACACAACATGCATACAAAAATATTGAGCAGCACATCTGTGTTCAGCACTGATAATAATCAGAAGTGTGTGTGGAGCAGTAAATCAGGATATGATGATGATTTCTGAAGATCATGTGACTCTGAAGACTGGAGGAATGATGCTGAACATCACAGAAACACACTTTAACACACAGAACACAGGTGATTTAAAATGTTTTAAATATTTAACAGGTTTTCAGTATTTTTGATAACAAAAGATCTTACCAGCTCAAATGTAAAAATGTGAAAGAATGGCATTTTGTTGGGTACACACTGAAATGTAGATGTGCACTATTATTTAAAAATGTTTTAAAATCATGTGTTATGTAGGTGAGCTCATAACTGCAGACGTGAACTGAAGAAACTTCAGTTTTGATTTGATTGGCTCTGTGAGGCTCATGAATATTAACGAGGAGGCATCTCATTGCTCTCTTTGAGGTGTATGGAGGTGTAACGGAGCGTGTCTGCAGTGCAGGGGTCACTCACACATCTCCTGATCACTGAGAGGAACCGTGACCCCTCATCCGCCGGGTCAGACTCCAGACGCCTAACTAGATTCTCACACACACACACACTACCGTGAGCGCTGTCTGAACATGAGTTTCTCACAGACACCGCGCTGGGATGGTTTCCGGGGGGATGTTGTGTGGTTGCTATAGAGGATGAGCACTATGAGTACTAGTAATAGTGATGCTTGACTTGGTAAACACAATGCAGAAAAGAGAGGTTTGTCTTCTTAACACTTTTGCCACGTTGCCACGGCGACAGCATGAAATGGTATCTATATTCCATCAACAGTTGTACATCGGCCGTTTTTTGTCATTATTCTGATGAAGTTTGATGCAAATCGATTAAAAATAAGATTCTGAATTCAAAGCATTCTGAAAATGACACACTTCCTGCAGCCAGTTGGTGGCGCTATTACTCTGACTCCTAATAATCACATCTATGCAGTCGGCATCATACGGCGAACTAACCCAAAAATGTTGTATGTGAATGTTATTCGACACTTCCTGTTTCTCATTTCTCACCATAACGTCTTCACTGGGCTTGCGCCAAACCGTTCGAGATATCAAAAATCCCTTCGCATTGCCTCGCCTCGGCCTATTGGCTCGGGCCCTAATAAATAAGCAAACAAAAAATTGCTAAAACTTTATCTAAGATTGCAACAAAACAAAAAAGATAAAAAAAAATATCTAAAATATTGACAAGAAATATAAAAGTATATCTAAAACTAAATGAGCTAAACCTGATTAAAAAAAAATTCCTAAACATTAGAAAAACAAATAAATATGACAAAAGCACAAACAAAATTGCTAAAACTGAAAAGTAAAAACTAACATGTAACAGCAGTATTAACAAACATTATAATAGTATATCTAAATAAATAAAAAACTTTAAAGTGCAAACAGAAAATCATCTAATCATTGATATTACTTGAGCTAAAATAATAATAAACTCAAAATATCAGTGACGACTATAATAGAATATCAGAGATATACTGAAGCAGTGTTCACTCATGCCTGTCCTCACACAGGTCCTTGAGCTTGACCTCGTGACCCCATGACCTTGTGTGACCCCGCAGCTCCTCCCGGTGTGTCTGGTCTGCTGATCAGAGCGAGTGTGTTTTAGATCTGTAGAGAGCAGCAGCTTTTATCAGCTCTAGATTCAGTGAGTTCACAGCCGCTTCTTTCCTTCACCGAAGTTCAGACGCAGAGGTCACACACGAGTGTGTGTGTGTGTGTGAGAGAGAGAGAGAGAGTGTGTCTGTGTGAGAGAGAGAGTGTGCGTGTGTGTGTGTGTGTAAGTGACAGAGAGAGTGTGTGTAGTTCAGATACAGAGATCATACACAAGTAAGTGTGTGTGTGTGTACAAGTGTGCACCTGGTATGTGTGTGTGTAAGAGACAGAGAGAATGTGAGTGTGTGTGTACGAGTGTGTGGGTGTGTAAGAGACAGAGACAATGTGAGTGTGTGTGTGTGTAAGTGACAGAGAGAATGTGAGTGTGTTTGTACGAGTGTGTGCGTGAGTGTGTGTGTGTAAGTGACAGAGAGAATGTGAGTGTGTTTGTACGAGTGTGTGTGTGTGTAAGAGACAGAGAGAATGTGAGTGTGTGTGTGTGTGTAAGTGACAGAGAGAATGTGAGTGTGTTTGTACGAGTGTGTGT
>JAUYWG010000041.1:623964-635425 GCA_034779775.1 Enteromius afrohamiltoni
ACACAAAAACCAACGTGTGTGAGAGAGAGTCGATATAAGGTGTAATCTACTGTACGGCTCATTTGCATAAAAAACCGACAATTTGAAACAGGAAAGAAGTTAAAGTGTCTTCCAGTAATTAAGTAAAAAAAATATTTCATATCTTAGTGTGGTTTTCTTTTTTGCAGTACAAATATTTACCTTTGTACATTTTTATTAAGATGCATTTACTCGCAGCAAATACACAGTCTTATTTTATGAAAATAAGAACGATAAAACTTTAAGATATATTTTCACATAACTCAACAATTAATAGTTTTTTCATCCTAATTAATATCAATCAGTTGAGTTTTTTGACTAGGTGAGAGAGTAACAGACAGTAAAAACTGGATTGTAGAATTTAGAATCTTAGATACTTTGAAAAAAAAAAAACGTTATCTGTTTTTGGAAATAAATATATATGTACAGTATATATATATAGGACCTAATTGGCAGATTTTTAAATGCTTGTTTGTTTATTTATTGTAAATGATTCATAAATTTGCTTCATTTTACAGGAAAAAAACTTCAGAATCTTAATTGAGAAACTTTACACAAATCTCCGAAATTCTCAGCATTCCCCAGCAGAAATCATATGTTCAGTGTATGTATAGAGTGAAGGTCCTGAGCGATTAGAGGAGGTGGTGAGGTGCGATTCAGTCTTCAGTTAGTACACGGTGAAGGTTTGGCCTGGTTCATCAGATTCTCATGCATTCATCCATCATCTCTTCAATGCAAATGGTGCGTCGTGCATTTGCGATGCTTTTTAGGAGAAATCAATGCATGGAGTCAAATGCAAAGCAAATGTGTGTGTGTGTGTTTGTTTTGTTGCAGGTGAACGAGGAGACGGTGGAGAGACTGGTGCTGCAGTATCCACACATTGTGTTCAGTACAGTGATGCAGGACTGTAAGAGAACGCTGGAACGAGCCTATCAGATGGGCTGGAGCCCCAACACATCCACGGCCTCCTAACACACACACACACACACACACACAGCAGAATCATTATCATTACTATGCCATTTATTCCGCCTTCCAACATTATGCAGCAGAAACGTCAATATAATTTGATTTGAACACACACACACACACACATGACTCTGACATGCAGCATTGCATTTATTTGCATTTGCAAGCCTCCGACTCGCTCTAAACCCGTCAGGAGCTTACTCTGAAAATCCAGAGAAAGAAATAAGACATTTTGCATTTTGTATGAGGAGAAAAAGTTTTTCAGACCACAGGATTTTTTTGCATCATGACATTTCCCTGCAGCTCTCGTTATCGTGACTCATCTGGACCTTCGTCTTCTCTGATTTGTTTGTTGTTCTCGTTATCATCAGAGGTGATTTTCATTAGATTCTCATTATTGAAACGCACTCGTTTTACTGCAGTTTCTGTAGCAGGAAAAACTAAATCCAGTACACACACGTGCTGTAGAAACGCTTTTATTCGTTTTACTTGACTTTTCTTACTCACGGTACAAATATCTAAACCTTTTTAAATCAAGACATTTACTGCAAAAACTCCTTAAAACATGAACTCTTGAATGAAAAAATCTGAAAGAATTTAAAACGAGACAATAAATGAAAAATCATAATAAATAGAAGAGTTATTTTTCGGACCCCACTAGCAGGTGTTTGTTGTTTTATTCATAACTTTTTTGAACGGCGTGTCTTGTTTTTCAAGGAAATAAATCTTGATTTAGATATTTGTGCTAGTTTTTTGCAGAGCGTTATTTGCATTGCAACAGTGAAGCGTAAATATGCATTATAATAGTAACTATAATGTTGCAGAGCAAAAAATGATTTTCTTCTTGCAAAACGCTGTCTTATTTCTTTGTTGTTCTTCTTCTGTCATGTTTGTTCCTGACCGGTTTGGTGCGACTTCAGTTAGTAGTTTAGTTGATCTTTCACTAGGAGTTTAACAGCCTGTATTTCTCTCAGTGTTCTCCTCTTCAGCAAACTCTTGAAGTCTGACACGGAGCACCGCTGAGCCGATGTTAAAGTCCTGCGAGTCTCGGGACGAAGCTGATGTGATGTAGAAGTAGACGTGAAGACGCAGGACTCGTTTGTTGATTTGGTTTGCTCTTGTGAATCTGTAACCCTGTGGTTTGGAGTTTGTTTTGGATGTAAACTGATATATGAGGTTGTTTTGTTCGAGGTATATCCGCTGTATGGATTTTTTGCATAACCTATGAATATTTAAGGATGTACTGGCCTGGAGTTTAAGTGAGAGGTTAGTTAGTTAGTTAGTTAGTTAGTTAGTTCACTCATCTACCCGTCTTCTGCTCCATAGCTTGCCTCATTCAGACGAGCAGGGTATTTTTCTATGGTGTCGTAGGAGGAAGAGTTTAGTTACAGCCTTGATCTTTTACTGTACTGGGGGATTTGAGTCAATTAAAAAACACAATTCTACTTCACCGGCTCCTGCTGTCATTTCAGTGTGTGTGTGTGTGTGTGTGTGTGTGTGAAGTTCACATGTAGATCTACAAGCACAAACGGGACTCTTATGGTTATGATAACCATCCTGTTTAGGATGTTTGTCAGCAAGGAAAGGGTCTGATGATTATATTGACTGTTTTATATTCATGTTTTTATGAAATAGATATGAAGTTGTGTAAAACTTTAAAACTGCACAAAGCTGGGTGAATTCAGGTGAACTGTGTTCCAGGGCTTTAAACTGGTCTGAAGTAGTTGTTCGGACCCTGCAATGATTTTGATGGACTGCGGCTTTAGTTCAATATTGATCTGTTTCAGGTCCGTTTTGACTTCTTGTTCAGCGTTATTTGTGAAGCCTGAAAGCGTCTGTTTGATGTCTGATGAGAAACGGCCTTCAGAAGCCACTCAAGTAATTAGACCTCTAAATATTCATGTGGTCATTAAACTCTGAACGGGTTTGCAGAAGCTCTGACCGCAGTGGCTAGAGAGAGGACGTCTGTCCTGCTGCTTTGGAAGAACATCTAAAAGTGAAGAAACTTTCAGTCATGTCCACCGAGAAACCATCTGGAGGACGAACAATATTCACTCCAAAACTGAGTACATTTCACAAACAATCCCAAAGAATGGCACACAACACACTGAATTGAACATGCAGTTCTTCATAAAAGCGGAAATAATTCGTTTTTAATAATCCTCATTTCGTTTACAACTTTATTAATTAATACATTTTTCAGAGTTACCACAATATATTTGGTATGTACTGTGCTGAAGGATAAAACTAGTGTGTGTGTGTGTGTACAGTATATACACACAATCTAAAGTATAAATATTTTATAGTATATTATACATCATAATTGTACTTGAACTGTTATTGTTCCTTGCTGAATGACATTGTGATGTACTTCTGCGTCTTTCAGCTTTCAGTTATTCTGATTTAAATTAAGTTTGTCACATGTCCCATTAGATTACATGGAGAGGGCGGGGTTTATGACCTGGGAGCGATCGAGATGCTACGGCTTCACTTTGCATGACTTGTGTAGAGAAATGCATTATAAGACGAGACGCGATCATGGGTTCGGTAGGCTTAGGGGCGGGGTTAGTGTGCTCATCCGTCTAAATTACACCTACTAAAATATGTTTTAATCACAGTGAGATCGCTGTAAAAAAGTCCACACACTGCATTTAAACAAAACACAGTCATGCATCATTTCAAAACAACAGACGCAATACAACACTGTCATTATTTTTACGTCCAGTAGAGGGCGCTTACCTTTAAACCATAAATATAGGTTGCAATACTTGCACAAACGACCTATAGGGTTATTTTTGGTTGGAGCACAGGCTCTTCTATTTGTAACTCTAAGAATGTAGAAACAGGTTATTTGTGTAAAGTTTATCATTTTAATTTTTCGGCATTTTTGCTGTCACACTATAGGACTAACATATATATATGTGTGTAAATAAACTATATTTACTATATCTTTAATTCTTGCTAAAATAAAATTGTGAAGAACTTCAGTCATGTCAGTAATTAATGTATTATTTAGTAATTATTCAGTAATTAATGTATTACTATTTATACTGCCTTTTTCTTGTTTACAATTTAGCAGCATAATATTTTTGAAGTGCCTTCAATAATGTTGATTTAAAAAGTGAATTCATGCTTGTTTCAATGGGAAAGTTTTATTACATTTTTTATATATTGATATAATGTATTTTATTATTTAATAAATGTTGTATTTATTCAGGGTTTTTTTATTAGGAAAAGATGAAAAAAATACTACAAAACAGCGGCATAACTGATTTTAGTTTATGCATTAATGTTAACGAATGAGAGCGATTACAGTAAGTTTGTCGTCTGGGGTTGATGCGCTCCTCAGAAACTCCTCGTTCAGTGAGATGTTCTCGTAAGCAATCTGTGTTTAATACGCCACATGCCGTTCCTGAGGGCCAAATTGAGGGTTTTCAGAAATCTAGTTAGCTTTGTTTACCGACCTTTCCATCAGTGTAAGCGTCCCGTGAACAGACAGCATGCTATCAAGCACTGTCACACACATCAATACCGCTGACCTTCTGTGTTTCACTGCATCTGCACACATCTGTCCTTATACCTGCTGCACTGCCAGTTTCACTGAAAAACACTGAATATACAAATAACACCGACTCTACACGCCTGTCCTTGGCTTTGAGTGACAAATAATAACAGTGTTTGAGAGTTTCATGCTTCACGCTGTTCTTCTTCACTGATCTTTTGTTGTTGATGTTCGAGTCAAACTCTGCAGCATTTTAGCACAAATAAATCTACTAGGACGCAGAAGTACTTCAAAATGCATTTTTGGCACAAAATAGTGTTTATATAAGCAATTGTAATAAAAATGATTAAAACTAATTTTATTTGAATCAGCATAAATTAGGGCAGGTAAAATGCTAAAAATGGGAAACCTTTATATTGTATTATAAACAAGAAATAAATATATGCAATAAAAATACAGAATTTATATGTAAAATTAATTTGTTTAAAATCAACGGAAGGCACTTCACAAAAGTGAGGACGCATATTATTTTTTTATGTAATAAATACCATGTTTGAATAATTTAAATTCTAATATGCATGAATTAAAATTGAATTTTTATTTACGAAATTTAAAGATGCAGAAATACAGATAAACAATAGTACAATCTTTATGTATAAAATTGTACATATAATCGAAGGTAATTCAAATATTAGGTTGCATAAGTACTTTACAAGTGCTTTTTTTGTTTATTTTTTACAAGTAACAAAAAATGCACAGTAAAAATCCAGTGTTTCATATAAAATACCATCCTGTAATCTGCATAACAAAGGGGCTGAAAATACTCCTTGTTATTTATTATCTATAAGTTAACAAATAACATATCCTTATTTAAATGAATCATTGAAATTTGTTTCACAAGACGTTGAATAGTATAAATAAAGGTTGTATTTTTACAGCGCGTTGTTTTTCATCTGCAGTGTATCACCCGCTGCAGCTTTTTTCTCTCTCAGGTTTTGAAGGCTGCTCTTGGAACGTGAGGAATGTTTTCCAGGCATTTTTCTGGCCATGTCACATGTTTTTTTGGTCTCAGAGGGTCTGTGTGTTTAGAGACCAGACTATTTTGCTCTGGCTCAGCTTCTCGTTCCCTCAGATTCACCTCTGACTTCAGCAAAACCAGCGTTTCCCCGCAGCTCTGGAAATCCCGTCCGTCAGGGTCTGGACTCGACGGAAACCAGCGGCTGTCTTTTCTCTTTGAGCAACAACTCAGACGAGGAGACATCTGAACAGATCTCAAGAGAAAGCAGACCGCTGTTTGACATATTATTATTATTAATAATAATAACAAAAACAACAAACGTTACTTTTTATAGAGCCATCTAAAAAACGTTTTACAAGAATAAAATAAAATACATTTATATATACATACAAAATGAAAACATGATCTCAAAAAAATCAAGAAAACACTACGGAGGGCCAAATTACTCAAAATGTAATAATAATTAAGTAAATGACGTCTTTAAGTCGTTAAATACATAATTAAATAAATGCAGAAATAAATGTACAAATATTTTTGCTAAACAAAAAAATGAATGAAGTTGTAAATAAATAATTAAATAAATAAATGCAGAAATTAATGAATGAAGAAATAAATGATTCAATAAATATTTACTTATAGATTTTTGCATTTATTTCTACATTTGTTATTTCATTATGCATATCGTTATTTATTTATATATATTTCAACATTTATTAAATTATTTAATTTTGAGTATTTTGGCCCACCATACGACATCAAACTAAACTAGTGCTGTCAAACAATTAATTGCATCCAAAATAAACCTTTTTATTATTTATTATGTATATATATATATATATATATATATATATAAATACAGTATATGTTTAAAAAATATTTATATGTATACAGTTTTTGTATATAAATTTATATACACAAAATAAATATAGACACTTCACACACACAATGTGAATAAAACTTTGATTTATTTGTGATGAATTATTTGACAGCACTAGTAACACACTGCATTAGACAGTAATGATGGAACTCAACCATATTTGTTTGTTTGACTTGCTTAGTGTGCAACTCAGAAAAGAAGGGAAAAACAATGTTAAATGTAAACTTTGAGATGCAAAATGAAGAGAATATGAATCTTTTGTTGTTAAAAGTCAAACTTGGTGAGTCAAAACTTCTGCATTTAAAGGCATGCATTAAAGGATGAATGCATTTGATTGCATTCAAGGTCTGAATTTTTTAACATTTGCTTGTATTACTTTCATTCAGCGGGAACTGAACCCACAACCTTCACTCTACTGTACATTTCAAAATACATTATATACATTAGGAAGCACTGGTTTACGACTGTCCTTGGGTTTCAGTAAAAACAATACATTAGCTGAATAACAGTATTTGTGAGCTACAGGCCTCACATCTTTTTAGTCTCCAAAATAAACTACAGTACAAATGAGAACGTTACACGCTAATATTTGTAAAGCTTTGCATTACAAGTCAAAAATATGTGCCTTTACTTTGCATTGAAGATGTGCGTTTATCCGTTGCTTATATTAAATACATTCACTGGAATTTAAACCCAGTCACTCTACTGTCTGTTTCCAGTCTCAATCACTTTATTTTCTATTATTAGTAGTTAATCATTTCGACTGTCTTTTGATAAGGCTATCTTTATGCATTTAAAGGCATGCATTTATGTTGCAGGAATGTTAAACTGGGAATCAAACCCACAGCCTTTAGAGTTGATCTACTCTTCATTTCCAGTCGTCTGATTAATCTTTATTTCTGACATGCAAAATACAATTTTATAAGAGTAAAATATTATATCCCGTAACTCATAAGCGACTGAGGTCATGGGATCAATTCCCAAATACACAAGTATTAATATAGCGTGGGACGGTCAATTTTATTAGATTATTATTTATTTTTTATATTACTTTTTAGGTTTGATTAATTTAGTTATTCTAGTTTAATTTGATCATGTTTTTGTCATTTTTAAAATATGAATAATTAGGTGAAATTATTTTTTGCATGAAATTTTAGTTAATATTTTAGTAATTCTGTTATGCGCTTTTGTCATTATTATGATCACTATTTTTAATATAACTATTTAGATTTAATAAATTTATTTTGTGTGTGTTTGTGTAAGAGTAAAATATTATATCCAGCAGTGAGATGCATAAACTATATATGATATATTAACAGCAGCGTGTTTTGTTTTGGATAAAAGTCTCTGCCAAATGCATGAATGTGAAAAATCATCTTGCATTGCAGTATTTGTATATATAAAGTTGTATGATGCTCTGATGTAAATGTAAATGATATAAACGGAGGAGAAGTGCAGCAGGTTTACAGATGCATTGATGCGTGAGACCCCCGCGGTTCTTTTAATCAGGCAGGTAAAGTCGTTCATCACAAAGGTTAATGAATATCTGGCAGCACATTGAAATGCTTTACAGTATGTTGACATTTGTTGCTCTTTTCCTTTTGTTTTTCTTTTTTCACTATAACTGGAAAAGCGTGTGAGAACAGCGTGATTCTGATGCAGGACGAGGCGCTCGTATGTAGATTTGGGCACAGATGACATTTCAAAGCACTTATTTGTGCAAATCTTTGTTTTAGATGGTAAAGGTCAGAGAACGAGGCCCACTTTCCTCATTTGAATAGAACACGAGGAAAACATGCAAAACTCGTCACCACACCGGAGTGTGTGTGTGTGTGTGTGTGTGTGTGTGTGTGTGTGTGTTTGTGCTTGCAGTATAATTTGCACCCAGAAGGGATTTAAACCAAATTAAATCAGCTTTTGGGGACAGCTGGGAACGTCCCTATATTTGTGGAAAGGGTATATAAATCATTTTTTAAAAAGCAGACAGTTCAGTGTTAGGGTGTGGGATAGACTCCGATTTAAGATACATCTTTTGTAGGCGTCTAGAGTTGTAGAAACTATATCATATATTACATATCATTTTTTAAATAGTAAAAATACATATTTTCTGTTAGGTTAGAGTGTATTTAATAAAAACAATACATTTTTTGAACTGACTGATGTCCATGTCAAAGTAAAATAATCACATACTTTATGATTCGTGATAAATTAATCTGTGTTGTTTTCGTATTTATTTATTTATTTGTCCATGTGTTGATTTTATTTTTAGATTTTTTGTTTTAATTTACGCTATGTCCTTTTCGTAGTTTTTATTCTTTTTTCATATTACTTTTTAAGATAAACTTATAATTGATGTTTTTATCATTCTGTTAGATTTAGTCAATTGTATTAGGTTTTGTTCTGTTTTAATATTACCATTTATGCATAATTTATGTATTTTTTTGTTTTCGCTAATAGATTTTCTTGCATCATTTGTCATTTGTATTTATTTTTTTATATTACTATTCATGTTAAATTAATTTATTTTTGTTCCAGTTTTATTCATGTTTTTTTAATCTGCTTTTGTTATTTTTATTAGTTTGGGTTCTTTTTTAAAACCCACTACTTAGGTTTGTCTTGTTTTATCTGCAGCACAAACTGTACTAACTGTAAAGAAATAAAACCTAAGCTTGTGTTTCTTTACGGTCAGTAATGTTGTTATGTTGACAAGCAAACTATTTTTTTTCTATTATTTTAGCTTTATTTTATTTTAAAAGTTAATCGTTCTATTTTTAGTACTAATAATAACCTGCCTGATTTGTATTTCATTTTTACTGTCTTGTCAGATAAAAGTGATTTTAAAACACAAACGGCATCTGAACAGCATCTCTACGGGTTTTCTTCTGCCAGTCACTAAATGAGCATTAATGGTCCTGTGAGAGGAAGGAGATATTACTCAGTGTCGTCATAATGAGCATCAGTTCACAAAAAAAGTCAAGAAGAGTGAAATCATGAAGATGCTCCACCTGAAGCCTCTCGAGAACGACACGTGTAATCATCAGGCTTTCATATTGAAATATCGACTGACAAAAAAACAAATCATGAGAAGATGCATTTAGTTTCTCTAAAATGCTGTGTGTCGAGTGCCACAAGACATGAATGAAGTGATTATAAAGAGCAGAGTGGGGCATGTTGTCACGGGTAAAGGTTGCTCAGGGTGCCTTTATTTATGAAGGTCAGTTTCTGTATAAAGTCTTGACTACAAACATGTTCTGATGTTCAACCTCACAGTAGCTTCTGCGAATGGCACTTTGGGACAATATTAATCTAAAAATGATATGTTTATGGACACACAGTGGAGTCAATAATACATCTATTTTCTTTCGTTACAAATCATATTATCATAAATTAACTAGAAAGTTGAACAATTTAACAACTTCACATAAACAAAACCTGATGATTACGATCTCCAAAATGATCTGAGATGTTAGCTTCAAGGACATATTAACAAAAGGTCTCTTTTATTTACATTTGATTAATCACACAAAAAACTAAAGAATTCTTAAGTGTTTTACTTAACATTTCTTTCTGTTCAAATATGTTTTTTTTTATATATATTTTATACATTTTAATATATTTTTATACTTGTTTTATTGTATAAAAAAATATTTTTATTAATTATTTGTATATTTTTTTGTTATTATAAATTATTGGTATACTTTATTATAAAACACCCCAAAAAGTACATTAATTAATGAATTTAAAATAAATAAATAAAAAATCTTAGTATTTTGTCTTGTTTTCCGGTACAAATATCAAAACATTCTCAAATCAAAATACACTGAGTCAAAATTGAGCAAAATGATGCAAAATTAAGTGAGTTTAAGCTTAAAATGAGAAGAAAAAAATTCAATGGCGTCATAAAAACTAAAGAAAACTGAGGGGAAAAGATTGTGTTTATGTTATTTTCAATAAATGATTGATTAATCTAAGCATAAACTTTCCTTATTATAACATTAATATAACCTTTTATAATTTGTATACTTTATTACAAACAAGATTTAATATCTTAATTTGTTCTGCTTCTCAAATAAATGTACCTTGTACCCATAAACCCATTTTTCCGATGCTTAAAATGAAAAAAAACAAGTCATTCTTGACGCATCATGTGTTTGTGGTCGAAGGAGAGATTTTTAAACCATCTTCATTTCTTTTTCTCCAGCTTCATGAGGTCAGATCAGGGCTTGGTCTGAATATCTCTCTGAAGCTTCATTGATTCGTGAAGCTCCGGCAGACGTCTGGGCTCTTCAGAGATGGATGGCTTTGGATGTGTTTATGGTGTTTTATACAAACACGTGTTCATCGCATAGGCTGAAATATGAGCTCAATATCTGCTTCACATTCAGATCAATTTAATAAGCCTTTGCACACCCGTCCGGTGACGTCTGAGGAGAAATAATCGCATTTGGCCCTCAGCGAGATGAATCGTTTCATAACACGGATTGGGTTTGGAGTCCATTTGCGGCTTTGAGTGTTTGTGACAAACAAATCTCATTGATGAAGCACTGTTAATAGTTTGATAATGAGGCGCCGCGTCCATTAAACTACTTTATCAGCGGAATAAAACAAGAAGCTGTGAAATGCACTCAAGACTTCTTCTGAAGCAGGTTGTGGTTTAGGACTCAGACGGAAGCAGGATTAAACCAGACATCACTTAATAACATAGAAATGTTATTCTGCATTAAACCTCAAATAGAGAAATCACTTAAATCAGATGCGTATGCAGCTGTCAATGTTTTTCCCTCCTGCTCAAGTTACTCTCGATTCTCTCAGAAATCTCTCGTTTTCTAAATGATCATCTGAACTCATTCACCCAGAAGAAAGCACTTTTAGAGGGGTCCTATGATGCAATTTCAGGTTTTTCTTTCTCTTTGTAGTGTTACAAGCTGTTAGTGCATAGATAAGAAGAACATTTTTCTTTCTAAAAGTTATGACTTGTCCCTAAAATGGCACATTTGAGAAAAGAAAGAAGGCGGAGCTATTATTCTGTCTGTAGTGTTGCTGCGGGCGCCATGTTCTGGAGACGCTGTAAAAGTGA
>JAUYWG010000041.1:636275-647457 GCA_034779775.1 Enteromius afrohamiltoni
ATTACTCTGTTGTTCCATTTGATAATGTTCAGTGCTTTGCTACAATCTGTATTGTTAAAAGAGCTGTAGAAATAAAAATGACTTGACTTGACAAGGGTTACATACGTAACTGAGGCGTTTTTCACTGAAACAGAGCAATAATTTTTGAAAGATTTTATATTGTATTTTTCAAACAGTATATCGCAGTAAAATAAACATCCCCTTACATTTTTTTCTACAGATTGTCACTTTGTATTAAGTAGTTACAGGGTTTTTGTACAATAACATTTTTACAGTTCTTTACTATTAAAGTTACTATAATGTGTTTACAGTATGGCTCTGAATGTTCAAACACTACTCATACTTTCTTTAGAAAATGTCAAATATCAGCTAGTGTACTTACAAAAAACCCCCACAAAAACACATTTCTTCAAATTGACAGTACATTTTGTTCTTTAGTTACAAATTTTGTACCGTGCAGTTTCGTCATTCTGCTTTGTTTGTTTGCAGCATTTAAAGACAACTCAATGTGACCATATGAAAAAGTATAATGTGTGTGTGTGTGAAAGAAAAAGACCTGGATCTAGCAGAGCAGATGGTGTGCATCAAACCAGTCCACTATCAAGGCCTTGAAGAACCCGCTCTGTCTCTTTCTGATGCACAGAAACGCTCGTTTTCATCCAAAGCCTTGTAAAGGTTTGTGTCTCAAACGCTTTCATGTTAAAGCTTTTATTCAAACACACACATCTCTGTATGTTCCAGTGTGTGTTTCAGACCCATCTGATGCTCGCATTGAGGATAAATTCCTCAGTTAAACAGAACGTGATGCTGCGAATGAAACAACCGTCAATACATTATTTATCTCTTCAATGCAAAACACAATCAATGCATTCATATCTGACATAGCCATTGATCTGAAAGCCAAAGCCATATTATTTCAATCAGTGAACTACTGGTGCCGTCAAATCTCAAACCATCACAACATGAAATAACCGGTCTGATCTAGCTAATGAAAGAGAGCTTTCTCTATACTTTCTCAAACACTTGTATTGAGGTATTCGGGAAGCTATTTAATTGAATTTTCAGTTCCAGTAAACATATATAAGCTGTAGACCCAGTCTGATGTCTAAAGTGTCCCGTAAAGTAAATAGTAAGTGGGAAATGGATGGCAGCTTTTAGTTCGATGTCTCGAAAGGGAGCTTGAGACGGAGTTTCTCACAGCAGTAGATTGTAAAGACTGATTCTTCAGTTGCTTATTATTAAGTGGAATTCCCAAAATGTTGGGATGTTTTTTAATTTGAATTAAATTAAAAACTAAAAGAGTTTCAAAACACATGAGCCAATATTTTATTCACAATACAACATAGAGGACATAACAAATGTTTAAACAGAGAAATTTAAATAGGAGTTAACTGATGCAAAAGTTGTAGTTAAAAGTGACTCAGTGGTGAGAATCGGTTCTTAAAATCAAGTGTGACTTTAATTGTACATTTGTATTCTTTTGCTTTTCATTTGAGTTACATTTCAGTATGTTTGTTGCTTTTGTAATTGCATTAGTTTCTTTTTATAGGAATAAAAATAATTATAATATAAGTTTTAGTAATGCGTAATTTTTTATATTTGTAAATACAGTATTTCTCTATAGGTTTTATTTATTTTCATTTCTGTTTTAGTCATTTTAATATTTTAAGTAAAATAAAAAAATATATTTATACATTAAATACATTTATTTAAAGTTTATCTCAGCTTAAATTCCCAGTACCAAAAGCACAATTTGAATAGTTTTATTTTTAGTTTTAGTTAACAGTAATGTGTTCCAGTAAACCTATATAGGCTCTAGGTTCAGTTTGATGTCTGAAATGTCCTGTAAAGATAAAGACAAGTGGGAAATGGATGGCAGCTTTTAGTTCAGTAAGTGGACGAGCACTTTGTCCTATAAAGTAGAGTCCTAGGCCTTATTTCTGATGTGGTTTTATGTCATTTGATCCAATCATTGTACACGAGAAAATACTCTCCGGCTTTTACGGAGGACGGAGGGTCGGGTCGAGCTGCAGTCAATTGTGTGGCAATTTTCCGCCGGCGAAACCTGCAGCCGTGCCCTTCACGATCTAATTCGACAACAGCTTGAATCCCATATTTTAGCTGTAATGTGATTTCCTGTTCCTGCTGTTTTCTTCCCCTCCTCTGATGTCCTGAAACATTTGAGCCATAACCAACCAACAACCATCATCATCATCATCACAGTCCTGATCTTTCTCCGCTCTGTTTATATGCAAACGTATACCGTCCTCACAGATAATGCCATCAGGATAAAGGCTTATTTTGCCTCTCCTCACAGCGGGAGGTTCATTTGCTCCACCGAAAAAGACTCGAACAAATGAAATGTGGTTTTGTTTGTGGTATAAAAGGCCTCGGAGGTGACCGAGCTCTGGAAACATCTCGCGGTGGGTTTGTTCTCTGATAGGCGGGAGCTCAAATCAAACCGACACACAAAGGCGCTTTGATTGTCTTCGCAGGACAGATGCACAGCTGTGTTTATGATCGTAGCGCTTTGTGCTAGAGGCATCTTCTGAGATGCCCAAACAGGCTGTCGTTTAACATGTCGTGCTCACATTCTTCAGAAGATCTGCGTTTATTACTCAGATTTTGAACATCTTGGAAAAGAGTTTGACGCCCAGCAGCAGAATGTGAGGTGGTTGTGTGACAATTGGCATATAAAAATAATATTAGTATTGTTTATATGCTAGGACAGTTTTTATAATGGATGCACTGATGTCTCGCCCTGTTTTTTTAAAATGAAACCATGCTTTTATTATAGCAAAAGTGTAGTAATCATGTTTTTTGGCATGTTGGTTACCCTTACAAAAAAGCACATGAACTTCGGTTGCATTTAAACGCATATGAAACACACATGAAATTACTGTAGATGGGAATAAATGTGGATCATGCATGTTCCATGTCTTTCGCATGTAATTTTAACATATTTGAAATTTGTGTGCTTTTTCTGAAATGGTATGACCACAGTTTTACTACAAATGCCATAGTTAAAGTATGGTTATTGTTGCAAAACAACCATTTGTGTTTACCGTGATTTACTATGGCATATAATCATGATTTTTGGTTTTATTTATAGTAAAAATATCACTAATGAACAGAAAATTAAATAATAATCAACAGATCTGCCTCCCGGCAATTGTTTAAAAACAGCCGATGATCAGAGCAGATTATATTCTGTCAATCAAAATGGAAAAAGTGTCCGTTTTGAATTAAAAAAAAAACCTCAGCTAGCAAACCTGTACATTTTGTCACAAAATTCAAACAATAAATGCCATTGTGACTCTCTTAAATGTGATGTGAGTCTCGCTTTAATAAAAGTTATAGAGGAAGTATATATATTTGTAAATTTGTAAATTTGTAAATATATATATTTGTTGTATATACACAAATGAACATCAGAAGCTGTCGAAAGATATCGCACAAGGATAATGCCTCATATAATTGCTCAATCAGCACTTCAACCACAGAACGGAAAGACACCAATAACAAAATGAAGTATTCGGTGAACAATATGTCACTTCACATTGCATTAACCCCACTGTTAGCTCTAAAAACACTAGAAAATACCTAATTACTATTGCTTAAAGGTATAAAAAAGTCTAATCTCCTTTCTAATCTCACAAACATCTCCGCCTGTTCTCCGGTCACTCCTTTCACTCCTGCTGTCTGATGACGGTGAATTTTCTAAATTGATACAGAAATGTAGGAGGATTTCTGCAAACAGCACATAATAAAACTGCCATCAAAGACGCTCTGCTGCTTGGTATACAGTATGTGGTATATTTATTAAGTTTCACCTACATCATAATGTTCCCCAGTTGACCTTTAAAGTCTTTCCATTGTGTTTACAAAAATGTAGGCCAGGCCTTGCTGTCTAGAGCCTGTGGCTATATTTATATTGATTTTTTCATAAAACAAATGCACAGGTCATACATCTATTTCGGAGGCGTATGAGGGCACGGATCTGATAAAATAGGAGCAGATTCAGCTTGTTCTGATACAAATGAAGCCTTGCTGATTCAGTTGAGAAGAGAGCATTTGGATTCATAAAAATAGTAATTTCTCATGATTCCAACAGGCCATCAGTTACACATTAGTTTTATTTGAATTATCACCCAATAGTAATGTGTTACAATGTCTTTGGAAAGATTTCATGCACAAATTCATGTTATTTATTCTATTATATTCTATTTTGTAATGCGATTCTCAAACTGTTTTGTCATGCAAAACTCAGTCTCTATGACATTATAAGTTAATAATTAAGTAACGCATTTGTTATTTCCTGGTTCTTTGGCATTGGTTAATAGTCACATGACAGGTAAACAAATAAACATTTAATATTTTTAATATATAGGCTAAGTGTTTATTTTTTGTTTATAAGTTAATCGTACAATTTTATTTAGCACATTGCTAACCTGTTTTAGCATGTGCTAGCATGATTTCACACATTGCTTGCATGATTTAACACTTTACATGTTGGATGATTTATGTTTAATCACATTTCTTACATGTAGCAAGCATGATTTAACACATCGATTACAGGATTTAACATGTTGCTAGCATGACTTTGCACATTGCTAACTTGATTATCAAACAACACATAACTAGCATGTATGATTTATCACATTGTTAGCATATTTTAAAATATTGCTAGCATGGTTTATCACATTTCTTTGTTGCAAGCATGATCTGACACATTGCTAGCATGTTTTAACGTGCTAGCATAATTGCTATCATAATTAGTATGTTACTTAGCCTATTATAAAGGACGAAAAGCCAAAGAAAGATAAAGAAATCTTCGGTCCCTGGTGATCTAGATCAGTGCTGTTCTAAATTCACGTCACTTCTGTCAGAGTTTCTTCTCTGTACCCTTTTTCCTTTCACACCCTTCAGCTCTCAGCTAACACTGTTTGCCCTGCGGCCGGCGAGCTGCTGCCTCTGACCCAAGCAATTCAATTAGAGCCATTATAAAGTGATTGAGAGAGGATCAGACCGTCCTCCAAAGTACATACATATTTAATTTCTCCACACACACCATCAAAAACTCAAATGGAACAATGTTTGCGTCTAGACTGCTGGTAATAGAAGACAAACCGCCGCTGGTGAAGGTGGATCTTCTGGACGAGAGCATTGCGGTTATACTGTGCTGGGTTTGGTGGTACATCTGAGGTTTCACAAGGACCTGGAGTTCAGAAGATCTGGTTCTAATTTAAAATTCATGGTGAGAATGTGTACCAAGACACTGTCACCCAAGTGGTCCTTTGAAAATGAGCTACTACATATCGTGAGGCAAAAGTAGCCTACTACTTACACTGCCAACAAGTCAATGCAAAAATGTTGTAAATGATATAAACCTAATGATAGCAGTCTACTTTCTACTGCTCAATCCATTTTTTAACCTACACAATACCAACATTTTGTCAGTAAAACGACGCAATTCTCTATTCAATTTACAATCACACCAACAACCAATATGACCCTCACAAATAAAATGTAAAACATTAAAGACAAGTAAACGGTAAATAATAAAATAAGAACAAATTGTAAGCTATAGCACAAATGAAAACAATAGAACATACACATTTATAATGGTACTTTCACACCAGACGCCGATGTAGCGTTAAGCGCAAGTGATTTACATGTTAAGTCAATGCAAAGACGACATCCTGCTGCGTGATTCGTGTGAAATAATATTTTGGCGAAAATTTGCACCGCAGTAAAGCCCCATTCACACTACATACGACACGCAGCGACAAAGCGACGCAATCCCATTTATTTCAATGGACAGCTGGTGATTTCCTGCGACAAGAGCGACGGCGGACGTGAGCGACTGTTGGCGGCCGGATGGTGATGTGTCCTGCTATGTGACAAAGTTCTGAATCTCTCTACTTTATGCAAATGAAAACCGACTTTCGGGGGAGCGACAGCCAATAGGAAAGACGATAGTGCTCACATGCTCATTCTCTTTTCAGCTCAAGCAGTGATGATGGCATATGCGTTTTTGCCATAGATAAATGCACGGAATGGGAAAGAGTACACTCTGTTAATATTGGTTAATTACTTTTAAAAATTCCAATTAAATATATTTAAACTGATTTAGTCTTGATTCTAATGCTAATATAGGTATGAAGGCTTTACTAAATCTCTCAGTAAATACTGTTCCCTGCAGCTCTGAACTGCACATTAAAAAAACTAAAATTAAAATATGCTGTAAAAAATGGCTGTGAATTTAACGGTAAAAAACTGTGAAAATGCTACGGTAAAAACCTGTTAAATGGTTGATGGTAAATTCCTGTTAAATTTACAGGGAAACACCGTAAAAGTTTTCCAGAATTCCCTGCATTGCATTTTAAATATTGTTTGAATTTGATGTTTTTTCTTTTTAGTTTTTTTGTATCAGTTAAAAGCTGCTTGTGATGAGCTTTGGTTCATCGTGGTTCTCATAACCAACTGCATTTGGTAGTTATAGTATATATCAGTATATTTCAAAGGTACGAAACAGATTTCACAATTTTAATAGTTTGGTATATTAACATTATATCAGATATTATAATTATATATATATATATATATATTATAATATTATATACAGGTATTTAATTGTAAATTTAAAATAAAACTATTGACAAAACAACATTTTTGACTTTTTTTGACTTATTTTTCACGGTTTTATACTAGCAACCACAGCTGCTGTTTTTTTACCTTAAATTTTTTTACGGATTTCTTTTTACAGTGTACAAGTTTTTGCCCCTAAAAGAAATAAAGGTTTTACCGTTATTTAACATTAGAATTTCGGCAACCCCAGCTGCCGGTATATTACCGTAAAAAATAACATTTATTTTTTTTACAGTGTAAATTACTTAAAATATATTAATATCAGATTTTTTACTGTAGGCTATAATATTTTATTATATTAAACCCTCTCTGATCCTATTGCATTAAACGCACAGGTTTTCTTGAAAGTGTCTGTAAAGGTGCTCCCAGCAGCTCAGATAATGGAGTTTAGTGACTCGTAGTCCAGCTGTAATCTCATCGATGAGAGGGCCTGAAACTGTCACTGCCGAGAGACAGAGAGACACGAGGAGGAGAGAAATGCAATATCGCTGAGAGACAGAGCAGTTAAAGGCCAATTTGTGTGTCCAGAGCTGGAGGAGGAGGACGAGGAGGAGGTGACCACTGCATGATGGAGAACTTCACTGCGTTTCAACTCTGACTGCATCTCGATTACAGACAAACCACACAGTGATGGGCAAGATCATGTTTATAGCGTTCAGAAAAAAAACACTGAACCCTCAGAACTTGGTTAAAGGTATTTTATAACTGTAGATATTTGATATTCATCTCCAATTCTTGATTCAGATTCATCTGCAACTGATAAGATTTTGTACAGTTATATAAAAAATGACTTACTATTGGAGAATACATCAAGTGATTCTTCTTAAAAAAGTTTCAGGCATTGATCAATTAAGTACAAGCTAGTCTGGGGATGAAGTGATGCTGTTCATTCAGTATTAATAAAATATAAACATGGGAAATAATAATGTTATAACTCTTTGTATTAATATTTAGATATCTAATATTTTATTCATACAGTTTGAGTCAATACATGTTTTAAGTATGTCTATATTGTTTTTGAATAAATGTTAGTTTTAGTTATTTTATTAGTACATCATTTGAAACTAAATGAAAATTAGAAATGTTGCAACTAGACAAAATATTTTTATTTGCATTTCTATGTAGTGAATATTTTGTATTCTTTACTTTTATATGTATTTTCTGTGTTTATTTGAATGTTAGTGAAGTGTTTAGTAATTTTATTTTTTGTTTCTGTAAACTTATATTGTAAATTTGTATTTTTTCTTGTCAGATGGCAGCCTGAAGATTAATGTGGGGAAACGTGCCGGGCGTGACATGGACAGAGGTTAAGAAGCAGCAAGACGGGATGAATAACAAGAGAAATGAGGATGGAAAGATGGTGAGATGACTGCAGATAACGAGAGAGAACGATAATCCACAGGTTTGACCTTCAGCCTTCTGCAGACGGATGCTTTATGAGCTGAGAAAGCTGCTGATTCGCTCACAAACCATCAGTCTGAGAGATACAGTATGCGTGATGGAAAAAAAAACACGCTATTTACCTACAAATAAATACTCAAATCATATTTATTGAGTACGTTCCTTACTAACATTTGTGTTCACATTTTTTGACAAATTATTACAATTAATGTAAATCCATAAATCTGTAGTAGCTTTTATAGTTTATATGTTTAGTGTTATTCTATACGGTGATGCATAGAAGTTATAAAGGATCATTTAAATAAATTGATGAATTTTTTATGAATATTTGGAAAATATTAAACAAAGATTATAAAAAAATAAACGAATAAAAGCAGTCAAATCATATTGTTCATGTTTTCATTTAGATCCACGTACAAAGTTTTTTTTGGTAGTTTTTTTGTGAAAATATTAAATAATATATTTAATATAAAATATAAAAAGGTAAAAAATTATTATATAAATATGGATTACAAGAAAATACCCTGTGGAGAATGAGTCATGTGCTAAAATTAGATGAATACTTAGTATTAAGTGTTTGTTGAAATCAGTTATGTTTTATGTACTTTTAATATTTTCAGGGGTTTTTTTATTATTAGATTTTTTTATAAATATTTTTATTGTTTTATTTTAGTCACTTTCTTATGTGCTAATTTTAGTATTCTTTTTAATTAATTAATTAATTAATTTATTTTCAAAGTTGTAAATAAAACAAAGCGTGTTTTATAAGAAAATACAATTTCAGTCTTTTTACTTTAAAGTTTTGCATTTAATTCAATGCATTATTTGCCATTCATTTGTAATTATTTGTCAAATTCAGTAAAAATGGTTTCCTGCACCAATTTCTTTAGGCGTTTCAGAGTTGCATCTCACAGATAAACAGACTAAATAGTTCTGAACGGTTGCTATACATCAGAGATGTTGCATTTTTACTGATAAGAGACCGAAGTGAATCTTATATCTGCACAGGGAAACACAAGATATTCCCAGCGTCGGATCGCGAGCTCAACTCTGAGGCCAGAGACTCTTACAGACGGCTGATGGGAAATGAACACACCAGATCAGGTTTGTGATTTCCCATTATCTCAGTCCTTCCAGGGAATTTCGCTCGCACTCGCAAACAATCAATAGGCTTTAACGGCACACTAACCGCCGGTGACATTCAGGCAGGGAGAAAAACTTGTGCTAAGTATTGACTATAAAACTTGGATTCATACTCGGAGCAGATTTTGTTTCCGTTCTTGGAGGGCCATTAGTTCTGCGAGTGCAGAAACCGCTCCAAGCGTTTGACCTGCATTAAATGGCCTGTGTTCCTTGGCAGGTTCCTTGTGAAACTGGAGAGATCTTTTCAAACGTGTCCCCTGTAATCATTTATGAGGGATTGGAGCGGCTGAAAGTAAATATCAGAGCGGGCAATCGCTGTGTATTTACCCTCGTCTTGCAGGTAGAGTCAGGGTTCAGTTTTCTGTTTATTTGTGTTGTTGCCATCTGAAACATTTCAGCTGAAGCCCAGATGTCATGAGATACGCAAATGTGTCCTCAGAGACGACTGGAAGATATGTGTGTGTTTTGCCCCGGTCGTTCCTGCTATGCAGAACATTTTGAACTTTAGGTTAACTGTAACTATTATTTTTATTGACCCTGTAAAGCTATAGTATCATATTTGAAATGCAAAATAACAACATGAAATGTGCTAAATAACTTGTGGCATGCCTTTATTTAGTGCGTCTCAAATCTGAGATCTTTCGAGGAGCTTTATTTCACAGTTCCTCAGCGGAGCAATGATCTTCACAATCCTCCAAAACACCTCACATCTTCTGAGGAGCCTTTATTTCTTCAGCTCTTAATCAGCATTGGATTGCATTACATGTTTGGATCATTTACTTCTCATCTTAGACATATTATTGGAGATATAGAGTGAAGACTACTGTTTATATCATTTTATGTCACTATCTGCTGTGCTGAATTGCATGCTTTTTGGCCATATGTAACATCAGCATCTGCACCGAATTGCATAATTTTTGCACAGGTGAACTCTGATAAAATTGAGCTACTTTTTCCTCTCACTATATCAGACTGTATGAGTTATATAGTTGAGCCTGATGGATCAAATATAAGATATATGATACAGTATATGATGATATGATACAAAACATAAAACACGCATTATCATTTGTCTTAAACTTGATTATTTACACAATACAAAGAAATTGAACGGAATGAAAAAATGTTACTTTAATATGTCATCCAGTGTATTCTGAAATAAAAACCTGCTCACCACATCGGGACACAAAGATTTAAGTGTTCTTGTAAAAGAGCTGCTCCTCTGTTTTGATGCATCGATTGCTGTTGTCCTCCTCCAGACTCATTGCTGGTTCCTCAGGGAGAGTGTTTGGGGTGTGGAAGGTCTGTCTATCAGAATTCAGCTTGTGTTTTATATGGCTGCGAATGCTCTGACCTGACCTCCAGCCCTGACAAACGCAGTCTTGGAGCTCGCTGACACAACTTCATCGCTCGCATAAACGTGGTCTCATGACTTTCTCGGGTCTTTGGGGTCATTAACTTTTCATCAAACAGCACAAAATGCTTGTCTGAGAGCGCTGGAGTGTCATATTGAGCTGATATTGGTCAATGTCAGGTCAGATGTTTAAGATGGAATGAAGCTTACATTAACATTTATACATGTGCCAAATTCTTTTATCCATTGCATTCAAGGTAAACAAATTATCAGTTTATGCATTTCCTGGAAATAATCAAACCCATAGCCGTGGTGTTACTAGCGCCATACACTACTGTGGTTTTAAAGAAGCATGCAGTTTTGTTAGGGCATTGCTATGCAGTCACTAGGATATTATGGTTGGTTGTTAGGGTGTTGCTATGCAGTTACTAGGATATTATGGTTGGTTGTTAGGGCGTTGCTATGCAGTCACTAGGATATTATGGTTGGTTGTTAGGGCGTTGCTATGCAGTCACTAGGATATTATGGTTGGTTGTTAGGGCGTTGCTATGCAGTCACTAGGATATTATGGTTGGTTGTTAGGGCGTTGCTATGCAGTCACTAGGATATTATGGTTGGTTGTTAGGGCGTTGC
>JAUYWG010000041.1:651988-668457 GCA_034779775.1 Enteromius afrohamiltoni
GTGTTGTGGGTGGTTGTCAGGGCATTGGTATGGAGTGACTAGGGTGTTGTGAGTGGTTGTTAGGGTGTTGCTATGCAGTGAATAGGGTGTTGTGGGTGGTTGTCAGGGCATTGGTATGGAGTGACTAGGGTGTTGTGAGTGGTTGTTAGGGTGTTGCTATGCAATTTTGTATTTACGTTACACATGACTACATAAATAGCTACATAAACAGATGTAACCTGATCTACTACTTCTGTGCTGTATGCACATAGCTCAGTTCTATGTAATACTATGTTCTAATCTCTAGATATGTTCATGTCACTGTATTTTTTGTGTGTTTTTGACTAAACTGTAACATTTGGCTTGCTTTGTACATGGTACAAAGTCTTAGTTTGTATTAGTAATGCCATGGTTTTCTTTCTGTTCTGACCTTCTGTTAAAAGCCTTTTTTGTGTTCTCTCTCACTTAAACAGTGATTCTGTTTGTATTGTGTGTTTTTAGAGCAGCACTTCAAACAACTGAACAAACAGCACAATGATGTTTAGTTGTACTGGATTGTTGAGATGTTCTTGTACCTCCAGGCTGGTTTGTAATGTCCACCATGTGCCGTCCATGTCTGATTTATCACCAGCTCTGTCTGTGGGATCGGCTTGGTATCTCTGCTAAATGAAAAAGCACCGTTAAGATGCCTATGAGGCAATAACTCTTCACCTTTCGCCCAAGCCCCCTCATTTCTCTCCAGGCCTGTATATACTGTGTGTGTGAGAGAGAGAGCTCCGTATAGTGACATCTGAGGTGCTGAATGTTGATAAAACACAATCAGCCTTTTGCTCTGAGCTCTTCTCTTTGTTTGGTCAGTCTGTGTATGATGTGCAAATTGTAGTCATATTGCATTTATGATGGGAGTTTTATTTTTTTTTTACCACTAAATATAGCCTTTTCATGCCTTTTACATGCAGTTTTCCTCTTTTTTATTGAATTATAAAACTAAATGGCCACTAAAACCTGCACAAGCCCCCTTAGGGAAAGCATTGACATTTAACATTCAAGCCAAGCATTTATTTGAACCTCTCCGAAAAAAAGGAAAAGAAAAATGGCAGTTTCATGTTAAATGGCATGATGCTTGGATGCTGTTTAAATCGCAGTAAAATCTTCGAAGCTGTGGAGATCTGACAGGATCAGGCTGAGAAACAGACTCGTATTAGCTTAATGAAACATCACGCTACTGATGCTTTTAGCTCATTTCTGGGGAATCCATGAAGTCTTGGTTTCCTCAAAAGTTGTGTAAAGACTAGGTTACGTTCAGATGTCTTTGCTTGCTGCCATGATTTCAGCAGTCTTCAGTGTCACATGATCTTCAGAAATCATTCTTATATATTGATTTACTGCTCAACAAACATTTCTGATTATTATCAGTGTTGTAGCACATTATTTCAATGGAAACCATAAGATGAACTCTCAAACGAAGAGCATCTGTTTGAAATCTTTTGTGAAATTATAAACATCACTTTCGATCAATTGAATGAGTCCTTGCTGAATAAAAGTTTTAATTTCCTTACAAATGTGTGTATAATTCATCTTTCTTTCTCTCCATTGTGTGATTCATCAGGTTTGTTCTGTTCACTGACAATTATATCATTCAGTGCCATATTGCTCTTGTCCATATTTACATATTCAAGGACTTTAATCATCAGAGAATCCTTCAAAGCTGTTACTAAAGATGCCGAGCTGCATGACTGTGATATTGTGAAGCGGTTCATCTCTCTGCTGTGGGAACAGGAACAAGGAGTGATTGATAACATCTGTTGTCTCTGTCAAATATGGTTACACGGTGGTTCTGCTGACGTGTGTTTACATCCACACGGGGTGAATTTCAGGTTTGAGATATTTTTTGCTCCTATACGTGAGGATTTGAGCTTCTCTGAGCCAGTGTCTGTGTAGTCTTTTTACGGTTCATCTGGTGAGTCTTGGAGAGAGTTTGTGTCCCATGCAGCTGAGATGATTTCAGACACTCCCTTCTGTGCGACATCTGAGCAGATTCGGGGCGTATATGTGGGGAATCCAACTCAGGTTGCTTATCATCTGCTTCATGAATTATACTCTTACTGTGCAATTGTCTCTAATTAGCCATTTCAGATGGCATTGGTAATGCATGTTTCACTTCAGTTGAGTGTTTTTAATTCAGTATCTGTTTAAGTGTTATGTTATTATTATGCATGCATTATTATAGAATTATTATTTAAAAAAAAAAATAATAATAATTCGATTTTTAAATTTTATATATTTCTATTTACCTTTATTTTTATTTAATTTTAGTTTGAATAATTGTATATCATTGCATTATTAAAAATCCTAGTATATAATGCATAAAACTATATATTATCGTAAAATAGTAGCATTATTATTTCAGTTAGTTGCTAAGTCAACGTTTCTTATTTTTATTATGTTTTTCATCTAATATTTATATTTTATTTGAGGTCTATTTCAGTTTCCAAAAAAGTTTATATTTTAGTTATAGCAGTAACTCAACTACATAAGAAATTTAAAATAAATAACCAAACAAGAATGAAAGATAAAATCAATAAATAAAATTAAAATGATTTTAAAATAAACTGAAAATAAAGAATTAATCGATTAAAAAAAAAGGATTAAATTAAATAAAAAAAATTATGTATGTTTGTTTTGTCAACCATATATCTTTTTTTAATATATATTTTTGATATTTATTTATCTAAAGAGGCCCAAACATTTTCAGTATATATTTTTATGGGTAAGTAAATTTAATAGGATGCAGATAATTTATAGATTTAGGTTAGGTTTAAATAAATGAATTGCCATTTGGATGTACTATAAATGTCACCTAACGTCTCTCATTATTGTAATTTTGTTGCTGAAATGAGTTATGGCTATAGGTAAAAGAAATCATGTTCTTTTCTAGAGTTGTGTTTGGGAGGGAAAGCTTGACTTTTGTCTGACGTTTTGTCTGTTATGTTCCTGAAACTCAAGGCTGTTGGTTCTTTCAGAGTTGGACTCGTGTCATTTAAATTCAATGTAAATGCATATTTCGAACCCCAGCATTGATTCCGATCGATGTCCTTGAGGCAAAAATAATAACACGAGACAATAATCATGTAGAGCATGCACAGAGCCAGCTCTATTCTTCCTCCAGCGGCTCTAAATGAATACCTGTCCTTGCAGCCGTTAGCGCTGCGATCAATGGCATTAGTCCAGTGGCCTTGCCTTCGACGGAGACCAAACACTTCTGTAGAGCTGAGGTCAATTAAGCATTCTGCCTTTATAGCGTGGTGATCTATACGTCTGCCAGGCTAATTGAGAAAGAGAGAGAGAGAGAGCAGAAGAGTCTCACCTCTTTCCTCTGTGGTGTGAAGCAGCCCATAAAAGCCATAAAAGTGCCACGCTTAATTGCAAGAGAGGAAATCGCTGGAGTCTCAGCTGATCTCAGGCCCAGCGATCTCTTGCTCTAAATAATCGAGCAGCTCATGAAACACGCTCACCAGATCATGCAGGGTTTACAGTAACTTTAAGAAGTGCTTGATGTAGAACACTCATTACGTCATTCTAAACCGAATTCAGTCTGAATTTCATTAGCAAACATGAATGTGTGGAAGTAAAATTAAAACGGATTTAAAATAAATTTTTAATCACGTTTTTTGTGAATTGTAAACTGAAACAGCATTCAGTTACATATCAGATTATATATTCACATTTAAATATATATTTAATAATTGTTTTGTGTGGATTACAGCTGTTGTAGTGTATACATTTTACAAAAATTTAATTAGTTATTAAACTCATCTTTGGTCATTCATTTTATGTCTGAGAAATAATTAGTACCTGTATTACTGCTGTATTAATTCTACTTCCTGTTTATTTTGGCCAATTCAGTTCACGGTCACGCTCATGAATTGAAAAGAAAACCATTTCACCAATTCAATTTTTTTCTTTAAATAAATGCCTTTCACTTGTAACATTTTTCTCTTTTCCCAAAACACAATTCTTGAAATTATGCCTCTTTTGCGCAGCTCTAAACACAAATCCATAACTTCCAACTGAATTCCACAAACGTCCTATATTCAGGTCAAACTGAAGCTATTCAACATCACGGCACACATCAGCTAATATAGCTGAGACTGTTTGTGTTCTTGCCCTTGCTCTTCTCATTCCTCTTTATCTTCTATGTTGTCCTCCTCTTCTTCCTCTTCATACTTCCTCTCCATTCTTTTCATTCACTGTATACACCTCGCAATATGATTCAGTGATAAAACGAGAGTGCTGCATTCTGAAAGCATCGTTATGAGGTATTTTGACAAGCAGGTCCTCTTTAATTTACAAAAGCAGATGCTACAGATGAGTTGAAAATTCCAGCAGTTATTTTAATCTGTCCACCTACTAACCGGTCATTATGTGAGATTCCTGTGCTCATTAACCAGCTTTGTGCATCAGAAGACTATTTTAACATCAATAAAAGATCATATTTACATGTTCCCTCCCGGGTTGTCACTTCTGATGGACAAAAGGCTATCAAAGACTTGATGTTTCCACCTTCATTCTAGTTTGCCTTATTTCAGTGTTTTGTTATAACAAAAAATGCAGTCAGATTTAATGCACGTTTATATTTAATTAAACAAAGTTTAATTCATGTTTTGAAAATTATATTTACACTTGAAGAGTGTATTATTTTTTATTCTTTATTTAAATCATTAATTTATTCAGATTTGTCTTTAGGACAGGATGAAGTAGTTTCAGTTCTGACATTTATGTTATTCTTTATTGTATTCATTTGTTTATTAGGAAGGTGATTGACTGGAGCTGACAAGACTTACTGAACATAAAAAAATCATTTTGTTGTGTCTGTGTTTTAGATTTAATTAATTTATTTAAATCTATTATTTAATTGATTTTTATTTTATGATTATTTTTGTATTTTATTTTATTATATATATTATTTTATTATTTTTCTGATTCAGCACATGAAGATAAGAATAAATTGTTGAAGGTGAAGATAAAGGTAAGATCATCATTTATTTATTTCCTTACATAGTTTTAGCACTCTTAAATATTCCACAACAGTGTACAGACTACCACAAAACATACATCCGTATGATTCAGAAATCAGTGCATCAAAAACAACCAGATTTATATTGCCTGGGGTAAGCAGCAGTTAAAGTAAACCACAGAAAAATAAGAAAGAAAGGAAAGAAGAACTTAGACTTTAGACCAGCATCATTTTTCTAATGAACTGAACTTTACAGAAATGTGTGAAGAATAATCAGAGCTGGTGCCAGACCATGACTACAATAACGTGCAAAACAAGGCATTAAAAAACCAATACAGTGCAAGTGCATACTCATACAACTGGCACAGACTGTGAGCATTGTGTCAGGTCCGTTATGCTTTTCGCAGTCTCAGGATCCAGAAATGAATCACTCTCTGGATCAAGCACAGCCAGTGCACGGTAGGTTTGTTCCCTGATCCACTTCATTCCCTGATCATTGAATACAGTGCTGTAGTACAGAGTTCTGTTTGACCCGTTGTTTCTTCCACCAAGTAATCGTCCATATTCTTGTTTCCCGTGCGTCTCTGCTCTGGGGCCGTGGCTTTCTCCCACACTTTTGTAAATCCCTCATCACAACGAAGTTTCTGCACACACACTTCAGCACTAGTCACAATGATCAGACCTGTCTAAAGGTCAGTGTCCTCCCTCTGCAGAAGCTTATTTGGTGGATCCCACAATGTGAGATCATTGATATCTCTTTCAGCAGGCCAACAGCTCTTACAGAGTCAATTTCAGTCGGAAGAGATGTGATCTCTTGGAAGTTGTTCAGAATGATGGAGACAGTAGCTAAATGGCCTGTCCACCTTTGCTCAAGAAGCTGTTAGAGGCGCTCACCCTCCTAATGCACTGCTATTGTCAAACAGATCAAATGTGTAGAAATGTGTCGCTGTTTCGAGAACGGTATGAATGTAATGTATATTTCTCTTGCGTTATCCACCATTATGAGTGTTTTTATTTCCACACCTAATGCCTTCTCTCTATTTAATAATTGAGTTGCTGCCTTCAGATTTATCTGGGAATCATAATCCAGCATAATTAAACACAGTTTGAAAAAATGTGCAAATAGCGCATGATGCCTTAAGCTCTAATAATAGAAATAGAAACTGTAGTGGATGATGTTGATGGTGAATGTACAGTATGTCATGCTTTATTGTTCCTGAGCTTTACGCTCCTCTCCTCACATCGGCTTCCAAAGCATCCACATAAAAACCTCCACGGTTCCTTCAGTTCCTCCTCGGCTGTCGTCACTGCTCTATTCTCAGCACAGTAACACAGAACGAGCCCAGACAGATGGGGACGGTTTGACAACAGCGGGCAGAGGACTCTGGTCTGCTTTACTCTGCTGCTGTCAGATCACAGAGGTTTGCAGAGAGTTCAGTGACGGTCTGCTGGTTTCGTCATGTGATCTGTCTGTGTTAGTGTCTGTACTGATGGGAAGCTCTGATCCTGGAGTAGATCTCGCTCTGTAGGTCCGAGGATCTCTGTAGGTTAGTGTGAGTGTGTATGATGAGGTGTTTTAGATGTCAGTGGCTCAGGGTTGTTCTTAATGTTTCCCATTCTGTGTTTCATTATAATGTAGTTTGTGTCATTCTGGATATAAACTTGGAACTTGGAGAATACAGAACAAGTTTATATTTCTCTCTCTCTCTCACTCTAAAAAGTGCAATGAAGAAAAGTCTGAATTGTGAAATAAAAGTCTCCTTCTACCTTCTTTTTTTATTTTCTTTTGTGATGGAAATAAGCTTTCATACTGTAAGTACGATGGTGTTTTAGTGCCACATAAATAAAAAAAAAAGATTCAAGATGTAATATTGTAATATCATAATTGTAGTTGAGTTTTTTTGTGTGAAAATAAAAAGCCTTTGTACATAAGAGAATGATTGAGTAAAAGTAAATGATAAAGCAAACATCTTAACCCCTAATAAACCAATTATACTTGCTAGTGAAAATAGTAAATAGGAGCGAACTGTTGTTTAGTTTGGTTTCACAGAAGTTGAAAGGGAAGTTTATTTACGCAAGAGAAAAAAACAGGAAGTGTGACAAAGAATCTTTGAATTGTGATGTCAGAATTGGGAGGGAAAAAATTATTACTTTATTTTACAATTCTCTTTTTTTTGTCAGAACTGTAAGGGGAGATTTTTTATTTCGAGATATAAACTCAGAAATCTGAATTATGCTATAAAACCGCACAATTTTTATTCTGTTATTTATTTATTTATTTTTATTCTGTTGCAGAAATGACTTTTTCTGTTTCATTTTATAACACACTCAAAGCCTTCTAAAGCTTTTCAGATGTTTACAGAAAAAACTTGCTAGTTGGAAATAGCAGTAAAAAAATATTTTTGGTTAGTTTGCTTTAAGAAGATTAATGCAATATTATGTATTAGAGTGCAAAAATTCTATAAATAATATGATTCTAATTGTAAGCCTCTTTCATGAATTAGTTTTGAAGTACTTTTAACATTAGGAATAAGAAATAATCGAATAAAAAATGAATTCTGGTGAATGAATTTAGAGGGATGGTTCACTCAAATGTAAATTCTTTCATAACTGTCTCGCATGCTCTTAGAGCTTTTACTGTAAAGCCACTGACGTTTAATGTTGTTATTTTGTTTCTTTAAGTAAGTCATACAGGTTTGGAACCACATAAGAGGAGTAAATGATTTCAAGGTTTGCATTTTTGGATGTTCTGTTCCGTTAATATTACTTTTGAAAATGTCATAAAAATAAACAATAGCAGGCGGCACAAGCATCTGTGGAACAGAAGCTCTTCTCATGCACAGGTGGAGTGAGTGTGACTGATCAGAGCGAGTCCAGATCGCACACGCTCCGGCTCTGAATGATGGGAATTGGAGTTTCACTCCCATGTTACACATGCTTTTCAGGCCTGGTTCCAGAATCAAGTCACTAAGGGTGCTTCTGAAATGAGTGAGGTGCAGTGTATTTTCCCCTGCTATGGCAAACTACTTGGAATATGTAGTGAGCTAAGCTAACAGTTACTCTTTATTAAATGAAGCTCTTCTCCTGGGAAATGTAGCTACAACATCATGGCAAAAGTAGCTTGATGCATCAAACATTTCATTTTTATATTGAACCAACATCCTACTCTTCAGTGATCAATAAAACTCTTAGTTAAGCAGATAGAGTAGTTCAGGTTATAATGTGACAATTTGGTAACATGAAGTGAGAATGACCAATACTATTCTACAGCATTTATTAATCTTAAAGATAATTTTATCATTTACTAATGCATTAGTAAATCAAATGTTATTTGTTTTGTTGTTTGAATAATATCAAATATATGTAATGCATTTACATTTTGCATGCAATTAATCACAATTAATGCATTTAACAGCACTAATCTCTCTCTCTCTCTCTCTCTATGAATTATTAAGGTAAATGCTTTTTAATGGATTTGATTCTAGTTTTAGTTTAATAATCTTGTTCACGTCAGTCAAGCTGCGCTGTTTTTTTTTTGTCTAGGATGAACTGCTGCATGGACTAGACTTTACTAGACAGACTAAATCTCTGTGCTTGTATCCTGCAGGCCTTTGGACTCCGAAGGATCCAGCTGCGTTCAGATAAATGATGCTGGAACAACAGCAGTGTAATTGGAACAAGAGTGTTAACAGCACAGGGAAGGAGCTTCAAGAAGCAGTGATATTTTAGCAGCTCTTCTGTAATTTTCACGGCAGAATCCTCTGTGACTTAATTAATTGGAACAGGAGGCTTAAGTAATGAAACTCCCTGTCCCAAAATCAGACTTCAGAAGAGCAGCTCATCAGTCGTGATCCACCGAGACTCACCTTACAGACAGAAACTGGGGCTTTCTTCAGGAATACTGTGCAGTAAAAGCCTGTGACCTCGTTTGTCCGGTGCATTGTGGGATAATGGAAAAATATCTGGTGTTTGTTTGAGTTTCTGGTTGTTTTAATGAAATTGAGATGTATAAAGGTGATTTATGGAGTAGATGAAGTCAGAGATCCAACCATCACTCACAGTCTCCTTAAGAGACAGATATACAGTGTGTTTAACAGCGTTTGTAAATGATCTCCACCCCAGAGTTTACCTCAGCGCACATCCACTGCTGAAAAATCTATACGCTGGCGTATTAAATGTCATATGGACAATTTACAGTCATGCTTTTATTTCAATTGAAAATGAAAATACATCAAGAGTCGGCACGGACTGCAAGCCGTTTGAGTTTTTAATCAGGTGTACACCATTTGAAAATGGTTTACTGTGGTAAGTACTCATCTCACATTTCGCCGTATATGACACAAAATCAATACTGTCTAAATAAACTTCAGCGGCGAGGGAACACATATATATCTTGCCTTGTTGTTCATGGCTCTACAAATAATTATTGGGATTCATAAAATTGCTGTGTGACAGGCAGTAAAGTCCAGGTGGCTCCAATCCCAACTTTTAATATCAAGTATTATCTTGAGTTTATAGTTTGGCGATTTGCTTGTAACTTCCTGAATGCTTCATTTCTTTCTTTCTTTTAAACTGTAAATCAAGAAGCAAACAGAACATTTCACTTAAACTAAAACTAGATTTTCATTGCTTTCATGTTGTGGAGTGTTGCTAGGTGGTTGCTAGGTTGTTTTAAGTGTTGCTATGCAGTTTCTAAGTTGTTCTATATGTTGTGGAGTGTTGCTATGTGGATTATAGGTTGTTTTGATTGTTTTTAATGCAGATTCTATGTTGTTCTAAATGTTGTGGAGTGTTGCTAGGTGGTTGCTAGGTTGTTTTAAGTGTTGCTATGCAGTTTCTAAGTTGTTCTAAATGTTGTGGAGTGTTGGTAGGTGGTTGCTAGGTTGTTTTAAGTGTTGCTATGCAGTTTCTAAGTTGTTCTAAATGTTGTGGAGTGTTGCTATGTGGATTATAGGTTGTTTTGAGTGTTGCTATGCAGTTTCTAAGTTGTTCTGAGTGTTGCTATGTGGTTGCTAGGTTGTTTTTAGTGTTGCTATGCAGTTTCTAAGTGGTTCTTAGTGTTGTGGAGTGTTGCTATGTGGATTATAAGTTGTTTTGAGTGTAGCTCTGCAGTTTCTAAGTTGTTCTGAGTGTTGCTATGTGGTTGCTAGGTTGTTTTGAGTGTTGCTATGCAGTTTCTAAGTTGTTCTAAATGTTGTGGAGTGTTGCTAGGTGGTTGCTAGGTTGTTTTGAGTGTTGCTATGCAGTTTCTAAGTTGTTCTGAGTGTTGCTATGTGGTCGCTAGGTTGTTTTTAGTGTTGCTATGCAGTTTCTAAGTGGTTCTTAGTGTTGTGGAGTGTTGCTATGTGGTTGCTAGGTTGGTTTGAGTGTTGCTATGCAGTTTCTAAGTTGTTCTAAGTGTTGCTATGTGGTTGCTAGGTTGTTTTGAGTGTTGCTATGCAGTTTCTAAGTTGTTTCGACTGTTTGGGACTGTCACTATGTAGTTGCTAAGTAGTTCAAAGTGTTTTGGAGTGTTGTTATGTGGTGGCTAGTTTGTTTTGACTGTTTTGGACTGTCACTATGCAGTCACTAAGTCACTAAGTTGTTCTGAGTGTTGCAATGCGGTCGCATGGTTCCTTCAAGTGTTGCTATGCAGTTGTTAGTTGTAAGTACTGTAAAATGTTACTATGCAGTTGCTAAGTTCAGATCATTAAAGAGTGTTGCTATTCATTTGCCACATTGTAATGAGTGTTGTTACACTTTTTCTGAACATTTTTAGGATGTTGTTATGTGGTTGCTAAGTTGTTCTTAGTGTTGTTATGTGTTCAGGTTGTTCTTGACTTATTAGAGTATTTCTATGCATTGCATTTGCTAGTCTGTCTCCTCAAAATAAATTATTTGATGGACCATTCATGTATGGAGCACAAACTCTGTTGTAGAGGTTTCATCACATCACTAACTAGCACCAGTGCTGGTGATGATTGACTTGACAACACCAATGAGCTGTTTTGCTGTGATGTCAGATAATGTCATTTTTTATCATTACAGAGTGAGAGAGAAGAGAAGCAGTAAGACTGTATTTTCTGTCTTCATAAGCAGATGTTGATATAGTTGTGATGGTCAGACAGCTCCTGACAGTGTTTCTCTGTGGTTCACTGTTGGTCAGGCATCAGCGCTTCTCAACATTTCATTCAGTCTGTCCATGGTGCCGACCTCTTTTCTCTCCTCTAAAAGATTGGATGTTTTAGTCTTTAGGTAAGTTTAATAGTTGCATTTACAAGCTTATTTATTATCATATATATATATATATATATATATATACACACACACACACACACAAACACAAATCAGAAACATGTATGCCCTTTTATATTGTTTATATCCCTAAAACAGACTAGAAAAGGCATCCAGGTTTTTCCAGAACAAACTCAAAGTGCCTGTGTGTCTAGTGGGTCAGTAAATGAGGTTGAGCATCAAGAATTCAGTTTCAGACGGTCAGTTTGGTCAGTTCAGGGCTTCGGAGACATTATTATGCCTCAGTAATAAGCTTCTTTCCTCTCAGTCCTGTGACAGAGTCAATGAACATCAGACCGTTATAACCCAGACTGCTTTGCTCCTGAGAGTTTCTTAAGATATGAGTACTGTTTATGCACTTGCAAATCTGATGTGTGACGGACAAATCCTGAACTAGTCAAGTGCATTGAGAAAACATCTATTCCTTACTCTACATAATTTTTTCTGAATAAAATGTAAAGTAAGCAAATTACGCTTAAAACAAGAACAAATATCTGCCAATCTTGTTTTCCCTATAAATTAAGATTATTTTTATGACCTCATTTGCAGATAGTTTTTCTTACTTTGCATTATTCAGAAAACAAGATGTGATATTTTCCTTGTCATGTAAATGTTTCTTGATTAAGAAATGTTTAGATTTTTAAAGACATATATACAGTAGTATACCGTTTAGTTGTGAACACGGTGAAAGTTACAGTATCTGCTTGTTTGAGGTCAGGTTAGTTGTCTCTATGCCAAAAAAAAAAACTTTTTTTGTATATTTTATAGATATTATAATTATTGTCCTGTTTGCTGATGCAAAACAACGGGCAAAAGAGCATTAAAAACATGTGATGTTTGCATGAAGTCCAGCAGGAATCAGTGTAATCTCATTATGAAATCAGAACAGTATTCAAGAGAACTGAACTTCTGTCCACTCTGACATAACCATGATTTCATTCAGATTCTTTGTGTTTTTGAGGTGTTATATAAATGTGATAAATGCTAAGTGAAAATTATTTTTTTCCCCCTGAAAGTTAACTTTATTTATAGTTATTTTAAAAGTATATAGTTTATATATTTTCTTGTTTTAAGGAAACATTGACTTATAATAGTTTTTACATTTTCTGTTTTTAATTTAATCTTAATTAGTTTTAGCAATTCTGTTGTGTTTTGTCTTTTTTTTTAATTTATTGACTTTTTTTTCTTTTAGAAATATGTCTGTTTAGACGTTTAATCTATTAATTAGTTAGTAATTTAGTTTGAGTCAGTTCATTACTAAACTATTTTATTACTAAAGCTTAAAAAAGTCTAGATAGCTTTTTACAGTTTTTTATTAATACATTATTAACTTTTAATTTAGTTTTAGTTTGGGTCATCATTTTTTTTTTAACTAATATTTTTAAAAAAAGTCAGAGTACTTTTTAAAGTTTGTAATAATCACTTTTAGTTTATTACAATACACAGAAAAGTTTAACTTATTGAAAGTAAATAAGGTTTTATATATATATATATATATATATATATATATATATTTAGTTAATGTTTTTTTTATTTAAATGTTACTATTATTATTTTTTTATATTTTTTTAATTAGTTCACTTTTTTTTTTTTTTATAAATCAAGAAATAATTAATTAGTTATCTAAATGAATTTTTCTATTAATAAACCTGTCGTGTGCTGCACATTTTGGCGAATGCATTTGGCCATTCACGTATTCCATTTGATATATTACAGGAATAGTATGAGGAGCACAATAGCATTCCATTCCCATCAAAGCCGTATGAATTTTCTGGATGTTTTAAACCGCAATCAAGCAAATGAATGCAGATTTAAAAATGCAGTCCTGTCCTTTGATTTACGATGCTGAAATAACGAACGCAGCGCTGAGACAAAATCACAATTAAACCTGCATTTGCGAGCATTAATTCTCATCATTACAGTGTATACAAACAAAACTAGAGCCGCGACAATCAAACTTTACTATTTAGCGGTGACAAATAGAGGTCGTGCGATCGCACAGATGTGCTTCTGTAGCATTCTTAAGCAGCGGCTTTTAATGATTTCCAGTTTGATTAATCAGATCCTAATCATTTCATCAGATAAGGGCTCTCGGTTATGAGGTTTAATGCAGCAGGCGCCGCCCCCTCGTAAAATCTGACAAAATCAGCGGCGCTTGATTAATAACTCCAGACATGATGCAATCTCCATCTTTATTAAGATGTTGAAAGCTCTGAGGCAATGTGACCACACGGCTTTTCCTAACCGGAGAGCAAGACAAGAAAAGAGCAGAAAAAAGGAAAAATGTGAGGTATTTGAGCGAGAGAGAGAGAGAGGAAGAAAGACACAGTGTTGGCCCAGGAATAATTAACAAATAGAGTACAGATGGCAAAAACAGATGGTTTCATTTGGGCCGTCCTGCCGATGGAAGGCCGAGGGCTGATGATAATGGATTCTGCACTCAGACGCTGGACAAACGTCCTTTAGAAACACTGATCAAACGTGCTCAACGCACAGACTGACAAAGTGACGGCGCTAAAGCTCAGTGTGAAAAGTAAAGTACTTTCTCACATATCAGTTTCTTCCTCCTCCTTGTGAGGTTTGGTATAGCGGTAGCTGTGAATAAAACAAAGTTTTTAGAGTGTATTGGGAAATTCTGTTAAAACTGCAGTACGTAACCTTTTTTTGGTTCAAAATGATCCAAAATCTATATTTGAGAAAGTACATATCCATCTTAATTTAGCTCGATTCACAGCGCTTTGCTTAGTAATGTTTTGTAAATGGAGTGCTATGGGTAGGTTTTCGTGGGAAATTCGAGCCCAGTCTCACGACCAATCCATACGTATTCGTCGAGTTGGTTAATTCATGCTAATGGCCACTACCCTTCACTGGAGAATACACAAAGGGTAGTTTTAGGGGTAACTGACCTATTCATACGATTTTTTTTTACATAACCCCAAAGCTACCCGTCACTGTTGTTCATTTACATGAAATGATCAATGTGTCAAAGCAGGGCATCTGCTCCAGGTCTTGGGTTACCTCCAGATAAAGAGAGTGAGTGACACTGGTTATTTAGTTTAAACATCTGACTGTTTTAAAGAAGCGATTGCTGGAAGCGTGTGGGCACATGTTGCTCATTTATCTGACGTGATTACACAAGGTTTTGCCTGAACGTGTGAATCAGTAACATTGATTTTTACACCCGTGATGTCTTTCTGATGGTGCTTGAAAGGCTTCGAGAGCGACACGTTCTCAGAAACGTCTTGGATAATTCGATCCAGGTCGGTTTTAGCAGAAGAAATCGCATTCAAATCAAAGCTGTAATGACTCTACAGCTGTGGGCAACTGAAAAGAGCCTTTATCCTCAATTAGGGCCTCGTCAGCGGGGAAAACGCACCTTTAAATCGCATACAATTCTCTCACAGGCGTAGCCGAGCCGTTCGTCCTGAGCTCCCACAGACAGCCGAGCAATTTGCCGTAATCCGTATTGACGGCTCCACGATGACCTCATCGCGCTGGAGCGGCCTGGGATTTTCTCCGAGACGGCCAATCTAAACAAGCCATTTAGCTTTATGTGCGGGACCGAAGGCGATATGAAGCGCAGGATAAGCCATGCGCAATGCGTTTCAAGGTGTCTTGTGTGGGTTTGCCTTGTGGAATATTAACCTACTACAGCAAACTGCATCTTTTCTTTGTTGTTTCACTCTGCTCTGGGCTATTTCCAAGCACTTAGCCCTCCGCAAACACACAGGATGATCGTTTGGGCTTTTCCCGGAGCGCAGACAAACGCGGTTTGATTGGGGCAGCACCAGCTGGGGCAGTTTTTATTTCTTTGCTTAATTAACGCTCTGCGCTTCTGAGACCTTCCGGAGGTTTGAAGCCGTCTGAAGTTTTATTTTTTTCAAGACAGCTTTGACTTCTTTAACCTTCACTCCTTTCACGTCACCCTCGAGATGCACAATAGAAGCAGTTATACAGCTGAAGAAAAAATTCTATGAAGAAATATACATAAGTATGAATGCATTTCAAATATGTCAACCTGGGAGATAAGTGTGCAGGGTTTTTTTTTTTTTTTTTTTTTTTTTTTTTTAAAATTGAGATTTATAAACTACATAATCTGAGAGCTGAATGAATAAGTTATGATGGGACAATGTTTGGCTGAGATACAACTATCTGAAAATCTCTGGAATCTAAGGGAACAAAAAAATATTGAGAAATCACCTTTAGAGTTGTCCTAAAGTTCTTAGCAATGCATACTACTAATCAACCTCCAGATAAGAAAATGATAGAACATTTACAGGATATCTTCATGAAACAGGATTTTTGGCATAAAATAAAATATAATTTTGACCCATACAATGTATTGTTGACATATACCTGTGCTGCTTATGACTGCTTTTGTGCTCCAGGGTCACATTTATTAAAAAATAAATAAAATAAAGACACATGACTATTGGACTAAGACAATTTGGCCAGAATATATATATTAAAAAAACAGTATAAGAAGTATTAATATTTTAATATGTCATAATAAAAGTAAAATGTAAATATTTTATAAATCTATATATTATATTTATAAATATACATATAAATAATTTCAAATATATATATATATATATATATATTTGATATAAATATATAAATAATATATATAAATATATTGTTATCATCATTTTATTATTAATAATAAATAATAATAATAAAACGTTTTAAAATGACTAAAATAATAAGAAATTACTATCGGACTACGACAACTTAAGACAATTCGGAAATTCTGGCTATACAAATAAAACTAAATTGACCGTAATTCATAATATTAATATAAAAATTCTAAATAAAAACAAAATAAGAAGCATTACTATTACTAAAAAAATAGAATTTAAGAAAAGTGATAATTTTGTACATTATTAACATGAACATACTGTACATGATTGTTTCTCCTCTAAGCTCCGCCTCCTGAAACGGGTCGATTTGTTCAAAGCTCATCGTTCTAAAAAATCGAGGTGTGCTCTGATTGGCCGGCTATCCAGTGCACTGTGATTGGCTGAATACTTCAAGCGTCTAATGCTCCACCCCTTACCGTAACGTGATGCTGCGTCCCGGCGCTATGACACCAAAACAACAAAACACATTACAAACCAGTGGAGACATAATTACTGATGATCAGGACTTAGTTCTGTGGTGTTGCATCACGCCTCGTAAACATAACAGCACGTCTGCA
>JAUYWG010000041.1:678352-694197 GCA_034779775.1 Enteromius afrohamiltoni
AGAGTAAAGAGATGTGTCTTTAATCTAGATTTAAACTGACAGAGTGTGCCCGCCTCCCGAACAGTATTAGGTAGATTATTCCAGAGTTTGGGTGCTAAATAGGAAAAGGATCTGCCACCCGCAGTAGATAATTATATTTTTGTATTCTAGGTGTTATCAAATGGCCAGAGTTTTGAGAACGCAGCAGACGCGGAGGACTATAATGTGATAAGAGCTCACTCAAATACTGAGGAGTGAATTTTGAGATATAAACTCAGAACTACTAAAATAAACATAGAATTGAGACATAAACTTTGAATTATAAGAAATGAACCAATAATTGTGGCATATAATACAAAATTGTGAAATAAACTCAGAATTCCATTAGAATTTGAGACAAACTCTGAATTCTGAACTCTGAATTGTGAGATATAAACTAAGAATTGCAAAATAACATAGCATTGCATGATTTAAAATCAGAATTGCGAGATGTTAACTTAAAGTTTGAGATAAACCCTGAATTCCGACCTCTGAATTATGAGACATGAACTGTGAATTGCAAGATATGAACTCAGAATTGAGATATGAACTACAAAAGGCAAGAAATAATCTTTTTGTGAGACATAAACTCTGAATTTCAATATATAAACTTCATAACAAAATTCAAGACAAACTCTGAATTTTGAGATATAACCTCAGAATTTTACAGTATAATCTCAAAATTGCGAGATATAAACTTCAATATTCAAGACAAACTCTAAATTGAGATGTAAACAGAATTACAAACAGGAACTTAGAAGTGAGACAAAAACTTTGAATTATGAAACGTAAACTATGAATTATGAATTGCAAGATATAAACTGAGAATTACATCAAAACTCAATACAAACTCTGAATTACAATAGAAATTCACAATTCGAAAACAAATTCTGCGGTAGAAACTGTTTCCACAGAAATCCTCTAATGAAGATTATAATACATCTTTACTGTTAAAATAAATTCTTGACATATGGAATGCTTTCTTCAAGTAAAGGTGATGCATCTGTTTAATTTATTTGGCAGTCCTAACAATACACCAGTTGCATTTGGTTGCGTTCAGCATGGTGAGTGTTTTCGGGGCTGAGAAGTGCAGCTTTGATTTCCAGATGTTCTCAGAGCTTCAGCAGCTGGTGTTTCTCAGCGTCACTGCTATGTTCACTGATCATTCCTCTTAATGCATCACGCACCGACATAAAGAAACAAACGCTTTATTTCAGACCAAATAAATAGTGTGATTGCAGAGGGACCTGATTGTGGGTGCATACGGGATGTGTTTGGGAAAAACATTAGTGAAGATGTATTAAATAGCGTAAGCGTTATCTGTTCTGCTGAGATATAGAGTGTCAGGGATACAGAGCAGCTGGAGATGCAGGAAATGAATTAATTTTCATTTAGCGCCTAACAGAGACACAAACGCTGAGGCCTCGGAGTGTTTGTGGATGTGCTGAGTAAAGTCATGCGGTAAATGTTAACCAGAGCTCTGCCCGGTTCATTTGAATGGAATCGGCCACAACAGGAAAAGAAATAAGCTGCAGAAAAACACTTTTTTTCACACTTTTAAAATTTTGCATTTAAAACTTAAAATTCACAAAATAATTTGGCAATTTAAATTCATTCCCCATCCAAATCCGAACAGTTCACATACCTGCCTTTTTAAAAAGCATGTAGTCAAATTGAAAACACATCTCGCAGCAAGTGAGCCGGGGGAGAAAATCGGTGCATGACGCCCCTGAATGTTGAGTAATTTGTGAAAGCGGATTGAGGAAATAAGGATACAGTAACATGTAACACTCTTAGCCCGCCGGTAATGCTCACTAATGCTAACGTAATATGTGTTATGTAAACTGAATTAGCAGACACATAAACAAGTTCATAAACCCTTAAATGGCCATGTGGAAAAGAGGAGATTTGTTGTAGGAATATTCCTGTAGGAAGATTAACGCTGAGATATTGTGTTGGTGGGCTTCATCTCAGACAAGACTGAGACTTTTGAAAAGGACTGGAAGAAAAAATTGACATGTGCTTCATTGCTGGAAAGGTTTTGGAAAAACTCCTTAAAGGGATAGTTCACCTCAGACCATCTGAGATGTACATGACTCTTTAGAACAATAAAGACGATTCTTAACTGAAACCAATGCCAGTCAATGGCTGTCGTCACTTCGAGCGTCAAAAAAGCATATTAAGGTGAATATAAATGGCTCCTGATGATATTTTGAGGTCTTATGAAGCAAAACAATCAATCTGTGCATTATATACAGCTTTATTACCCATAATCTAGAGCCCCAGACAACAAGGAAGTTTGATTCACTATTCTTACGTAATCGTGCAGTGAAGTCACGTATACACAATTCAATTATCCAAGCACACAATAATGAAGTGAAATGCTGAGTAACTTGTTCATCTGTGCATCTGGAGTCAAACTAATTCAGACTCTACAGTCTTGTGTAGCTTAATTAGTGATTCGTTCACAAACTGGACATAACATCCACTTGCCTGAGGCTCTGGATTAGGAGTAATAATGTTGTTAATAGTGTTCAGTTTCTTGCACATTCATTTGATTTCATGAGACCTCAGTGTGTCATCAGGAGCCTGGAAGTTTTACACACCTTCATATGCTTTTTTGACTTTCAAAGTGACGGTATCCATTGACTTGCATTATATAAATCACCAAGGCACAGTTTCAGCTTGAAATCTTCTTTACTGTTCTACTGAAGACAGCCTACATCTTGGATGGCCTGAGGGTGAGTACATTTTCATTTCTGGGCGAACCATCCCTTTAACTCAGACAAGACTTTTAAAAAGGGCTGGAAGATAAATTGACATGCACTTCTTTGCTGGCAAGGCTTTGGAAAAACTCCTTAACACATCTTATTGGCCAGGCGAGGTCTTCTGCTCTCAGCCTGCCTGTGAGACACTCCATCATCAGCATTCAGCCGAGGGAAGCATCAGAGGAAATATATCCAATTAGATCACTCCGATCGATCTCTGCCTGTGTTTGCAACATGCTCGAGTCAGGCCATCTTTCCTGTAGCGGAACACAACAGGCTGATCTGATTAGCCACGAATTGAAGAACATTTAGCCCGACGGTAAAATCTCAAGGCCGGCACGTGATGAATGTAATGACAATAAGTGAAGGTAAACAATGAACTGGACGAGCTCAGTTTGGAACATTACATGTGGCAGACAACGGGTGCTTTTTAATATGTCGCTCTGCGGTTGCTAAAGTGTTTTTGATTGATGCAAGAATGTGGGTGGTTGCTAGGGTGTTTTTATTACTGTTCTGTAGGAAAGGTCTACGCTTATACCTTAAACCGGTGTGTGTGATATGTTTTTCATTAGTTTTATCATTCAGCAGTAAACATTATGGGCCGGTTTCCCGGATAGGGATTAGATTAAGCCAGGACTAGACCTTTGATAATTTAGGACATTTAAGAATTTTTAGAAACGTGTCTTACAAAAATGCATTATCTGAGAGCATTTTGAGACCAAACAATGACAATAATGTATTTTAAGATATCTCAGTGCAAGCTTTTTCCAGTGTAGACAGCTCTTAACATTTATTTTAATCTAGGACACCTCTTCTTTGCAATTGCTTAACTTGTTGTAGTGAACACCACCACTGGTGCGACCCAGAGCTACAGGGATCATGTGAATTTGTTTAACTCTGCAATTAGCAGCTAAATGATTGTTTGCTGATATTTGGATTGCGGGTGCTTTGGATTAGCAGATATCTAGAGCAAACGATATTGATTTTTTTTAGGATAACTGCGTGCGCCACTGTAAGCATTGTAAATAATTATAAGGGTGGAATCTGATGGCCTTTCTGACTTCAACACAATAGCGACAACAGCATTACGTGACAAATCTAAATCGGCTTTTTTTAAATGCATGCAATCCGCCGGATATCTGCAATTACAGCAACTCTAATCCTCGTGAATTCATTTCCACACCGAGGTCCACTAGAGCAGTTTGTCTGCAGTATTGTTGGGTTGCGGTCCAGCCTGTGACGCGGTGCACACGCGTGCTGCATGTCCGTATAGCAGCGCGACATGTGCAACTGATCCTAATTCACAATGGCTCCATTGTCTGCATGAACGCTGGAGTATTACAGCACGGCCTGTGATCTGTATACAAATGAGATCCAGCATATTTGACTTCGGCCGTCAGAATGGCAAGTGCTGCTCCGCTGTTGGCATACAGTGTTCGACTCTGACTGACGCGGTGGGGATTGAACGAGACAGCGATTTGAACCGCATCCAACACTCTCTGCTTTTCCAACTTGGTAAACAGAGTGTGGGCTCATCGGGGATTATGTGCAATTGTCCTTTATGGATGCACATTATAACTAATGTGTCTGTGTTGAGATTACAGGCACACAAAGACATCTTTACATCCAAGATTAAAGGAATAGTTCACCCCAGTAAATAATAGTTGATGTTAATTTACTCACCCTCAAAGCCATCCACGACGTAGGTGACTTTTTTTCTTTGGTAGAACAGACGTTTTTTCTATCTTTTGAGATCAGTGGCTGCCCATACTTGGGAATAAATAAAAGCACATCAATGAATCGCAATTGATAATACACTTATGAAGCAAAATGGTTGATCTTTGCAAGAAACCTAATGTTATTTACAGCATTATGTAACTGTAATAGAGCCTCAGGAGTGATGTTCAGTTCATGAAGGAATCATTCTTTCATCAAATCGGACTGAACATCTGAAACAGTTTGGAGCTCGATTGGCACAAATCTACAAGTTACTCAAATCAAAACTCACTCTCAGATGCCTGACAGTCACTCCGACTCAAAATGAGCCATAATAGTGGCATATGTGCTTCTGTGATGAATGAGTCATTCTGCGCTCCAGGTAATTGAACCTGTTCATTGAAACCAGTATCTTGCACAAACAGATCTTTTCACTTTGTGAGGCCTCAATATATCGTCAGGAAAAATGGGTATTCATTTCACACGCTTACTGAAGAAAAAGTCAACTTGGATGGCCTGATGGTGAGCAAAATAACGGCACGTCTTCTATCCCTTTAACTGCAACATCCGCCGAATCAACACAAAGTACACACGTCTAAAAACAGTAAAGGGCTTCATCCAGACAGCCCTGTGTTCGATATATCAGCATCAGTAAGCAGTTCTCTGATGCTTTTCTTGGGTTTCAGTCTCACGGCCATTAGACGCTGAACATCATTTATCTCAAGGGTCATTAATTATTTGTGTGTAGTTATTTATTGGCACTTACTCTTTGGAAAACTCATATCTCTGCGAACTTTTGTGTATCAGCGAGGAGGATGATTTTCCATTTTGCACAAGATAGCATGATAGAATCGCTTTCTGCACCTCCTCCATGTACAATAACAATCAATCACGATAAATTTGTCTCTGGGATGAGGTTCAAAGTTGTCTGTTTCTTTGACAGCTCTGCCTTCGATGGAAAATTATATGGCATAACAAGTAATTGAAATGCCTATTGTGATGCCGAGGGCCGGGTGAAAGGCGAGCACGAGGAATATCATCTTTCTCTTTGAAATCAGATGGAGGCAACATGCGGTCTGTACGCAGCTCAGCGGGAGAACGCGGCTGTTCGGCGTGGAGAGATTGCAGAAACGCTGCTGCTGATGCGATGACCTCATCCCCCCCGAGCCACCCTCCTGCTGCTCGATGTGACCAGAATATAGGGGACAACTGGCCTCGGCCGCCGGAGGAGCTGTGTAATTTGGAGCGGCGCCCCTCTCACTGCGTCTGAAAGCCAAGTACATCCGAAAGCACTCCCTCCACAAACAGGCTGCTTCTGAAGGTCACCGGAAGCCTTTAAAGCAACAGGTCGAGAGGCTCTGCGTTTCCTAAAGTCTCAGAGTGGATGTAATATTTACTGTTCTGATGACACGGAGGTCGAGGATCGGTTGACATTTACATAATTCCTGTAATTGAGTAAATATTTAGCATCTGCGTATTTTCTGGCGTCGCCCGCAGCTCTTTTTCCACGTGTTTGTGCCTCTGGGCGTTGATTAAGTGTATTTGTATGGTACTTTGCTGTGCTGTACTTACACTGTGGGACGACACACACACACCTACTGTATACTTGTAGGGACTCTCTATAGGCGTAAAAGTTTTTATACTGTACAAACGGTGTTTTCTAACCCTAACCCTTACAGGAAACTTTCTGCATTTTTACTTTCTCGAGAGAAAAAAAAAAACAGAACAAAAAAAAAAAACAGAAAACAAATTCAGTATGATTAATAAGCTTTTGTACCTGTGGGGCCCACCGTGACACGGGTCCCCATGAGTCTGTGTGTATTTAAGTCCCAACCAGGCTATATAAACCTGTACACACACACACACACACACTGTGACAAGTGCACACTGGCTCATAACACAGTTATACAATATTTAATACCAGTAAATACTTCTGAATAAGTGTTTTGAAAGATGCCATTTATTATAACCAACAATGTGATGATGACTAGAACTAAAATTGCTGTAGTTCTATTATATTTATTTGTTTATTTAATAAAAAAAACGATATTATTTAGTTAGAAGGATAAATAGATTATTTCAATCTCTCAGTATGTAGTTTAATACCGATGAAGTAATATTAAGTTTAATATCGTGAAGTAAAGGGTTAGAGGAGGGGCGGGGTTTGTTTGGTCAACGTCCCGCCCACTCAAGTTCAGACCAATGGGCGTCCCCTGCGTCCCGCTGTAACCGAGCACACAGTCATTCGCAGCGAGCGGCTCTGGGTTCACATCATCACACCTCCCGCCGAACCGAGCGCATGAACTAACCGATGACCCCCGCGCTCCTCCATGTCTCCCGCAGTAGAATGACGGAGAGTGACGCGGGCGTGTTTGCCGAGCTCCGCGTTTATCTGAACGGACTTCTGCGCTGAGATCAGTCTGAGCTTCTGTCTCCGCGGGCAACTTCTTCAGATCTCTGACTCGGAGTAATAACGCCGCGCTCCCGCTCCAGAGTCGCATGCATGCGCGAGAAGCGCTTCTCCAGACTCGATACACATTGATATGCGCGTGCTTTCTAAAACTAACCTGACCCGTGTTAGAATGAACCCTAAACACTGAGGCGCTGATTTGTGTCTCTCCGCTGCGCAGTCCACGATTATTGACCGTAGTGCGGACATTCACACCACTAACAGAAGATCTCGGACATCTCAACACTTGCTCCACTGAGCCGAGCCACAGATGCGAATCAAAGTCGACTGAAGCAAGAGGAATATACGAGTCCAAGCGCGCTGTAGTGATGCTGCAAGTGGAAATGATCATATTCGTGGGTGTGATTCTGTGGATGTGTGTATTTAGTCAAGAGCCCAGCTCAAAGGTGATGGCTGATCGATACGCCGTCTACTGGAACCGAACCAACCCCAGGTGAGCGGATCGCTGTGATTATATTCGCCGCTGCTTTGCGCCAACTTTATATACGCCACACTTTCACTTTGCATTTACATTTCTAGACACATATTACCATGCACGCGCTCATAGCTAGTTAAAAATACAATTATTAAGATGAAGTTAAGAATAGACGCTTTATCGATGCCGCTACAGTCATGCGCATTGATTATTCGTGATTTGCTATAAATCATAAATCATGTTTTTTTTTGTAATCAGAACAGTACAATAGCTAACTACGTGTGTGCATATGAATGATGCACATGTTGTATCATTAACAAAAGTCAGTAGAGATTAAACACTCGCAGTTTGACTAAAAAAAATCATAATAACGCGTGTTTTTATTATGCGTGTGGATGGCACGCATTTATTGATGAGTCGTCACGGTTTTGCCGTGAGCGCGAGCTCGGCCCGCTCCGTCGCCACGGGTGCCGATCCGACTTTATATTGTAAAGTTTACTTCAGTGTTTGCCTCAGTATGTGTTTAATTCTCATTCAGGTGGTTTCTTGAGGCATGGTGTATTTTCCCCAGTATGATACATATTTAAATTTATAATTGACCGAACGCTTTGGGGCTTTGAAGCGTCGATGCACTAACAGTGAAACTCTGAAATAAGTACTGTATGTAATGTATGAATGAACACACACGTGCTGTTTATTATTTTGATATTATTAGAACTGATCCATTATTAAAAAGCAGGTGTAAACCATGTATTTATGGATATTATTAGAGTGTACATTACTGTGCAATTCTCAGTGCAAAAATAAAGAAATGCTCAAATATCTTACCATGTTAAGATGTGGTGAATGCATTTATAGATGACTTACATAAGAGCACAGTTTTTCTATTTGTAGACCAAACAAACAATGATGCATTTATTTAATGCAGATTTGCAATTCATTATTTAAATGAAGAAAATAAGTTCAAATGGGCTACAGAATATAACTCCATTCATGTTTATTTATTTGTATATCAGTCACCATTTTTCTGCATAATCTATTTGTTCATTTAAATCTGCAAATGTGAATATATATATATATATATACATATATCATAAAAGCAATACAGTCTTTCTTTTTTCAGTGCATCTTCAGAACGGCGAAAGCAAGAATAGGTTGGATATCATATTTAAAAACTTGTTTGAAAGCAGCAGACAGTTTTGAAAGCTGCATAGATCTCTGCTGATTAGAAGTTTTGCGGTCAGAATCACTCTCCTGCGTCGAGAGCGCCGCTTATTTATGTGACACTCTGTTTAAACAGAAAAACGCAAAGTCAGGTTTCATTTGATATGTGACGCTGAAAAGCCACGCTTGCGTTCGGTCGCACGCTTTGCAAGCCAGATGAGTTCATAATTAACAAGACAAAAAGTTTAATTGCAGGTTGCTGTGCACAAAAAAGAAATATTTCACAATATAAAGTCTGTATCTTTTTTTTGTGGGGGGAAAATAACCCAAGTTCCCAGAATCACAGATGGTTTGCAGTGATTCACGTCAAGGCCTGTAAGAATCCAGTGGTTTCCGAAGCCTTTTATTGTCTTGTTTTTGCTGGAGGGAAGCAGATAGACTCACAGAAAGCAGGTTTTGTGTCCAGTAGCTCATAATCTTGTTTGTTTGACTCGTAGAGCGTCAGAATGGTCTGAATTGAGAAGGGCATGCATGCACGACATGATATGAACGCTCTGTATCTGGGAATGGTAGCTCTGTTTGTATTGCTCTCATGAGCGGGGAGTATCAGAAGGGCAGCTTCTGTTGGCTGTCCGAGTATGAATGGTTAATTGGTTAATTACTCGCTGCACCTTTGGCACACTAAACAGCCGTAATGAGGCCGCACCGTTTCCCATGCTCAAGAAACCCCGCTAGCCAGACTTCCTTCCCCTTTAGCTGTGACTCGCTTTATTTCTCAGTGCCATGCTGAGCAGAGAAAATGAGTGAATACAATTAGATATTTCAGGAGCTTCATTCCGGCTGTGAAGACCCGGGTGTAAGGGTCACGCGCTCTCCGAACAGAAACCCCACATACATTCAGCTGTAACACGATAGTATGGTTGCTGGTGAAAATGTTCCATGATGAACCAGGCAGAAATGTGTTCTCACTCGACTTAAACGTGCAGGACCATCCGGTGTTTATGGACAACTGTGTTTACTGCAGCATTTCCCGTAAAATTTCCCACAACGCAATCAATTACACTTATTTTTATATACATATATATACATTTATATATATATCATTTTTTAGGATGATTAAATATGAACAAAAATGTTTTTTTCTGTTTATTAAAAGGATGTTTGCAAAATTAAAAAAAATACAATGCATTTAATTTAAATAATAATAAAAAGTAATTATATATTTTTTTTTTTACATTTTTGTTTGCAAGTCACAATATTTTTATAATAAAAATTATAATGGATTAAAAAAAAATCTGAATGTTAAAGAAATAAAGAAAAAATAAACACTTTTAATAAAAAAAATGTTTATTAAATATTCCTAATAATTATTGATTAAAAATAAAAAAACATTATAATAAAATTTCTATAAAATTTTTTAATAAACATTTTAAAAATGACTTTTTATTAATGTTATATTTGCAAAATAACTATGTTGCATATTTCTACCCCTGCTTTGCACGGTTTAGCCCAGATGGATTTTTAAAAAGAGAAGTTCCCACCGTTGTTTAAATCTTTCTGACCTCCGCAAACTCCACATGTAACTGCTTAAATGTATTTTATGTGCATTTTAGCACCTCTTAAATCTCCCTCTTCTGTGGGAGATTCAAAAAGTACAGTAACACATGATCCAGCTCAGCTGAGAAGCGTAAAACACGGTATGTTTCCAATGCATGTCGCTATATATGAGCGCTGCTGCAAATATGAAAACACAGCCTCTTATTCTTTAGTCTTAAACAGATCCTGCTGCAATTCGGACTGACTTGACCAGTTTTGACACTGCCTATTTTCCTCTTTTAGCCTTGTAAAACTTCTCCCTCGGTATGCAAAATGTGCCGTGCCTTTTCGCTGTCGAAATTCATTCTCAAAAATGTTTCGAAGAGAGTTCAGCAGGTCCACGAGAAACCTGGTCCGGAGAATTTATTGTGATGATTTTAGAGAACAGATGAGGACATAAAGGACAGCAGATTGAAAAACAAATACGGCAGTGGATTAATGTTACCCTGCAACAGCTCATCAGGTGCTTTAGAAGGTAGCCGGATGTTTTTGTTTATTTAATAAGAGGAACGTTTTTGGATAAAAAGCTTCTTTCTGGATAAAGTTCGATGGCATTGCGTTGGGATTCTGCTCCGCATTAGACGTACATGAGATGCATGCACTTTTTTTTGCGAATTTATTATAGGCAACTTTCTAGCTGATTCTCTGGTGTAATTAGATTTATGTAATTAATTTAGTGCGGACTCTTATTGGGTTGTGCGTTTAATCTAAAGCCACATGTCTTAATGTTCTGCTCCGCTTTTAATATGCAGCAGAGGAATGCGAGGCAAATATGCCTGTGCTGCAGGTTTTGGTTTTGCTGGACATGTTTTGTGCATCAGCGTGATTATGATGGTTAAAATAAGCAAATGCATGAGACAGATGTCCGTGCATCGTCTGGGAGTAATAGAGCAACGTTTGAAGCAAGATCATCTACTGAGAAAGACTGATATTTTATTTGCATAGACAATATAAATTCATTTGACTTTTGAAAACCAGAAAATTATGGTTAAAATAAGCAAATGCATTTAGCGAAAAGGTACTAAAGCTCTCACTGGGATGGATACCCTTCAAGAGGTAAACCTTTTTACTTTCTACACCCATAAACATGGACTTCATTAGCTTAAAGACACGTATTTGTACTTAAATGGGCACCTAGATGGTACAAATTAGTGTGTTTTGAAAGGGTGACGCCCCAGTGCAATGCACAAGACAGCTTGTGAAGCAAGATCCTTTCCCCAGACGAGACTGTTGTAAAGTAATGCAATTTATTTTAATTGGGTTTATTCATAATGCATTTTTAATATTTGAAATCGGAGAGCCTCCTCCAGTTTAGATAAGCAAAAGAAGTCAAAAAAGCTGTGATTGGGATGATTTACTTTTAAAAGGTTCGCCTTTATGTCTTATTAATCTCCTAAAAGTGCACTTTAGCACTTTAGAGGTACATATTTTAGTACATAAATTAGTACCCAAGTCAATTTTTTTTTGTTTTTGCATCATCTGGTAATAATAGAGCTCGCAATACAAGATACTTTTACTGAACAAGAATGTTGTAAAGTAATGCAGTTTAGTTTATTTGCTTTTATTCATAATGCATGTATGTTGATTCAGCAAATAATGGTTAAAATCAGCAAATCCTCAAGATACGGTAGTTGTTTCGCATCTGGTCGAGGAACATTTAAAACTAGATCCTTTCTTATAGTAAGTGCCATTTCTTTTACATTTAGTTATTTAGCAGACCTACAAGTTTTATTTGCTATTATTCAAAATGCATATTCAATATAAATTCACTGACTCTATACTGGATTTGTATTTTTATTTTCCCCCAAAAATGTGCATTTTAGTTCCTTAAATATACATCTTTGTAACGAAAGTGTAAATATCAGAACTTTTAGTGACCGCTTTGGTACCTTTGTTCTGAAAGTGTGAACATGAGAGATATTTAGTAGTAAGATGGCTTGTAAAGCATTCTCTTTTTACTGTATGAGACTGTTGTGCAATTATTTTTATGTATGTTTTATTCATAATGCATGTTTAGTATGAAAGAATACTTGAAGCTTGAGAGCCTCCTCCAGAAAATAATGGTTAAACTAAGCAAGTGCACTCATAAAAAAGAACAAATTCTGTCACGGAGATATTACCCTTCTAAAGTGTGCATTATATTACCTTAAAAGTACGAACTTGTACATACATGTGAGCCTGGACCACAAAAGCAGTCGTAAGTGTCAGTTTTACTAAATTGGGTTTATCCATCATCTGAAGTCTGAGTAAATGAGCTTTCCACTGATGTGTGGTTTAACTATTTGAAAACCTGAGGGTGTAAAAAAATCGAAATATTGAGAAAAGTTGTTCAAACTAAGTTCTTAGCAATGCATATTACTGATGAAAAATGAAGTTTTAAGATATTAACAGTAGGAAATGTACTAAATCTTTACTTCATATCCTAATGATTTTTGGCGTAAAAGAAAAATCAATCATTTTGAAAGTTAAAACACTTTGAAAGGGCAATGCCACTTTAGTTCACGATATAAAATGATTTTTAATGGTTGAAAGCCTCATGCAACAAAAATGGTTCAAATATGCACATGCACAAGGTAGAGCAGGATGCCCTTATATTTAAAGTTTGAGAGCCTCACTCGGCAAATAATGCTTAAAATAAGCAAATGCACAAGACAGATGTCTGGCAGAACATTCAAAGCAGGATCCTTTTGCTTGATTTTCTTCATTTAGTGTGCATTAATATTTGGCGCCCACTGTGTTTGTGAGCGTTCGAATGCTTTATTTGCAACGCTGCATTGGTCGAAATGTGGCATGACGCCCGTGTGGCTGGCGCATCGGTCATGCCTGCTTCACCCGTGCCATTCCACATTCACACCTCCGTTTAAGGAAAATAAATCAGTCTCCAGCTGCGGGCGAATTCTCGGGGAATTGAAATAGGTCTGGCGAGGCAGGTAACGTGCCGTATGATTTCATAAGTGTGTGGAGCGAGCGTGCATCATTTGATTTTTTTTTTTTTTATTGTTATGCATGCACAAACAAACAAACCGAGCTCTCCCGGCTCTCTCGACCGCCCGCTGCAAATATTGAGCGGCCGGTTCCTCTCTCTCTTCCTCACGGCCAGGCCTCGGCCGCTCTGAAAGGCCACTATTGTTTCCCCTCGCTGTCGCCTCTCCACAACCCGGGCCGAAAGTATGCATGCATTTAGAGAAAAGCAGAGCAGGAGAGGATGAAGGGGGGTGAATGGAGAGCGCTTTACGGTGCTGGTTGTAATACTCTCTGCGTGTACAGGGACGCGCCGGATGGACATTTCTCCCACGCCATGGACGCAAGTGCCTCAAACAATGTAGGTGACATTTGGGAGCTCGGGGGTTCAAGACGAGCCCTAAGCCGACAGGATTAACCCCAGAAGCGGCCTTTGTCCTTCTTGAAGTCCTCCGGGGGCGGAGGGGTTTGGCGACGGGTCGAGGGGGTTTTGTTGAGCTCCAGATACAGTATCAGGCCTCGGTGTTGATGTAAAGATGCCGGAGCCGCGCACAAAGCACAAAGGAACGTGATTTGCCTTCGCTTTCCCCAAACACTCGGGGTCCCCTGCGTGAAGCGCAGACACGCTCGACTGAGTTTATGCTTCTCAAGATCTAAAGAGCTTTTGATCTGAAGGTTTCTGCTTAAATGCTTCAAATCAAGTTTGTAGACAAACGTTCAGCACACATAGGACTTCTTTACAAGATTAAAATAATTTGTTTGTTATTTCATTGATTTTAAACATTTTCTAAACAAATTATATATATATATATATATTTAATAATATTTTTAAAAAATGTATTTTATATTTAATAAACATTTTTAATAAATATATTAAAAATATTAAAAATAATAATTTCTGTATTTTTATGTGTATTTATTTTATTTTATTTTTCTTGCCAGATTTAATCAACTAAATTTGATTCATATTTGATCAATTTGACTCTGAATAATTTTTGACCTGTTAGGTTCTTCAAAACTTTTACATTTTATTCCATGTCATTAAATATTTTAGCTTTATTTGATACACTTGACTGTATTCATGGCTTACAAAATAAATGAACCTTTAGATCTAAAGGTTTCTGCTTTTTATATATATATATATATATATAATACACAAGCTCTGTCTACACATGATTATGTACACATGTTTTTTTGTGTTTATATATATAGTTGTTGTTGTGTGTGTGTGTACATATATACATATACATATATATATATATATATATATATACACACACACACACAGAGACATAATTATAATTTACAAACTAACTATTTTGTTCATTTGTATTTACCTTGTCATTTTAATAATAGATGAATTGAATAGATGTTTTTAATTCAAATGTCATAGTTTTTTCTTGTGACGTATGGAAGATATAAGCAGAAGGAGTAGATGTGACAAACTGTTGCTTGTCTGCGTGTCAAGAATGTTTATAAAACGGCTTCCTTTGTCTCACGTTTGTTTGACGGCTTGCAGCTGAAGGTTTGTTGATGTTATTCTCACAGACGTTGTGCTTCGGTTCACCTGGAAGTGTGGTGTTTCTGACAGAGGTGTGTTTATTTAGCGTCTCGAGGTCTCCTCGGCGTCCCTTCATTCATGAGGTAATGGTGTGGAGTCACTAAAGGGCTTAAAAAGCCATGGGCTCATTGTCTACTGACACAAAACCCTTTCCTCTTCCTCTCCTCCATAGAAACCTTCCTGCTCACATTCGGCATTCATATTAATCAGTGTTAAAGGCCTAATGAGATAAATAAGACTTAAGAGGAACCCTGGAGTGTCTTTGGAAGTCTTTGCAGAAACAGTTAAGTTATAAATACGGGCTCGGACAGTCACTTTCAGAGCCTGAGAACGTTTAAGTGTCCTCTTCTGTCCTGCGTTTGACTGAGAATCTGAAAATGTGGAGTTTACAGCGTCCCGCCAGGATATTTAGCATCTGTTTCTAGAGCCGTGTTTGTTTGGCTGCTGATCTCTCTGCTTCCCAAACCTCAAGCTGTGTTTTTTTCTGCCCTCTTGGAGCTCAATGGTCAGGTCGGCACGGAAGAGGCCATCTGGGGCAGCTTCTCTCTCTCTGGACTAATCGGGGATTACTGGCTCTTTACTTCGGGTGAAATAGGCTCAGGGCTTTGGGGTTGTTGGGGTGTCTCCTCTGTTTGTTTGATTTAGGCCCAGTGTTGTGTCTACTGCTGCTGACTGGCGCTTACGAACACACAGATGATGAAGGTGCATTCATCCGCTGAAGACTGAAGTTCTCAGCTCGTGGCTGATGGTGTATAAAGATAAAATAATCCACTGTTTTGAGCTACACTCTGAGAAATATCAAGGAATATACGTTACACAGAAAACATCTTAAGATTGTGAGATTGTCTAGTGTGTAACAATATATATTAACCTATATCGTTATGTGTTGATCTTCTAATAATTTTACTGATATAATAAATAAGGAAATATAATGAATTGTCATTTTGAATGAATACATCACTTGTTAAAAAACATCAGATTATTATTTGTGTAATTTTACAAATTTATGTTTACCTTTTTTATTTAAGAATTTGTTTTTATTATTTTATTAATATATATATATATATATATTAACCCTAAATGTGTGTGTATATATTTTTATATATATAAATTATTTAATAAAAAAATGCTTCTTGGTCTTAATAATAATAAGAATTTTATTAAATATATATATAA
>JAUYWG010000041.1:694297-710012 GCA_034779775.1 Enteromius afrohamiltoni
TTGACAGAACCGGGCTGATATGCTCATACTTCCTGGTTCTAGTAAGGACTCTAGCTGCTGCATTTTGAACCAGCTGTCCCTTTATGATTCCTTCTCTTTAGCACACTCCTTTATCTTCATCCTGTATAAATGATACAGTGAGATCGGTTTGTTGACTTTTCTTCAACATGAAGCTCTTCCAGTGTTTTTCTCTCTGTCTCTTGTTTTTTCCTCTTTATCCGTCGCTTTGTTCTGTCATGTGCATTACGTCTACCATATTATCTATTGCTCCTCTTGCTTCTGTCTCTCAGTTCTTCTTTGTCCTTGTTATGTCCTCCTGACAGACTCAGTAATGCTCAGGTTCTGCTGGGACATTTGTCTTGCGTTGTCTCTGTAAATTCTTGGGTGTTTTTTTTGACATGTAAGGCAGGGCATATGGAAACTATAGTTTCTAATGAGATGCTCTAAAGGACAGTAAACCTAAAATCAGTTAAAAACTATGGTAACAAAACAAAGTATATTGTGTTACTATGGAATACATTTTCAATATTGAATTTTCAATGGTGTTTCCCCCACATTTTGAATTATGTATTGCATTGTGTTGTGTCCAAAAATACCAGTCCTTCTTTCTTCTAAATTGGGTTTGCTTTAGGATATCTTGTTTATTTATTTACTACACAGACAAAACTCTGAATGCCTATCATCAACCTCACAAACCCAGTGACTATTTGTTTCTCCGAAAGCTTGTTGTATGAGCATTGCAGATTTGTAAACACTTTCTTTCCCAGATGTGTTTAGGAATGCGTTTATCCATCGTTGTGATGTCGACACCCTCTCAGTTTTGCTAGCTGAAGTCTCACCTCAGTACAGAAAGTAGTTGCCATAGTTACCATCACACCTGTTTCTGCTAATGAGTTAACCTACTTCCAGATCCCTAATGTTTCTGGATTCTTGCATTTGTATTACTGCATTTTCAAAGGGTTTTCTTGATTCCGAATGTGAGTTAAACAATAGCATTCTGCACATTAAGAGTAGCCTTTACAAATTTTAAAAAACACAATGTATATGCAATATACATAAACCAACGCAAACAGTTGACTAAAGCATTGTTGAATCAGAATTAAAATGATATTATGTGGTTTGGTGTGCAACATTCAAGTTATGTCAAAAATATAATATACTTTAATGATGTGTGAAAATGCATCTATCTGTGCAAACCTTTGTATTATAAGCTATTGCAAACTATTGCAAGCTATTAATTCTGGTTTATTGATCAAACTATGTGAACTGCACTGTGGGATACAAGATTCTGTGAGGTATGCAATCCACCTTTTTAGCATAAGAGCAGGTGCGCGCTATTGAATGTGCAAGAGTATAAAAACAATCCATTAATAACCTGCAAATGGTGTTTGTTCTTCTATTACTTTAATTTACAATGAAATATTTTTTTCCATTGATCAATATATACACTGAAACCCTGGATCGCTCATTGCATTCTAAACTGCTGAAAGGCAGTGAAACCTCCGGAAGTGTTCAATCCGCGATCTTACTATTTCCTACTGGCAGAGAGCACCATTGAGTAACAGGCAAATCAGTCACACTGGATCTATGTAAATATATTTTTACTTTAGATGTTGTCTGTATTGTTTGGTCTATTTGGGCAGGATAAGCGATAAATTTAAATCAGTTAGGTGGGTGTGTCTGCTGCTTGATTCAACAGAAAATATAGCCTATATTTTATATTAACCTAATTATTCCGGAATTATTAAACATAACAGAAATAATTTGCATAATTTTGAAATAAAGCCTTATGTTTGTACTGTATGTAGTCAGTTATCTCTCTGAATAATTTATGATGTGTTGACCAACATCTATTTCAGACTCTCTAAGATCGTGTGCCAATATGCAGAACCTGATTTTTCTGAGTTGTGTGTTGACCCTGGAACAACATTGTGATTAGCCAATCAGATTTGAAGAAACGGTTTAGGCTTACAATTAGTTTTTAATGCTTGTCCATCAGTGTCAGTCATCTATATTTTCCTCTGATTTTAGGCATTACTCATGGGTAGGGTTAGGTTTAGGTGTAGTGATCTGGTCAAAACTAAAATTTTAAAATTTAGCAAAATCAGGACGTGTGCAAGGCTATAGCAATATGGTATGTAAATGAATAATTAATTCATTAACAGCTTCCATACTGTTAACAAAATCATGGTTGAAACATTTGCCAACTGTATGAATAAAAACAAAGCAAAATAAACTAATTCGATTATATAAACAAAGAATAACTGGACAATGCAAATAATGGTATATTTTTATACAAAGCATACATCTTTCTGCAGATTTAAGAGCACTTTGTAATTTGATATATGTTGAAGTAATGTAAGCTATGTCCTGAAATTCACATCTTAAAAAAACACGAACTTCCGCTTTGCAAATAAGGTGGAAAACAGAACATGCGCATATTTTATACAGTTTTTAAATTATGCCTTTGTCATTCTCACCCAGAAAACATTGCCACACAAGAACACAGCGAGTCCAATCTCTTGTTTTGTCACAGGATAACGCGAAATCCTCCTAGATAAACTCAGAGTCTGGGATGGATCTGTCTTAAACGTTACAGTTGTATACCACACAGAGCTACAGAAAACTGCCATTTTGAGTTCTTGTTCTGGCTTTGGCTGGAATCCACGACAGATTCCCGACCCATTCTGGAGGATTTCTGTTATAATGGTCTAACATTGAGAACGCTACTCAAGGGACTGAACCTGAACTTCAGCGATAAGAGCCGTCGCAGCTAACCTTTGCTTTATCAGGCCTGCTGGATTACACAGGCGCAGACCAGATACGGTCAGTTGAGAAGATATAGCAGTAAATAAACGGAGGGTTAAATCTGACAGGTGGAAAATGAAAAAATAAAATTAGTGGAAGTCAAATATTGAGTCAGAGCCAGTGTATAGAATAACAAATTGTGAATAGAGAGCATATATGACTCAACTGCTCCATCTAGCTGCTATGGTGACTTTCCTCAGAACCAAAACAGTTACTTAAAATAGGTTTTTGGTTCACTGTAAATATGCTACAGTTGTGTTAAACCTGTCAGAAACATTGATTGATAGCTGTGGATGATTTATGGTCTCCTGTCGTGTCTCATTTGTGATTGGGTTACTGTCATGTTTCATTCATCTGTTAGATTTAATGCTGTGGTTATTTTCATTTTCTTTCCAGGGCATGTTTCAATGTCATAGTAAGTGTGTTTTACACTGGATTTCTGATTAATATAACATTAGGGTGCACAAAGGCTTACTCTTTCCTCTGCGTTTATTTCAGCCCACAACAGTCCAAAACCTTGTGAGCTGTCTACATTTAGCTTTCTTGGAGAAGACCAAGATTAAGTATATTGGTTAGATTTTTGTGTACAAGAGTGACCTCAAGAGTCTAAAATGCAGTTTGGGGCTGTATGGTTAGTGTGTGAAAACATCTCCCCTTCTGCCTTTGTTCCTTTGTTTCTTTTCTTTTCTTTTTTTAAATAACATTTAAATATTAAGCTAGAAGTCAAATACAAAAAAAAAAAGGAAATAAAATACACGTTAACTGGAATAAAATATAACATGGAACTTTCTTTTTAAAATGTTAACATAGTTCCTAAGCAAAGGTTCTTATTTTAATTGAGTTTAAATTGAATGACAAAAAACTAATAAAACTATATAAACATAAAAAAAAAAAAAAAAAAAAAAAATGAAGGTCTAAAAATAAAAACGATTCCTAAGCATTACTAAAAACTACAGTATTATATCTAATATTTTGTTTGGGTTACCGCAGTGTTTCGGGGGACTGTAGAATCTATTATGAGGGTACCAACACTAAACAAAGAAAGAAAAAATGTTACTTGAAATAAAACAAATATTAACTGGACTAAGACAAAATCAGCTAGTTGTCAAGGAAACATTTCTCATTTGAAGTTGTTGCGTTAAAAACTGTGCAGAAAAAAATACTAAAAGTGACAAAAACAACTAAATCGGCAATCAAAATTAAATTGAAATGAAAAATAAATAGTAATAGTAAATCTACACTTCATTACTGCATCATATAGCAAAATATGAAACCAAGAAAACTGCACCATTATTATTAGATATATATGTTTTATATGAAATATAGTATTAATGTTGATATTATTTTTCATATTCATTTATCAGTCACTAAACTTTTTGATTGTTCCTGTTTTTATTTCTATGACTTCACATATATGAAACAGTTTTACTCTTGAGCCTGATCCGGATGAAGCACTGCTGCCATCATCAGGCAGAGGAACAGCAGTGCGTCATCACCATCACCATGGCAACCCCGCGGGAAGCTAATTTCGGGCAATCAATGAGCCTATATATAGAATCAGCTGCATTATCAGTCAAGACACACCTGTATGATTTCAGCACGCTGCGCATATTATACCGCTCAACTCCACAGGCTCACTGAATTATCCTTAAATGTCAGTTGAATCTATTCAATGACATCAAATAGTGCATAAAAAGTTGCATTCTATTTTTTAATAAACATAGAACTATAGAAATAGAATATAGAATATGATCACCTGCTGTACTTATTGGTTTGTTTTTTGACATTATTTTGATGCATTTGTTTGTTTTATTTGTTTTTAACATGACATACATCGACACGCCTTCTTTTTAATTGTAACTTTTAATTTTTTTCTTCGTTGAGCTTTTTGGTCCAAGCTTAAAGTATTATTGACTAATTTACCCTCCTGTGATGGAAATGATTATGCCATTTCATTTCACTGGTTTAATTCCAGGTTATAAATGTTAATTAATCTGGCATTTCCCAGTGGAACATGTTTTCTATTAGATTATTTCTGCTTCCTCCTGCGCAATATTTGCATTTGCACTGATTTTCATTATTTATGAGTCTCTGATCCCGCAGAGAGCAAATGAGGGGTTCATTTGTCAAGAAGCAACCCTCTGACAGCGTGTTAACACTTAGAAAGAATAACTGTTAATATTAGACTCAATTTAGTTAGCTCATTATTCAGCTGAATGAAGATCTTATGAGAGCCTTTATGTAAAACAGAGGAGACGATTCATGTTTTCATTTCATTATTAAATGTGAGGAGACTATGTGGACAGTAGATGGCAGTCTGTAAATATGAGCAGATCTCAGCACAGCACATATTTATCTGGCTGAACTATCAACAGATCACCATTAAGGCATATATTCTATTCCCATTTCCACAAGAGAACTCCAAGCTAGGCTCTTGCCATCCCATGTCGTTCTTAAAATTAATATTTATATTGCAAATAAATATTATGCAATGGAATGCTTTATGAATGCTGGATAAAATAAAAATTGATTTTTTTTTCATTTAGAAACGGTGTAATTCAGAATGTTGCATCTAAATAAATATCTAGTAAAATAAAATAACATAAAATGAAATAAAAAACAAATTAAAAGAAGCAGATAAATAGGTGCGCTATTTAACTTGATTAGATTTTCAGATATTTATTGCATTAATAGACGATCGTATCTCTGATTAAATGGTTTATATATTCATAATATGTTTTAATAACCGTCTGTTTTATTCCCCCTCTTCGTAACAATCTCCTCGACAGACCTGCAGGAGACCTGTAATGTTTTGGGGCCGTCGATCAGCTAATGAGAGCGTGGCATTTCCCTCAATCCGATTGGCTCAGACGGTGAAGCAGAGTGAGAGTATGAAATATTAAGAGCTGTTTGTGATCTCACAGTCGAGCTGCTCCAGCAATCCTTCGCACGCAATCCTGAAGAAACCAGGTCAAGGCGGCCATGTTGAAACAGCAAAGGTGAACGCTGAGGGTTCGAGCGCTGCTTTTATGGGGTAAAACGTTCAGTGAAGTCTACGAGACGACCGAGTTGAATCTTTTATTGTATAGCGGTGGATTACAAAATCATTCCAGTTGTTTCCCTCAAATATTTTCCATGCAACTCACCGCAGAAATCCTCGGCTCGCTGTAAGCCCAGAGTTCTTCAGTAATCCAGCTTTCCCCGCGGCTAAAAGCGGCAGGAGCGTTCTTCACGCCGATCTGTCGCCGTATCGCCGGTGAGAGCTACACGGCTGAATTATTCACGCCCATAATCGGCCTTTATGTCATCCGGCGCTGCTGGGGCCCGTGTTATTCTAGTGCATAATTGATGCTGCTCAGAAGTGGAAAAGTTAGAATAGCAGAAGTAATGTGAAGGGAAAGTGCCGGTGGAGGAGGCGAGGGGTCAGGCTCGATCCCGGGCTGCGTCCGGCATAACGAGCGCTGACATTGAGCTGAGCCCGAATATCCACTCTCTGAAGATTCACACACACACAGAGAGAGAGAGAGAGAGAGAGAGAGAGAATGGTGCAAAAAATGGCTGGCATTAATTGTGGCTTTGCTTTTTGCTTCAAAGCATTCTTGTGCCGCTCTGGTGTAATGGTAATTGGAAAAAGAAAAGTTGCAGTTTTCTGTTTTTCGCCAGCCGTATTTGGTCTGTGGTAATCAGAATCAGATTTACATGCTATATTAATTACAGTGATGGTCCGGCGTTGAGGTGTTTATGGAGCTTGCTTTATGCATCGTTAGAAACGACTTGCTGATTTTACACTGGAGTTTGGAATCTTTTTTGATGTTTTTCGAAAGATTGCTCGCCGAGGCTGCATTTGTTTAAACATAAATACAGTAAAAATTGTCAAATATTATTATAGTTTTATTCAGCTGTTTTCTGTGTGAATCTGTGTAAAAGGGAATTTTATTTCTGTGATGATCAGCTGTATTTTCAGCATCATTACTCCAGTCTTCAGTGTCACGTGATCTTCAGAAATCATAATAATTTGAATGAAACAGTCTCAAGAAACATTTCTGATTGCTTCGAATATTAAAAACAGTTTAAATATGTATTTTTGTGAAAACTGTGATACATTTTATTTTTCAGAATTCCCGTTTGAATCAAAATTTCAAAAGAGCAGCTTAAAAAAAAAAAAATAGAAAATAGAAAACATAAATGTCTTTATTGTCACTTTTTGATTGATATTATTGTTATTTTAAACTGGTAACACTTTACAATGTGTCATTTGTAAACATTAGTTAATGTATTAATTAACATGAACATTTATTACACTCTTTATTCATCTTTGTTAATGGTAATTAATATAAATACGAGAGAGCTCAACGCGCAGATTCTCACAGCGCAACCAAACACAGAAATGAGACGTAAAATACAGCCATAAATAATCTAGATAACTAATAACCTTTTTACTGTTTTTATCATATTTTTATTAAATATACGCAGCCTTAAAAAATCTATTATTTCATCTTATTTAACAGGAATAAATAACATTTTAAAATATAATCAAATAATAAAAAAATTATGTAAATCATTTTGGAAGCAGAAGAGCAAATTTGGACACATTTATTCATCCCTACTGAAAAAAATATAATTTTTAGTTAAAAAAAAATAAAAAATTAAATGGTAATGTAACACCATCAGTGATGCTAAAAAATCAGCCTTGCATGATGAAAATGAATTGCTTTTTACAATCTAGATTATTCACATAGAAAACTGTTAAATTGTTTAATTTTACAATTGTTCATTTTTTTAAATCATATTTCTGATGAAGTATATGCAGCCTTGGTGAGCAATAAGACATGCTCTATATATAAGATATAATAATGTATAAATATAATAAAAACATTTTTAATATAATCTTTTTACAGTATTACTGTAATTACTAGAGCAAATTTAGACGCAATTACAAAAACAAACCTTTAACCCACATTTGCGTATTCCGTTTCCCAGTAGACAGTGTAATCGTTAAGTGTTGCAACGATGCAGAAACGTACAACTGAAGCGTACGTCTGATCACAGATTGAACAATAGCATGTTGCTCACATTCCAGCGAAAGCCGAAACCGCGTCATTAGTTAGCAGCCTCTAATTAACAGGTTTGCCATTTTGTGCGGCGCAGATTTACCTGGAACTTGTTTTACACCTTACCTTCCCTCAGTCGCCCAACTCCCTTCCACAGAGAGCATGTCTTTTGTGTTTGTGAACAAAGAGCGCTGGGATTGTGTTACTAGCTTCCAGCTCAAGAAGCAACCCAACACAGCCGCTACAAAGAAGCTTGTGGGAAACTCTTAATCTTCAGGTGAACACGACACCTGAGAAACAAGCGCATGAGGACATGTTTACGGTCACTAACACACAACCCACAGGCCCTTTAAATCCACCGTTTGCTGGCTTTGATTTACTCTAATGGCTGATAAAGCCATGTCATCTCCAGCCAAAACCAGAGAAACCTCTGCCAGTAAAAGACACGCGTCCATCCAGAAATCAAGCAGCACTAATAAAACGAACAGAAACGTAAATATTTCCATAAAGAGATGAGGTAATACGCCTGTAGAAATGTGTCCTGCTGCGTGAGCAATTAGCGGTGTGGAGAAAAAGCACTCTGTCCGAGCAGACTTTACAATGCTTTTATGGCATGTATGAGCAGCTACAATGCAGCCATAAAGCATCTGATGGACGCATTAGTCCAGGAAACGTATAAAGAGAATTTATGAGCGCTTTCTCTGTGAGAGCACCTTCAGAAGATCCCGTCAGATCCACAACAGAGACGCTATTTATGAGCGCGGAGCAGCGTCCAGATATTTGTGATTTGTTTACATCCCTGATGAAATTTCTTGATGATGTTGTAAAATTGTAACTCATTGGATTTATTAATAGATTTATAATATAAATAAATGTAGAACAAAAACGATCTTCAGGTCAACCTGCTAAAATAAAAGTTTTATTTAACTTGAAGAAATGATGACTGAAACATGTTACACTTCTGTACTTGTACTTCTCAAAATAATAATATTATCATTTTTAAGTAATATCATACAACCAAGATATTTATTGTATAATTTATATAATTTATGTAGTTCTGTTATTCTGCATCTTATCTAACAAGAAATAATTTATTTATATATTTTTTTCTTTTGTAAATTTATTTATTACATTTAAATATATGTATAAACTTGCATTAAAAATAAATGCATTTTTATTTAGGTTGCACATTATTCATTTATTTAGTTATTTATTTATTTTTATATAAATTTAGTGCCGCCAAATGATTAATTGTTTGAACAAACAGACACAAACACGTGTATGTATGTATTTAATGAAAATAGTTTTTTTTAATTAGATATATTTATATATAATATAAAATATAGGAATAAAAATATATAAATGTATAATCATGTAAATGTTTTCAAAATATATACTTTATTTGTGTATATACATAACAAAACCAGATACACAGTATATGCACATATATAAACAAAACATTAAAATAAAATAATGTTAATAAATCTACCATTAACTGGCATATTTAGTCATTTATTTATTACTTCAGTGAATGAATGAATAAATAATTAAATAAAAGCATTACAGAAACCTATGCAAAAAAAAAACCCTAGAAAAAAAAGGTTTTGCAATGTTTTTTTTTTAATTACATTATAAAAAATAATTAACATTTATATATTACATTTTAAAATATTTATTACATTTCATTACACAGTTTTTGTATTAAATCATAAAATAGAATCCTGTAAAAATTCAATGCACAGAATATAGCAGGAATATATTGAGCCATAAACGCTGACTTACTCTTAATTGTAGACACACATGAAGAAGTGTGATAAATATTGATAGCGTATGATATGGACTACATATGGTGTTAATGGATTCACATGGAAACTGTGGAAACGATCGTATCCTGCTGAACAAACCCACTCATAATTATTTTTTGTTGTTTGCATCATTCATTGGCCTCACTATAGCTGGAGCCATCTTGTAATTAAAAAACGTAACTGTCAGTTATGAAAACAGTAACTGTGTTTCTCCTAATGAACTCTTTTCAGAGGGTTTGTTTTAAATGATTGCACGTATCAGCTCTTAAATGAGCTGTTATCAGCACAATGATCTTCACGTCTAGTTCAGGTATTTAATGTAGTACACGCTACTTTTCTCTTCATGTTTCGTTCTTCACTTTGTAGTGTTTGATTTTTCTGAAATAAAAAATGCCCATAATTTATTCAGTTTGTCTTATTTATACTGAATTATTAGAGTTCAATTATTATCTATTACTTAATAATACTGTAGATTTTATACATATGAGATATTATTTATTTTTGTCTTATGCCTTGACAAAAAACAGTCTGATTAATAAGGTGTGTGTTTTCATATTTTTATTGCAACTTGAACTAATCACAGTTTTTTTATTTATTTTGAATAAATTCTGGCTTTACACACACACATATATATATATATATATTTATTTATTTATTTATTTTTTCCAAAATAAAGCTGTTTACATTTACTCATTTAGGATATAATTTTATCCAAAGTGACGTATCAGTGAGGAAAACAATTAAATTATTAGTTTCAAATTTTTGTTTTGAAAATTATTTTGTTTTTATTTATTTTTTGTTTTTATACATAATATTTCACAATATGATAACTTTTTTTTTTTTAATGCTTATACAATTCTGCTTGTGGTTCTTCTTCATTCCTGGCATAGTTTTTTTTTTTTGTTCATAATATTTAATTTAATTGCAATTTTGCGAGCAAAAAATATCCTACATTTTCCCTGATTTATAAAAAATTTAACGGTCTCTCTTATTCATCTATATATTTTAAAATGTACAAGTTAGAATAAGCATGCTGTCTGAATCTTTACATAAATATTGTGTTACACTGTAACATGATTTAAACCAAAATGTGACGTTTTATTCTCCAAAAGCATATTTAAAAACCCATACGTACATTTAAAATGCTTTCGATGGACTTAAAATCACTTTTGTACATTTCTTTTGATGCAGACACCAACAGTTTATGGACAGCCTTCAAGTTTATGGACCGGATGCTTTCAGTATTAGTTTTGTTTTAGTGTCTTTATTAAACTGACTGTGTGTGTGTAGAGGAAGGCCTCTCTTATTTAAATCTCCTCGATGAAGGTTGATCAGTGTTGTGTTGCTGTCTGCTGTAGTTGTGATCTGGAAGCAGGTTTTTTGGTGTGTTTGTTGGATGCTGGAGGGCCGTGGCGTGTCGCTAAGTGCCCGGCGGCGTCTGGATCACGTGGCTTTGGCTTGGAGTTTTCCCCCGATGGCTTTTGGCACGCAATGCTGGAGCTCCGAGCGACCAACCAGAGACTCCAGAAACACCGTCCGAAGACGTGAAGCGCAAATGAGCCAATGACGGCTGCATCGCTATGCGTTGCTATGCACAGAGAGGAAATGCTTTGTTAAATCTGACTTGTGTCGCCTTGATCTAGCTCTTACCAGAGTGAATATGATCTGGGTCATGTCGGAGCGAGAGACTCGCGCTTCAAAGAGCACTTTCTCTTTAATGAGATTATTTCTGTGGGGTTTTCCTTTGTGTGGCTCCTTTTACTCGCCGTTTTCTGCCAGATCCTCTTTGCACGTGAATAAAATTCACTGTTTGTGTGTATTTTGTTTTAGAAATCACGAGCGCAGTTCAGCGCAAAGCGCAAATTCTGTCTGAAAAGATGCTTTTCTGCTGAGTCGTAAAAGTTTGCAATGGTTAATTTCACTAACTTCAGTACTAACAGCACATTTACATTTCTAAACATATTACTTCTATAATTATACGGTGCATGAACAGCATCAATATTTGCATTCTGCAAACAATGTGCTGTATGTGTTTATTTATACTTGATGCGGACCGTTTTACATCTATTTATACTCTCCTATTTTTTTTCACTTAGTGGTTAGTTATTGTATTTTTTTAATAATTATAATTGTATTACATATTTGCAGGACAGTTGTAATTATTATTATTGTTATTTTTATTGTTTTATTTATTTATTTATTTTTTTACAAAAATGTGTGATTAATTATATATATTTAAAATAAAAATATGAATTGTTAAATGTGTAAACATTTTAATAATAATAATAATAATAATAATATATGTTCTATTATTTGTTTTAATTATTATTGTAATTATTAAAAATATAAAATTACTTATAGTTTTTAATATATTTATAATATAAAAAAAACTGACAGAATATGACTTGTAAAATGCATATATAATAATTTAAATAAAAAATAAACAATATTCATGGAAAATAGAAAAAACTAAGAAAATAAAATAAAGTGCATAACATAAGAAAATAATTCTGGCTTTATTTTAGAGCCGCTGTATTTATTTCAGGCTGTTTCCTGGCATACTCAGCCAGACACTGAAAGAAAAAAGAAAACAAACCGTGTGAAACGGAGCTGGCAGAAGGTCCGGCATATTTACACTTTACACGTAGTGCAAAGAGCCACTGGCAGACTTTCACAGGTTCGTTTGTGCCGTTGCATGATTTGCATAACCCGTGTGTGTTCAGACTCAGACTGTGTGTGAATAAACAGCGTTATCAGCGGAAGCGCTTCATTCTCACTCCGTCCTCTGGAGAGTTTGCTGATCGCAGGCCGAGGTGGGAAGCTTGGGGCGTCCCGTGAAATGCTCTTTTCACCTGCACTGAGAAACCAGTCTGCAGAATTAAAGCACAGCACATTGATTTTTTTCCTTCTCTCTTTCCCTTTTTTAATATCCTGCTGCCATTACCTGACTCACAAAATGACCAATCAATATCACATCTGCATTGTGATAAAATCGCAGAGAAAGGGTCGTGCAGGAGGCTTTTCTCTGGCAGCGTCACTGTATAAAACACAAACTATACACTCCGACTGCATTTACAGATAAGCTCAGACCACATGCCCGGCTTTAATTAAAGTAAGATCGATCAGACACAGATGTGGAGACAGTGAGGCGTTTGAGAACTTTTAACATTTTAATTGAGTGCATTTCTCTCTCTTCTGAGATTCATCAAAAAATGAGTATTGTGTTCATATTGTATTGCAAAACACTTCTGGTGCTGGTGAGGTGGATACGGGTAAAGTTAGGAACAGGTTTTGGTGGTATGGGTAGGTTAATGTGTAAGGGATGGGTCAACGGTGTATGTAACAGTACAGATGTAATTACATGTAGTTGATTAAAGTTGTAAATGCATGCATTAAATGCCTGTGTATGATGTATCGTCATATAAACTGAAATCAAAAATTACATCTATAAGTTCAAGTTTCAATAAAACATATTTCAAAGTCTTTTTAATTAAATAAGATGCAAATCTGATATATGTAGATATACATTCTTCATATATGAAATATATTGTCATACTAAAACAAAATGCATATATAACATATTAGAAATGGGAACGATTACATATATTAACATAAATATCTAGCTCATACAAATATGTTTATGTACATGTAATGCATTTTTGGACATACAGTGTGTGTGATATACAAGTTTATTTATTATAAAATCTGTAGTATGTGTGTATATACACACACACACACACACACACACACATATATTCACAGGCTTTATGGTATATCCCTTTATAATTAACATCACTGAAGATACGGGACAAATGGGACAAATTAAAACAATATTAGAGCCTCCATGTGTTAGATGCACTTGGGGATTAGATGCTGTGTTTTTTTAGATTTAGATTTTTTTTTTATATCTGCAGTGAATGAATTCTATATTTTTGACTTGACTGTCTTGAACATGTTTGCACAGATGAAAAGAGTTTTTCTCTCTCTTTTTACTGTCTGGCTGAAAGTACAATAGATGAGGAATGTGCTCACATTGAGTCTCTGCTCTTCATGTTTGGCTCTCCGTCACACACACACACACACACACACACGTTTCTTTTGTTAAAGTCAGCCCGTCTGACCGCTGTGATCCAAGCCAAACAGCTCATGATGAGTCCTGCTGACTCAGGACGTCCACGACAGACCACACTAACTGAAATCAGTCTCTCGTTACAGCAGAGCATGATATGCTGGATATTATTGTTATTAAAGTCAATGTGAAAACATATGTAGGGCGTGAATTGATTTTATCACGAGGAGCTTATTGGATGATGAATAGTGGGTGTTTCAGAGCTGAATGTGAGTTCATATTACATTAACGTTAACAGCATTACATTACGTCTTTATAAGACTTTAGAAAGGCTGAAATGATGTCAGCTGAAAATAATTAGAATTTCCTGTTGACTTCAGCATTACACTGAAAAACAGGACAAGTCTGGGCTTGGGAAGGTTCGTTAATGTTTTCTTCCGCTCACCAAGACTGCATTTATTTTATTAAAACTGTAAAAAAGATAAAAAGATATAGTGAAAGTCAGAATTGCAAGATATAAACTTATATAAGTGCTAAAGTCAAAATTGTCAGTTCTGAGAAGAAAAAGACTGAATTGCAAGTTTATATCACAATTGTGAGAAATAAAAGTCAGAATTGTGAGAAAATAAGTTGCAGTGGCAGAAACAGGCTTCTGTAGTGAATCTGTGTTAAACTGCAGTTTATTTCTGTGAAGTTTAGCTGTATTTTCAGATATAAACTTGTATAATTTCTAAAGTCAAAATTGCGAGAAATGAAGTCAGAATTGCGAGAAATAAAGTCAGAATTGCGAGAAATAAAGTAAAAATTGCGAGAAATAAAGTCAGAATTGCGAGAAATAAAGTCAGAATTGCGAGAAATAAAGTAAAAATTGCGAGATATAAGTTCTAAAGTCAAAATTGCGAGAAATAAAGTAAAAATTGTGAGAAATAAAGTAAAAATTGCGAGATATAAGTTCTAAAGTCAAAATTGCGAGAAATAAAGTCAAAATTGTGAGAAATAAAGTAAAAATTGTGAGATATAAGTTCTAAAGTCAAAATTGCGAGAAATAAAGTCAGAATTGTGAGAAATAGTCAGAATTGCGAGATATAAACTCAGAATTTCTAAAGTCAAGATTGCAAAAAATAAAGTAAAAATTGCGAGATATAAAGTAAGTATTGCGATAAATAAACTCACAATAGTACGTTATAAAGTAAATTCTAACTTCAAGTTTTTGTTCTACAATTCTCACAATTTTTCTCTGAATTGTGAGATAAAAGTCAGAATTGCGAGAAATAAAGTCAGAATTGCGAGAAATAAAGTAAAAATTGCGAGAAATGAAGTCAGAATTAAGAGATATAAACTTATATAAGTGCTAAAGTCAAAATTGCAAGAAATAAAGTCAGAATTGCGAGAAATAAAGTCAAAATTGCGAGAAATAAAGTCAGAATTGCGAGAAATAAAGTCAAAATTGCGAGAAATAAAGTCAGAATTGCGAGATATAAGTTCTAAAGTCAAAATTGCGAGAAATAAAGTCAGAATTGCGAGAAATAAAGTAAAAATTGCGAGATATAAGTTCTAAAGTCAAAATTGCGAGGAATAAAGGAATAAAGTCAGAATTGCGAGAAATAAAGTAAAAATTGCGAGATATAAGTTCTATAGTCAAAATTGCGAGAAATAAAGTCAGAATTGTGAGAAATAAAGTCAGAATTGCGAGAAATAAAGTCAGAATTGTGAGAAATAGTCAGAATTGCGAGATATAAACTCAGAATTTTCTCAGACTTATTTCTCAGAATAAAGTCAAAATTGCGAGAAATAAAGTAAAAATTGCGAGATATAAGTTCTATAGTCAAAATTGCCAGAAATAAAGTCAGAATTGCGAGAAATAAAGTAAAAATTGTGAGATATAAGTTCTAAAGTCAAAATTGTGAGAAATAAAGTCAGAATTGTGAGAAATAGTCAGAATTGCGAGATATAAACTCAGAATTTCTAAAGTCAAGATTGCA
>JAUYWG010000041.1:710112-732097 GCA_034779775.1 Enteromius afrohamiltoni
AGTAAATTCTAACTTCAAGTTTTTGTTCTACAATTCTCACAATTTTTCTCTGAATTGTGAGATAAAAGTCAGAATTGTGAGAAAATAAGTTGCAGTGGCGGAAACAGGCTTCTGTAGTAAATCTGTGTTAAACTGCAGTTTATTTCAGTGAAGCTCAGCTGTATTTTCAGCATCATTACTCCACTTTTCTGTGTCACATCATCCTTCAGAAACCAATATACTGATTTGTTGCTCAAGAAACATATTTCATTGGAAATTGTGCTACATTTCATTTTTGAGGATTCACAGGTGAATGGAAAGTTGAAAAGAACAAGATTTATCTGAAATGGAAATCCTTTCTAACATTATAAGTGTTTTCTGTCACTGTTGATGGGAGTGAAGCGTCTGATGTGGGTTTTTTTTTGGGGTGTGGTTGGTCTGGTGGCTGTTTTTACCTCCTTTCTCTCAGATTAGACCCCATCTGTTGGATGGCGTGGCGTTTTACTCGTGTCCTGCCCATGATCTCTCTTGTAGTGTTTTAAAGGCTTGTCATTACGGAAATTCCCCCTTTTTCCCCCGCTGTGAGTAATTATCTCAGAGAGAGGGCCGCATTAGTTCCCCGTTGGGCTCACAGGGGGCGAGTGTCTGTCGTTCACGTCTCTCAAATCTTCTTTCAAGGTCAGTGTTTGTCCAGGGATCATCCCCACGGCACACACACACTTTCCTCACTGCTCTTTGTTGTCTTGAGTGTAAAAGTGCAGCGAAGGATTTTTAACATCAAAATTACACCAAAATAGGCTCTTTATTCATGCAAATGTTACAGTAATTCATTTTTGCCAACTTTGTGTAGTAAATTAATGATGCTATTTTTTATACATTTATATATATATATATATATATATATATATATAAATATATACACACAGTATGTAGTTCATATCATAAACTCTATCATAGATATGAAAGTGCTGAAAAAAAAACAACAACAACAAAAAAAACTTTTTAGGGGGTAAACTAAAAGTGTGCTTAACTTAGTCAAATCTGATATATATCTATATATAAATTACTATATGTTTGAATGAATTACATATACAGTTTATATTCTAAAAATTAAATTAGTTACATTGTATATATTTGTGTGTATGTGTGTGTGTGTGTATATATAATATATCTGTATAATACAGAAAAACTTTTTCAGAACTATCAATTGAGATGCCACATGGAAAATGTGAGCTGATGACTGTGTGTCTGTTTCTGAGCAGTGAGAGATGCAGTAGTTAGTTGTTGATGTGAATGCAGCTGATCTCCTCCCTGTCCTTCTGTCAGTGACAGTGTACCATATTCATCTCTGTCTCTCTCTCAGCGGTCAGACTGTGTTTGTCGAGGACAGAGAGATAGAAGGCATTTTATGTCCTGATATTTTGGCGGCTGCAAAACCCATGAATGATTTGGGGCTGATTCACTGAAGGAGCAAACACAGACCAAAAATCGGACTTTACTGTAAAGATGTTGTCAAAACTGTAACATTTTTTGTGCCATGCGGTTGTCTGGTAATCTTAAGATGCTTCAGTTTCATCGGTCTGGTTTATTAGTGTGTGATTTACTGCAGAGAACCGCCTGGAGAGGTTTGGGTGGAGGTTAAGTGTGTGTTGTCTGTTGTTTCGGCCCACAGCTTTGAGTCCGTCCAGTCAGCAGATGGGAAAACACCTCATCTGGACTCTAGTCCTGGTCCAGCTGGATCTGGTTCTGGCTGAACGTGAGGAGTGCGGGTTTTTTAGGTTTAACTATTCTCATGCTGTTAATTTAATGCATATTCTTGGAAAAGAAATAAAATAAGGAAAATAAGAAATGCTATTTTTTTTTTTTGGTTTATACAAAGAATGTCAGTGTGGTATGAAACTCATGCAGATGCAGAACGATTTTTGACAGGATTTTTTTTTTTTAATTGAAAGTAAGTGATTTTAATGTTTTTTTTTTTTTATCTAGATGATTAAAACATGTCAGGTGGTGCGACCGTGATTTATCTTAAAATTAATTTCCTTAATATGCATAGCATTTCTTTTTAAATTCTTAAAAATTAAACAAAGTATTTACATTTTTTTGAGTTTCTTTTTTTTTTTTAAATAATTATTTATTATTTATATTTATTTTAGTTATATCATTTTCCTAACAAAAATATGCTAGAACTATTTACAAAAAAAAAAAAAAACTTTGTTTGTAAACCTTTGAATTATTAAGAACTGATCAAAAAATAATCACTGTTGCACCATCTCACATTTTTTCTTTATCGAGATAAAAAAACACCAAAACTACTTAATTTAAAAGTTTAATACCAGTAACTTGATGAGCGCAAACATTATTAAATCACGTTTATTTGGTTGTTGATTGTTATTTTTAATAAGATCTGAAAAAAGTGTATACGAACAAAAAACAAGCAACAAAGGCAGAAAGGCAAGGTTTGAAAGACAGGTGAATAAATAATGACAGATTTTTTTTAAACGTGTATTCAATGTACACTCAATAAAAATGTGAGTCTACATGGCTAAAAAGTTTTGCATAAAATGTCAAAAGCATATTCAGTTGTATAGATGTATAAAATGTTATGTATTTTTATTTCATATTTCAGGGTTACATTGTGTGCATTGACGTTTTTCTTCAGATGTTAATGCTAAATGAACTGTCAGCCTTCACCAGTTGCATAATTGTAAGTGATTTGTGAATGTTAATGAGCCTTTAGTCCTGGTTCTGTTGCTGTCAGTCAGCGAAGCGTCCTAATCCATGTCACCTAAGTAAAAGGGTCAAAGGTCGCAGCGAACCCAACGAGCCTCATCGTGTGTAATTACTCGACGTGAGCTGGTGTAATTGTAGCCTGAGTCCGGACTGTCACTCAAACTGGAGGAATTCTGCAGCTTTTAACTGAGGAAGCTGCTGTGTTTTACACACACACACACACACACATTACAGAGATTTACTCGCCTTAAGGCCATATAGAGGAGTCTTTTTCTTCAGGAGATGGTGAATCTGTGGTGCTGTCAATGGGTACCGTCACTTTAAGAGTCAAAAAAGCATATACAGGCAGCACAAAATTAATATACATGATTCCTGAGCTCTCATTAATATAAACTGAACATTATGAACAAATCATTCTTTCTCGACTAGATGAGCAGCACAAAATGAGCCAGTGTATGTTCACGTAAATACATAAATGAACTGGTGAATCCAACTGTCCAAAAGAATCAGTTCACAGAGAAGAATCAGATTTCCTTGCTGTATGTTTCTTGCACAATTCACTTCATCAAGAGCAACAGGTATTCATTTTGTATTCCTTTCTATGTGTTTTTTTACTCATAAGTGCCGTTAAGCTCATGTTATGACTTACCAAGGACTGAGGTTGCAGCTTAAAAAAGATTACTGTTCTACTAAAAAAGAGTCATCCACATCCACATGGATGGCCTAAGTACAGTATGAGGGATTTAAAAGCACATTTTCATATTGTAGAGGTGCATCACAGGTTAATGGATCAGGGTTTTATAACCAGGACTGAGTGCTCTTATTCATGATACAACATGAATTATTTGGGAGCGTTTTTAACAGTCCCCTTGCAGTGCTCTGAGTCACAGTATGCAAATGCAACACGCAGCAAATCTGCCGTTTTATGTGGCCAGAATATTAAAACATCCTTTTGTTTTATGTTTAGTCGCACCACACATTGTCTAATTCAATCTGAACGTCATAGATTATGGATTATGTTTGTGCCTCCTGGAACATGGCTCATTAATATCTTCATTTTCATCAAGTAAAGGTCACAAGTGTGCGTGTCCAGACGCATTATTGAGTCAAGAATAGACAGTTATTTTGGCCTCTAGAAGCGAATCACATGCACCAGGCGACCTGAAGCGAACAGTGAACTATTAGCCGGCGTTATTGTAGTGGCTTCTGCACTAAATAGGAGTCTTTATTAGTCTTGAATAGTTGATTGTTCTGTGTGATGTGGCATTTTGATTTTCTGTGATGAGCAGAAGAAATCATTCTCGATGCTTCAAGCCTCGATGGCGGTGATAGATTGTTTCCTTGTGATGGTTGTCTTGTGATGTTGTTTTGTCTAGCACAGGATTCTTAAAAAAGACAATACGGGGCTTAGCTTAAGCCAGGACTAGGCATTAGTTAAATTAAGATATTTAAGCAACTTTTACAAAAATGCCATTTAGGTGCTAATATGCATTCTGTACGTTTTAGACCCTGATAAAGTCATTGATATGTACATAAGGTACAAAAGTTTACCTTCTGAAAAGTCCAATCCCAGTGAGAGCTTTTGTACCTATTTGTCTGAGAGTGTTTGGTCTCATAGCTGTGAAGAGTAGAGATCGTGTGTGTGATTTTTCTAAACCCATCACGGCCAATCAGCAGCTCTGTGCTCCTCCAGATGTCCAATCACGGGTCATGTGTCTAAATCCCTCACTAATGAGTCATGCGGCCGTTTCCAGCCACCCTTTTGCCCCCGTGTGTGATAGGAGCCGGTAGTTTTCGACACGCTTTCATGGGAAACGCTCTCCTGGAATCCGGACGAGCTTTCTTTGGCGCTGTTTGGTTTTTGGAGAATCTATCATTTGCGGGGAGTGAACGTCTGCCGCTGGTGTTGCTCCGGAGCGAAATATCATCTGAGCGCTAATACGAGCCACAGATGGACTGAAGCGCTAGTCGGGCTTTACAGGAAGATTATTGTGCTTGGCTGAAGAAAGCTGCGTTTAAGGGATGGATTTAGGACACTTTGACATGGTGCAGTTGTCCAATAGCACAATAATTAATTTTCCCATGATGGCTCGTTTGAAGCTGGAGCATTTTCCATTATTGCCACAGGCCTAGGAATACCTGCAATTTGCAGGAAAATTGCATCTGCAATTATTAAAATGGAAGCATAAAGGCAGTGACGAGGCTTTCAAGCTTTGGGCTGCGTTTGCAATTTCTAAAGTAATCGATGGTGAACGCATCCGGACGCTCTGTCTGTCTGTCTGCCTGCATGCAAGTAGAAAATCTAAAAACAAAAGGAAAAACGCGTAAAAGCACCACATGGGTCATTAATAATATTACAAGCGGATGCTTTCGTCCCGCTGCGCTCTGTTTGCTGTTATTAAGTGCTGTATATTGTGCCGGATTCCATTTAGTTTCAGATTTTACAGCTCAGGGCGAAGCGATGATTATAAAACAAATATTACCCGTGCTCTGTGGCTCAAGCTTGCGGGAAACACACAAATAAAACAACTTTATACAGTAGAAACTTTTATTGCAATGGCAAACACAATAAAGGATAGAATGCGCTGCCGTTCTAGTCCACTGACTTGTTGTGCTTTATTTCTTATCTGCATTCTTCAGCGAGACACTTGTAAAAGGTCTCGGTTTTCACTCTTTTTCTCAGAGGAGTCGTATATTAGAGAGCCACTTTCCTGACGGCGGAAAACGGAGCGAGGGTCGGATCTTAATCCGATGCCATCTGGAAAAACGCTGAGCCCTCGGCCCGCTGGCACGGAGGTTGTGTCCCTTATGTAAACGGAACAAATTCCTTTTCACACTAATGGCGTATCACGTTAATGCCCGTGGAGGCTTGTACACAAGGTCAGGCCTAAAGGGCCACTGGAGGCCGAGAATTATCTCACGTCCCTTAAGAAATGAGAATAAACACTATTGTTCTTTGGCATGTTAAAGACGTTTTTGTCTCATTCAGAAGCAACAGCGGCTCTCTTTATGAGCTCAATATTCATAATGATGGAAAAACTTGAAGTGTGGCAACGTCTCGTCTACATTTCCGTGGATCTCAAGTACAACAGTTCAACAAAACTATTTATTCAGTGTTTTTTGGGCCTGATTCCTCCTGTTGCTAGAAGTTAAACAGAAGAAGTGAAAAATAAAAGTAGCTTGACACACCAGAGTTTGAACGTATTTATTTGTGTGAGTTTTATTTATTATGTTTTATATCCTATCTTATTTTATTTTATTTGTAATGTTATTTAGCATAATTTTTATTACATTTTTATAAATAGTTTTTCCAAAAAAGTAAATTAATTTAATTTATTCACTTTTACTCACGGTTATGTTTTTCTAACAAGTATTCTAGTTTATGTTGTTTGTGATCACTAGATCTTTATAATACATCTTTACTCAGCTTCTTAGTTTTATAGCAAGATATTTATTTAGAAGTCTTAGGCAATGTTCACTATTTCATATTTTTCTGTTCCGGTAATTTACTGTAATTCCACTCCTTACCGAAAAGTATTGCTGATTTCTCAGATAATGCCATTGTACTTGTTTGTTAGTGAAGAGCAGCTTTTTCCCCTTGTTCGGGTGCTTGTTTCTTTCTTCCCGAAGCTCTTGTGCTAGTTCTTGCTCTGCTGTGGTTCTGAATCTCCATTAATGTCTGAAATGCAAACGTTTACAGTCACAGACTAAAGGAAACAGAACCGCTCAGATTTCCCAGCGCGGTGTCTCTCCCCGCAGGGTTCTGTCTCCGTCAAGTATTTCAAAGCCTCTCTTCTTCAGTAGAGCGCTCTGTCTATCACACCAGCTCTATGAAACCCATCGCACCAACTGAGAGGCCCCCGTGATTCCCAGCTCCTTGCCAAAAAAACAAATGCCCCACGAAGGGGCTGAAAGAATGGTCTTCAAAGTGGCCAGTGGTCCGTTTGAGGAAGAACACCAGGCCAGCAGCTCACAGTGGAATCTTCTTTTAAGGGGATGAAGCAGATCTGTTGTGCGAATAACAAAGCAAGATAATTAAACCTTCTTTGTGCTCTGGCGGCCTCAAAAGAGTCTCTCTGGAGACCGTCAACTGGAACCGCCATGCTGGATTTGGGCGTTTTTTGTGCCATCGTGTCTGATTGGCTGTAAGTGTCAAATGCCTTGAATCATACAGATGTGCTTTTCAAGGGTACATTTACTCGATAGCGCTGCACTATGCATCAGTAGATGGTGATGTTACTTGCGCTTGTGCACATAAGCAGTCCTATAGAACAAACACATAATATACATTAAAAAGTTTCTTGTTTTTTGTTGAAAATGGTTTTTACTTTGTTTTGGAAAGGTTTGTTTGTCAAAATGATCCCCGTTTACGTAGATTTACAAAAAGACGTAAAGCACTGCATTATGCATTCCAGGCCACCCGTTGGTGATGTTACTTTGTAAAGAAACACTATACACTTGCGCATGCATGCATTCCTATAGATTGAACTAAAAAGTTAGTTAAAAGTTAGCATTTTCACACCAAAACGCATAAAAATTCTGTGTTTAGTTAAATACTGTTTTTTGGTTTTTTTACTGTTTTTTTGTACAGGCAACGACGTCAAAATTATCTCCGTTCACACAGATTCGCAATACTGACTAAAAATGCTGCATTATGCCTGCCAGGTCACATGCATTCTTAAGACTGAACACAATATGCATACATGTGAAGTCAAAGTTGCACACATATAAATGGCCAAATTGCATAAAAAGTCTATAGTTTTTAGTTGAAAATGGTTCTTACTTTGTTTGTTTACAAAAGACAACATTTCCAAACGATCTTTGTTCACGAGGATTACTAAAAACGCTGCATTATGCATGCCAGGCCACTAGTTGGCGATGTTACTTTGTAAAGAAACACTATGAACACATGCATTCTTAAACACTGAGCACATAATATGCATACATATGAGTTCAAAGTTGCATACATATGAATGGCCAAATTACATCAAAAGTTTGTTTTTAGTTGGAAATGGTTTTTACTTTGTTTTGGTTACTTTGTCAAAACATTGTCAAAATGATCCCCGGTCAGATGAATATGCAAAAAAAAGGAAGAAACCTTGCCGCGATAAACATATCAGTTGTTACTTTGTAAAGAAACACTATGCACGTGTGCACATATGCCCTCGTACAGAGCTAACACGCAATATACATGATGTCAGTGTTTTCAGAGATGATAACTGTATCATTTTGAAAAACGTGCACTTTCAGAAGCCTTTCAAAGCGTCGTTGTGTAAATCAATGGCTAAAATGCATGAGTTTTTTGTTTTAGTTGAAAACAGTTGTGTGTTGAAAATGTATTCTAATCGCTTCTTTGAACGTTTTCTATAGACTGAAGTTTGAAATCAGTCAGAAATCCATCACGTTAAGCGGGTTAATGCTGTTTCTTGTAGGCTTTATTTGTTTGAATAACTCTTTGTGCTGTCAGCATCGCCGGCGTTCAATTAGATGCTTGTGGATTTTTGTAGAAGGCTGTCGATGGATGTGGATTTTACAGTCATAAATCATAGAGTCGCAGTAGAATAAATTAATGACAACTTGGCTAGACACCATGCTTTGGCTAAACTCTACTTCGTTTACAAAGTAAAGCTCGGTTTTGGAAACACATTAATTAACCCTTGCACAAATGAGTGACAGTTACCCAGAAGACACCGCTCTCTTTTGCTTCATAATTGATTCTGTGGCCATGCCAGAACTGGTTTTTCATCAAGCCAGCGTCCTGAGCCCTCGGTCTCCAGCTTTTATGCTGAAAACGACAATGTGCGCTAATTGTTTGATGTTAAGTACGCGCCATCAGTCAGGGCTAATTATGGCACGGTCATAGCACGTACTCCTGGGTCCAATAAACTCCAACAACATTATTTGGGAAATGGGAGAGAAAAAATCGGCCAGGCTCACAGACAGTCCCGCTGTTACGGCTGTAATTCAATTATCACCTGTCTTTGGTAATGGCTAGTTAACACAAATATTACTCTTTATATTTGGCTGAATGAGATTAATGAGTCGCGGGGAGCTGGTCACGGGCCCGCAGGGTGCACACGCCGCTGACTTTTACAGGAGAAATGGTTAAAGAGAGGGAAATCTATTTCCTACAACCACACACAAGCATTTTATACATCTGCTACTACACATCTGCATGATCCCAGGCAGTTTTTTCTTTATTATTAGGTTTTAAAACAGTATTCCAGGAGCCTTAGTGCAGTTCATCATGCTGCAGATTGATTTTTAATGCAAATGCATGATTACCAATGCGCTTTTGCTTGTATTCAACAACAGTTCAATATGCATTAATATTGAGGAAAGTGCACAATATTTTCTGTTTAGGCTTTGCCAATGTAGAAAAAGCCACAATAGACTTTTAACATTGTGCATTTCCGACACAATAACTGCAATCCACAATGAATCAATTGGTTAAGGGAATCATTCAATGACTCTTTTCATGAAAATTATTTTGCTCACGAGTAAATCAACGACAGCTGTTTGGTTTGTTCACAAATAAATCAGTGATGTTGAACGAGTCAGGTGAGTAAATGATTCAATGACTCATTCACAAAGAGAGCCATTTGTTTTGCTCATGAATAAATCTTTGCTCTTTAATTGAATAAATGATTCAGTGACTTGTTTATAAAGACATTTGTTTGTTTGAATTGTCTTTGTTTGTTTGTCTGAATGAGTCAGTGTTTTGAACAAATAATTGAATGAAAGATTCACAAATTCATTTCTAAACACCTAATGAGTCAATGAGTTTTTTACGAGGTAATGCAAGTTTCTTCATACAGCATATTAATGCAAAATGGCAAATTAAAAATAATCGTAACATATGTAATCGTAACTTACTACTTTGATTAAATTTGACGTCAAACCACGTCATATTTTTCATGCAGTTTGTTTGTCTTGTAAATATATATATATATATATATATATATATATGTATACGTGCTGCAACCTGCATCAAACCCAACTGCTTTCAGTAAATAATAATGAAGTAGTCTGTAAAAGAAGTTAAAGCCTTGATTTTATTCATCAGAGGATGGTTTGTAATGCAGAGTTATATATGGAGATCAAAGTCTGGTGTAAATGGGCAGTTGTTCTCCGTCTGCGCTCGGCTGGATGTCGCTGAAATCGTGAATGAACGAGTCTGAGGTCAAAGGTCAGGCTGTAGCGGCAGCTGCTGGTTTCTCATTGAATATTCAGACGGATGATCTGCACAGAGGACACCAAATACCACTGTCTCCCCTGACATTACCGCTGTGTTTTCATACTTTAAGTTTCTAATTATTCCTTGCTGATAGTTAGCCGATAACGAGAGCGGTTTCTGCAGTCTTTCTCCTGTGTGTACTGATTAGCATGCGTCTCTAGCACGGCTAATTGTGGGTAGAAAAGCTCATTGTTCCTCTGACTTCCTGTACAAAGCACATTAGCAGCAGTGTTTAGCGGCTAGGGACCTGAGACAAGCTGGCTTTTTGTCTTTGCGGACCCTAAGCATGTAAAATCAGCCCCGACCCTCCGAACGTGACAAGGTCAAGGCCTAAACGCTGTTTTCAGCGCCCGAGAGGTTTAAAGCGGCGACGACGTTACTTGTGCGCTTGTAAAACGGAGGGAAAAGCAGCACTGGTGTAACGTAACATCAGGGGACCGTAAAACTCAGAAGCCCCTTTAAAACAAATAGATGGATTAGATTTCTGTCAACACTGACTTTATTAGCTGAACGACTCCGACTCGAAAGCTCTCTTTCGTTTTACACAAAATACTGGGTTATTGTTTTCAGACAGGATCTAAAAAAACATCACTTTTGCTTTCTATGACTTCTATTGTATTTTTTTATTTTATTATTCAATCACAGATCATTAAGAGGAATTTTGGTTAAAGGGTTTATTTTAATTGTAATTTTTTAAATGACCGTATATTTGTAAAAATACCATGATAGGATTACAAGATTATAAATCTGTTTATTATATAGACCCCCCATCTTATGTAATTGTAATTTACCATGTAATTAAATACATATATCACTCATTCTATAATTGCGGGTACGTTTGGTGTCTGTCACCGTCAACCCTGTTACCAAGGTAGAGTAACATTGCTGACTATAATGTAACAGAAACAATTTTTCCCTAAAACTCCACTTTAAACTCTAATCACTTTAAATAACCCAATGTGAGATCAGTAATAAATTCTGTTTTCCTTTTAATGCTGTGGTAACAGAGTTGACTTTCTAAAAATAACTTTTTCTAGACATTTAACACTCTTTTTATATAAATTATTATTTTGTTATGGACTGTAACATTTTGTAATTCATAACTAGTAATTAGTAATTATTTACATAATTACATTATTTACATAATTAGTAAATAATAGTAATAAATAAATTAAAATAATTAAAATATAACCAATGACTTTATTTTTGCGGGGTCACCAAATGTACCCCCAATTATAGAATCACACATATGCATTATTAAAAATTTTAATTAAAATAGTAATAGATGAATAGAAATGATATAAAAGTAAATAATTGAATTGTAATGAACACTGTATACATTGTATTTATATTAAATATATATATATAATATTTTAAAAACAGAAATTGCAGTAATTCTTTAATCTTTAAATTAAGCCGTGCGTAATATATATAGTAATTTGAAATGTAACCAGTTGAAAACCTGCACCAGTTGACAGCTAGTATTAAAGTGGTGTTATGGTATTAGCGTCATGGTAATTTCCCTACATCTTAATACCTTTTTTGTTGAATAAAAAGAGTTTAGTCCAAAGACCTGGTGAATCATTTGGGCGTTGAGGTTTTGTAATGGTCTGGATGCTTCTTTTTCCGTTCTCATCAGATCATTTATAGCTCCTGATGATCATTTTTCTCTCGTGTGCGTGTAATCTGGTCGGAATTAGTCATCCATCATTATTACACGGTCATTTTTCACTAACGGCTCACCGGGATCCACAGAACATGAGCGGTGAAATCTGAGGGTATCTTAAGCTTACACTTCAGCGGCTGATGCGCAGGAGCTGTGATGAAATCAGTGCAGATGTGTTGATGAGAATGATTCAGTCCTCGCGCTGGAGCTGATCGAGTCGGCCCGGACGCATGGGAAGAGTCACCCCGGGGTAACCTCACCTCCGAGGAATTTAAACCTTTTATTTATTGATTTGCCAATGTTTCCTTTCCTCCGTTCTGTGGTGAGCAGCGGATGAGAGAAGAAAAACAAAGATCCTCCACATCAGATGTTATTGGAAAAGCCTCTTTCTCTCCGAGTCCTGCAGAGCAGTTTTATTCTCTTAAAATTTAATCCACACATGGCTTTCTCATGGATAAACTGTGATAGCATAACTTTATTAATATATTTGAAGGGTGTAAGGTCAAGTCAGCCTATCTTAAGTCTAATGTGGTGTATTTCAGAGCGAAGCCACACTGAAAAGCAGTTTAGAGTACATTTACAGACAGATACATTTGACTTTTTATTCAGTGTTTCTTTGTAGTTATTTGAGAACTTTACTAGCAACTTCTGAGTGAAATTTGTTTCGAAGTAAATCCTTCAGGTTTTTTATGATATATTATAAACTTAAATATATTTAATGTCAACCTCCTTGTACTAAAATATATTTCAAAATGTATTCTAGAGGCAAGAAAATTATTTGTATTCAAAAATGTGTTCACTCATGTTACAGACAATACAATTTTTGAATTAAAAAGTGAGATTTTGTTTTTATTGGAATATATAGAGGGAAAAACATCTTTAAAAATACTTAAAAATAGATTTAGAAATGTAAAATATAAATACAATATATTTAAAAATATACACACATAAAGTATATATTAAGAACATATTTACACATATTTATATGTCTATATTTATATTAATATAAATACATTTAATATATAAAAATAACATATCGTGTGTGTATTTATACACATACATATGTTATGTAAACAAAAACTTTTATTTTGAATTAAATTATGATTGTCTGGCAGCACTAATTATATATATATATATATATATGTATATATTCACACACACACACACACACACACATATATATATATATTTTGCTGTATGGAGTTGGAAAAAAGCAGAATTGGACTGGATAATAGTTTGAAAAGTGTCTGTGAAAGACTAGCGAAGCCAGCTGTCAGTGTAAGTGGGTTCATTATTTTGATGAAATATTATAAAGGCAAACATTTTTTGCAGTAATGTGCTCTGATGAATCGTTCCCAACAAGAACACACAGCCCATCAGGAAAGTAAATAAGGCCCGTTCTGATTTCTTGTTGACTCAGTGCTGTATCCGCTCCAGTACCGCAGTATTTTATCTCTTGTTTATTTGCTTCAGTATGTGCTCCATCACCGACTGTTGTTCTCCAGCTGATGTGAAGCGTGTTTGAGCTTTCGAAGGGCCACGTCAGGCTTCGGTTTCAAGGGTCAAACCCCGTGACCTCTGGAGGTCTAATGTAGCTCTTCATGCAAATAGAGGAGGTTTGTTTGTTGCTCCGTGTCTTGCTGGCGTTTGACGGCTGTGAGAGTCTGAGCAGGCTTCTGTTACACGTCTGTTTCCGTAATAGAGGCTTGCATCAAACGCGTGTCGCTTTATGATAGAGAAACACAAGCCGCGTCTCTCGGAGCTGACAAACCACACGCTTTAGATGCTCAGAAAGAGACAGACGAATGCTGGGAACGCAGCTGTGGTTCTCCTTGAGAATCGTTTAGTTTTGATTACAAATCCACCCGCTTGCTGACATTGGCCGAGCGGAGTTATGTGCAACATTAACAAGTTAATCATACCTCCGCCACAACGTAAATCAGCCTTTAAAACGCTCCGTCCAAGAACGCTCCTCGGGAGATTTCCCGGGAAGGATCGGGTGGCTCTTTCGTGGATTTCAGCGCTAGTCTTTTAATCGTGATATTAGCGGATCGAGACGAGCCGAGAAACGAGATGATTCGGCAGAAGTGTGTTTTTCCTGCTTTCCGCAAACATTCCAGCGGATGAGTGTGTGTCAGCCACGTCTGAGCTGTGATGTCTGGAGACCGGCTCCAAAACCAGTCCAGCCAAAACCAGACCTAAATTCTTGTATTTGGAGAATTCAGTTTGGTTCCTGCTTAGATGTGTGTCTATCTTTATCTAGTCTCTTGAAATTTTATATCACAAATAAACATATAATATTACATTTATTGGACAGTTCTATACAGCATATGTGTGTTTGTTTGTGAATATTAGTGCTGCCAAACGATTAAACATTTTCTTTTCCATAATATAAGTGCATGTACTGTGCATATTTATTATAGATATATCAAATATAAATACTCACATGCATGTATATATTTCAGAAAAAATATATTTGTATATTAAATATATTTATATATCATTTGAATAAATTCAAGTTCAAAATATATACTGTGTGTGTGTTTATTTATATATGCATAATAAATATACACAGTAGATATATGCATATATATAGAAAGATCGAGTAAGAGAGAGAGATAATGTTTACTGTGTATACTGTGAACTTTCTATTAATTTTCTGAATCCTGAAAAACTTAAAAAGTCACAATTTCCAAAAATATTGAGCAGCACGACTAATAATGATAACTATCAGAAATGTTTTGTCGAGCAGTAAATCAGGATCATGTGACACTGTAGAAATGAATGACATTTGAATTTTTGCTTTTACTGTATTTTTTACAGTGAGCTGGAGTTACATCTTTCGAAGCTTGAACTAATAGAACACGTTTCTTCTGTAATTAACAGCACTGCATAATGATGCTAAATTCTCAAAGGGCATCTCTGTTCGTGGTTAATATCTGATGCATCAGCACAGTCTCAGTGTAGTGTTTCTGCAGCTCTGAGCGAGATTCCCGCTGGATGATTCTGTCACGGGTCACGCAGCCGTCTGGGAGATAAAGCTCTTTCCCGTTCCTCTTATTTTCCAGACCGGCTCATTATGAATTCTCACTCGTTGTCAGAGGTCTGCTATTTCACGATTCTGGAGGTTCTCTCTCAGCCAAAACTAAATGTGTGAATAAACACGACTTAAAGAAGCAGCGGAAATCAGCCCAAAAGCAGAAAGAAAGAAATGACACCAGGGTGAAGGAATAAATAAATGGTGACAGACTTTTCATTTTTGGCCTTTCCCGTCAATATTAGTCATGTGATGTCACGGCGAGAGGGAGAGAGCTATAATTAGGAAAGGGAATATAAAACACATTTCGGCAGGCTGTATTTTTCAAACTATTGCAGGGGCGGATTGTTTTATGAGCTCTGTGATTGCGGCGGCCCTCCGGAGGCAAATATTTGCCAATTCGGCAGGAAATGGGGCTCGGGAACGAGGGCAAAACCTTGAACTTCACCTCCAAAACTGATTTTATTCCAATCACAGCCTAAATCAATTCTAGCAGGTATTATCACCAGCAGTGTTTGCTGTGATGCGGCCGTGTGAGTGTGTGGAGAAAGAACAGTGCATGTGTGTATGTGTGTGTGTATGAGTGTGTGTGTGTGTGTGTGTGTGTGTGTGTGTGTGTGGAGAAAGAACAGTGTGTGTGTGTGCACAGTCTCTCAGGAACGCTGCACTCTGCCATGACCTTTCCGGCAGTAATGGGATTTTCAGGCCGTTTCTGTTCTCTGCGATCTGTTTCATGCGATGCTGTCATTCTCTGATCCTCACAGAGCATTATTGTACTATATGTGTGTTTCACTAAATATCTAAAACCTTCTGCACAAGGTCTAGAGATGAGGCAGGGTCAGAGTATTTACTGTTAAAATATTTAACAAGTGAAATTATCTAAAAAAAAAAAAAAAATGCGAAATGTTGCGTTGACAACTAACTAAAAATGCGTAAAATAAAAAGAAAAGAAATGAAGCTAAATATAGAAATATATATTTGAAAAAAGTGCTGTAATTACGCTAAGCTGATGAATTTCTACATTGCTCAAACTAATATTAAGATAATAAAAATAAAGCTAATTCTCAGTGTTTCTATACTGATGCTTTATTATTAAAATAAAAAAAACTACATTTTGATAATTGAAATACATTACAGTATAAATATTGGATATAAATTCAACTAAATTGGCAACTAATGAAAAGTTGAAGTTACTTACACAAAAAAATTAAGCTATTTTATAGAACTATAAACAGAAATGCAAAATCTCAGAAATTGCAATTCTTAAAAAAACTGAAAGTTAGGAAATATTACAAACTTACTAAAAACTAGTTACTAAATGAAAGTAATAAAAATAAAATTGTGTATTTATATAGATAAAGAGACGGACGGATAGATGATTAGTAGTGAGTAATATTGTCATTGAAAGGTTTTTATGTCTGGTTAGTCTGAACAAAGTATCTGCTCATTAACTAGTTGACTAGCACTTCTTTAAAGGGAGTGAAGTTGGAGTATTCTGATGTCAGAGGAAGAACAGAAGAGCAGCATCGTGCAGAACTGAAGAGTCTCGTGTTTCTTTCCGTTAGCAGTAATCTGGTGTTTATAATTTCTCATGTTTTGGAATCGTTCGAGGCTCAAAGGTGCCGCGTGGATCGAGACGCCGCCAGCGTTTCCTCGCTCTTGTAAAGCAGTGAAATCAGCACATCTGGAATCCTCTTTGTTTCTTGTGGGATATTCATAAGTCCATTTTTCCATAATGTAGATGTGTGTTCGGCAGAAGTGGGACAATCCGGTCCAGACCACATGGGTGTGTGTTTGTGAAGCCTTTCTGGCTCGTCTGCTGCTGGAAGTGAAGGCCTGTTTGTGTTTCATCTGATTCCACGGATAAACACTTCTGATTCCACTGATAAGAGACCGGGCTGTTCTTCACATGATCTTCAGTCTGGATGAGAATCACCTGTTGTTTTTCATGGCAACGTTTACATTTGAATACTTAAATTACTTCAATTAGAAAAAAAAACAAAAAAAAAAATAAAAATAAAATAGTAAATGTTAGTACAATATTACTATACTAATTAAAATAAATTCATGCATTGTAAATAAATCTGAAATTTCATATATATATATATCATTTAAATAATAAATGTTAAAATAATGTTTAGTAATTGAAAAATGCTGAAATAAATTAAAATTTTACTTTAAATCATAAAAATACTTATATATATTAAATATATTAAAATATAATTTTTAAATGATTTAATATTTTCCATTTTTTATCATTCACTGAAATAATGCTGCAAAAAAACAACTTTAAATCATTAAAAATATTTATAGTATTAGAAGTAAATAAGCTTAAGTTAGGGCACTAAAAGTGAAATAAAGTTAAACAGAAATGTAAAAAATGATAATAAAAATGAATGGGCAGAAGTTATTCTTCACACTGCTTTATTCTGGATGTGTCTCTTAAACAAGCTTCAGTTCACGTGTTTCTGATTTAAACTTCATCTCCTCTCTCGTATCCGGAGCGTGAAGCTGTGCCCTGCAGGTTTGTCTTCTCATGCTCAAGCTCATGAGGTGTTGAGATATCTCCATCATCTCCTGCATCATCTGGCTCTGACCGGTTTGTCAGTCTTTCTTCTTCGAGGTGTGTGTGTGTGTTTCACAGAAGAAAGTCATGTAACACTAGTTACATTTATTCATTTAGCAGACACTTTTATCCAAAGCGACTTACAGGTGGGGAAAAAACAACAAGCAATTAGTCAGAGGCAAAAACAACTTAGGAAGTGCTCAAAATACTGTCTTCAAATAAGTGCAGGCTAGAAAGGGAAAAAGGAGTAGGGTTAAGATTTTTTTTTATGATGCCAATTAGTGCTGAAAGAGATGGGTTTTCAGAAGTCGTTCAGAAGTTGGCATTTTGGATAGCGATGGGAAGATCATTCCACCAGCCATTTATACGGTCATTTTGGATAAAAGCAACTACAAAATGCATAATGATCTTTTTATCCATTCTGTTAACATAAAGCATTGTTGTTGTCATTTTATTGCAGTTATTCTTTTTATTATTCTATGTATTCCTTATATTCTTATATTGTCCCAGAAATAAATAAATACAAATAATTATATAATAATTACTATTTTTTAATTAATTAATTTTTCATATTTCCGGGACATTTTATAGCACAGTTTGTAGTAAGATACAGACTAATCATTTGATTAAAAACAACAAATTAATTCATTTTATTAAAGTTATTAATAGGGCTGCAGCTATCGAATATTTTAGTATTCGAGTATTCTACTGAAAATTCCAGCGATTAATCGAGTGATCGGGTAAAACATTTATTAACATATGTTCTTGAAGGAAGAAATCATAGCTTTAAAGCCATCGTCCTCCAGCTTGGACAGTGGGCGCATGTCTGTGGCAATCATGTTTAAAATGCTGTCTGAAAACTATATATATATATATATATATATAAATATATTCAAATTTTAGGTAAAATATTATTTTTAATTTTAATCAAATATTATTAAAATATTATTATATTATATTATATTATATAATGTTATTATCATACACACTTTCTGGCTGTGCATTTATAAACCATATTTATTGCAATCAAACTAAAATGAGCACACCTGTTGTATTGAGCACATTAGACACAAACGTATTCAATGTTCAGTGTTCAAAATAAAGCACCAAGTATTCATCCAAGCCATGGTATTGAAAATATATTACGTATGTTTAATCGTAAAAGCCATGCACGACTTTGTTGACAGTAAATGATTTCCTTTGATAAGTAGGACCATTGTGGGTTATCCCTTACATAACTAACGGACATTATTTTACAACCCCCATCTCGATTAACAATCGCAGTGATTGAATTTAGCCGGTCTCGGGTGACGGTCCTTACGCGCATTATCACAGAAATGCAAAAATCATTCGAACGAATTAATAGAGGCTGATTTTTTGTAATCGAGTTACTCGAGGGATTGTTTCAGCCCTAGTTTTTAATATTATTAACAGTAGTAGTAGTGCTAGTACGATCTTGGACATTTTACTACACACTTTGTTGCTAGAAAATAAAAAAAATGTATTAATAATACATTTTTCAAAGTTTATAATTGTTATTTTTGAACATCAAAGAATATTCTGGGATATTTACTGCACAGTTTGTAGCTAGAGAGAGAATTAACGTCAGCTGTATGAGAGTAATAATAATTCTTTGATATTTATTATTTTGCATTTATTTCTGTATGGGGCATTTTCCTGCACAGTCTTCAGCTACAGACATAGACTTTCTGAGAGCTGGTCTTTAACGTCTGAAAGTCTTTACGGGTCAGAAGCAGCTAATGGCCGGGTCTCGTCCTCTCTTGTTAGTGGCGTGTCCTGCTGTTTGTGACTGTCCCTGGGAAGGCATGGAGCTCAGGCGTGGGGTCACGTATCCGGCCGGAGCGCTCATTAATCTTCCTTAACGAGCCTGTGTGCGTCCCTGGAGGTCTGCGGACGACTCGGGCGATAATCGCGCGGCTGTGATTTATCGCGGCTGAGGCGCCGTTCGCAGCGATGCAGATGAGCGCGACTGGAACGAGGAGAAGATCAATACGGCAGAGTGCTGTCCATTTGGATAATGGACAATGCAATCATAACTGCAGTTGTAGAGTTAAGTGGACAGGGCCAAAGCCCTCTTCATTATCTAATACATTCAGGGCTTTTCCAGCGTTAAGTGAATTACAACGCTGCACAGAAACACATTTAACTTGCTCCTTCAGAGGCCAGATACAATAACATCTGTTCATCCTCCCAAACGAGCCGGAGCGGGCGGCACACTCACAGTGACCTGATGAAGACCTGAACTAACACTGCTGAAGACTGAGCCAAATAATAGACTGTGATTCATTTACGTAAATATGTGCGAAACTTTTCTGACATTAACAGATATTCGCTTTACAGCTATAGACGACGACAACAAACCTTACAGCTCATGCGTGCTTTTGGGACCCTAACTTAACTTCCGCTAGACATCCCAAGAGAATCAATAACAGCAGCTAGAGTTGATTTTTTTTGATAACAAGCAAAATATGCTACGTAAATCAGACGGATTTATTAAAAATGCAAACTCATTTTCCTTCAGCAGCAGGTGCTTTAGGCTCGAGACAGGAGACAAACACTGCCATACGCAGGAGGAAATGAACACCACATTTACTTCCTTCAGAAACACAGCGATATAAAAACACCCACGCCTCGGTTTGATTATTAAACGTGCGTTACGTGTTTATTCAACAAAGCCTTTTGGAAAATCAGTCCGTTTTGATATAGTGGTTAGTCTCCACAAATTAATAAATGTATGGGAAACACATCCCACAGCACACTAACCCGAGACCAACCTCATGACTCATAAATACTCAATAAATAAACAAACTGTTTAATCCGGTCATTATACATTACCATCACTAATGTTTAGTGCTTTGCTACAATCTGTATTGTTAAAAGAGCTAAAAGTGATACTGTAAAAACAACCGCAGTAATAATAATAATTTAATAAGAATAATATTATTATCATTATTATTATTTACTTGTTTTACAGAGAAATGTTATAATAGACGTATAACAATGTAATAATAAAATAAAAATCTATTTTACATTATGCAATTTTACAGTTACAGTTTTGTCTTAAAAACTCAAAAACAATTTACAGAGAATTTTTGTATATACTGTGTAAAATAAATGTACTTTTTTTTTTAATTAAATGCTATTTTGTTTACAGAGAAATTATTTTTTATATTATTTTAATAAATATTATTTTAAATATTTATATTTATTAATAAAAATAATAAGACTTATTATTGTTATTATTATTATTATTATTATAAAAAAACTAAATTATTTATTTAATTAATAAAATATAATTTTATTCATTATGCATTTTTATTCTTGTACATAGTATTATAAATAATAATAATAAATAATAATAATACGTATTATAAAATATAATATATTATAAAATATTTTTAAACAATGAATAGTATTAACAAATACAAATACTAAATAACAAATATGAATATTTCACTCTAAATCATTATTAGTGGTTGTAGCCTACAAACAAGTTCAACAAACCTGAATCTTGCTAAAACCTGGAAAAACAGGTTCAATCAAAAGAAAAATCCTGCGTTCCTCTGAGACAGAAGCGACTCTGAAACACGCCGGCGGTGTGACGGTGACTTATTGTTTACTCTGATGCCGGAGGAGCTTGATCTGGGTGTGTTTCTCAAACCTCTCAGAGCTCTGGACTGACAGCGAGCGTCACAAAGACACCCTCATCTCCTGCTTTGATTCTCTGCAGGAAGCTTTGAGTGCTTTTACTACGGTATATTCACCCGGATGCTTTACTGTTATTGCAAACAAACAAATGCGAGTCTGATTTCGTATGTTGTGGTTCAGAGATGCGTGACAGTCTGTCAGATTGTGATAACGATAGCAATGAAGGTGTTTTTGCTCGACGCTCCTCCTGACGCTCGCCCGAAGTGAACACACTGCTGTCAGCGTTCGGGAAACTTTTTCTTCATTAAGTTGTGGCAGGTTTGTTTGACTCTGAGATTCATGACACAGACTCAAACAGGAAATCAGACACAGGAAACAGGAAACGGAGAGCTGAGGAAAGACACCAGATGCTCCTTGAAGACAGTATTACCTGTTAGACAAAAAAAGTCTTTATGTCTGAAGGTTTATAGGCATTCATATTTTAATAAATATATACATTTATTAATATTTTGAATTAGATTTAATTTTGATATTATTATACATGCGTTTGTGTTTTTTATTTTATATTTTATTTTTCTTATATAAATATTTCCATTTAGTTTCAGTTTTAGTAATTTTAATACTTTCAATTTTTTATTATTTGGCAACCTTTCTAGTTTTTGTTGTTTGCAATCTGTATTTTCATTTCTATTTACATTTTATGTAGGCACAGATACTAGTTTTAATAGTTATTATTAACAATAACAACATGCATCAACATCAAATTAAAAGAATTAAGAATAATGTAAGTTAATTGTATGTGTTTAGTTAAAAAGTCTGTAGATTTATATTTTTTTTTTTCCCGATTTAGTTTAAATAATTTTAATACTACAGCCTTGACCTTATTTTATTACAGTAAGTTTTGCTTTTAAACTTTTACTGTATATTTTAGTTTGAGTTTATGTAATTATAATATTGTTCCAGCTTTATTTTAATGATTAAAAACTTTTTAAAAATATTATAAATATTTTATACTGTAAATATTTTTTTTTTTTTTTTTTTTTTACAAAAAATAGAGATGATATAAATCAGAAGTTAGTTTAAAAACTATATCGTTTAATA
>JAUYWG010000041.1:737692-750036 GCA_034779775.1 Enteromius afrohamiltoni
AATATGTACATGCATGTATTTATATCTTATTATTATTATTATTATTTATTATTATTTGGCGTTGGCCGTATGAGTGAATCAGTGTTTTCGAGTTGCCTTCATAATGAACTAACCTGAAACTATGAGAGGAAGTGACATCATCAGTGCACTCAAACAGTATAAATCAGAGAGAGAGCATGTCGTCCGTTCGTTAGCTTGATTGTGTTTCTTCTATTTTTTTGGGTGACAGTACTTAATTTACCTTTACTCAGAAGATGCAGCAGGCGAAGTAATTATCAACCAAGAGTCCTTGGAAACTGTGATTGCTCTCTGTGTGTGTGTGTGTGTGTGTGTGTGTGTGACAGAGATGTGTGTTCTCTGTGATTCTCTGAGATCTTAGCATGAATTGTCTCTGGGAGCCGGAATCAGCTGGAATTAGATGAAAATACAAGAACAAACAGAAGAATATCCTGACATGTGTTGAGTTTTTACACGCTGACACGACTCAATAAAATCACTCACATATGCTGGATGTTCTGCTCTGTGATTCCCAGCTAAGCAAACAAATTCCAGATGAATCTTTATTAGAAATGTTATTAGTTATTATGTGGTAGGGAATGTTGGTCACATATTCACAGTATGACTGTCACCAATAATGAATGTGTATTTTTATCACTTAAATAAAACAGATCAGCTAATAAGAAGTTGTTATTTTAGCATTGTAGTATTTATTCATATTTTGAAATAGCTTTTATTTTTAATTTCAGTAATTTTATTCGCATTTTTATTCATTTTTTAATATTTCTATTTAGCTTTAATTTATTTTACATTTTGTTTTTTATTTTAATATAATAATTTTCCTTATTTCAGTCAGTTGCCGACGTTTCAAATGATTTGTTATTCTACGTTTAAGCATTCATATTTAGTTTAAACATTATTGCAATTTAAAAAAATAATTCATTAAAAAAATATTTAATAAATATTTAAATTCTGTTTCATTTAAGTCTTGAGTTAATAATATCAACGGAAAATATAAATACTATTTTAATTTATTATTATTTACATTTATTACTACAAATATTATATACATTTTAGTACTTCATATTTACATTTTTTTCCGGTTTGTTTTAATTAACAAAAGTTAACAAAAATGAAAGTAAAGTACAGAAAGTTTAAAGTTAACAATATAAACGTAAACTTTACCCATGAGCTGCATTGAGGCTTGTGCACTACATTTCCCAGAATCCTTTGTGGCTAAAAAGGATCCATAAACAGAAAAGCATATATAGAACACATAATGTGCATTAATTGTACATGTAATGCATTATCACTTCATTAAGATATAAAAAGGTTTAATTAAATAACATTTCTGAAGGCATATGCCGTAGTCAACGTTTGAAGTGGATCAAAAGCAGTTCGTTAGAGACAAGATCATCACGTATTGTTTTGGCTGTAGCACACTCTGATGAAAGGTTTTGATCCACAAACGTGAACTGTTTGAACCAGAATCATAAAGAAGTAGAAGGTGACACACGAGTTCATTGATAGCTCGAAGCGGGAAGAGGGAAAAATTCCTTTTTACTGAATGAAGTAAACTCAAGCAACCTCAATTTACATGAAATTATGTAAATCCTCACGCCAGCAAAACTTCTGTATGAATTTGTGATTTCAGTTTTCCACGCACTTCTCCTGCGGGGGATAATGAGGAGATTTGATAAACATAATAATAGAGACACTGGCGTCGTCTGTTTGTCTTTTTTAAGAAGAGCCGGAGGAGAGCGTGATTTAATCGTCAGTAAATGTGCAGTGCTGATGTTGAACTCGCTGTGACCCGCAGAGCTCAGACCAGACCCAGTTTAACCTCATTACTGACCGCTCATAATTGCAGATGTTAGCTTGTGGCGGTGATTCTGATCAACATGTGTGCTGCTTATGAAATCTGATGCATGGACCTCGTTACCAAACCAGCGTAATGATGTCTGATCAGAAAGCAGCCTCAGGTGCTTGTGATGATGGCACACTGTTAGACAGCTTACTGAGAGATCTGCCTCATTTTATATATAGGATTTGATATGCTAATCCTAGGTTAAGAAATACAAATACAAAATAGAAATATATAAATAGAAATATAAATATAAATATCTCTATTACTTTAACAATACTTATATATATATTTTATATTACTGATTATACAGACATATATATTTGGATATTTTGATCCATAGTTTTTCACATCTTTTAACACTTTATTAAATAATAGAGGCAAATGAACCAGGGAAAATAAATCTGACAGATATAGTACATCAGTTCTGCATAATACATGAGTTTATAAGATATATATATATATATATATGGGACACAATAGTCCTGGGATTAATACCCTTTTTTGTTTGGTCTGTTTCTTGTGGGATCTCAGGCACTTCAGGTTCATGCTTGAATTTCCTCGTGAGGTTTTGGCGAGGATGTTTTTAAGCCAGACGGAGGAATTGGAACATGTGTCCAGCATGTGTTGACTGGTGTTTTTAGCCAGAAGCAGGTGAGATGGTCTAACCAGCAGCCCATCAAACCATCAGCACAACTTCCCTCTGCATTCTTGCAGTGATGGAAATACGGCTGCTGTTTCCATCTCTGCTCGTATGAGAACTCTAGACACGCACTGGGCGAGCGCCACATGCCTAGCCTCCTAAATAGCGTCCCGCTCGAGTGAAGAAGGACTTATGATCAGGCCTCTACAGTTACAGATATTACCTGCGCCGTGGCAGCGTCAGGATTTATTGAAGGCAGCTGTTGCTGGTGTTCATCAGAGCTGTAGGAGCAGGAGATATAAAGACAGGCTGTTGAAGTGCCCCGTCATGCTTTACACAGGAAAAGGGCTCACGGTGGACTTCCGAGTTCCTGGACGCCAGCGCTTCTCTGGGAACGGGCTGAGAACACATGAAGTGAGGACTGATGATGATGAAGTAACAAATGAGGAACTTGATTTCTGATCGTAATCATATTAATGTAATTTGACAGTTACATAATTGGCAAGTTTATAGTTGACAAATAAAAATTGGACTGTGTCCTGTGGTGTGACACAGCAAAAATGTAGAAAACTAAAATGTAACATAAGCATAATGTAAAAAAAAATCTGTACAGTGAAAAACTGGTAGCTGTGATTGCTGGGATTCTACGATAATAATACGGTAACAACGTTACTGTTTTAACTTAAATTTACAGTTAAAAACCGTAATTTCATGAACTGATATAATGTTAATATACCAGCCTATTGAGGTATTGAATATGTTTTGTAGCTTTGAAATACACTGATAAACACCAAATACAGGCGGTGATGAGAACACGGTCATGATGAGACTCATTCAACTGAAATATGCAATAAACATTCATTTAAGAACATTACATGTAGCTGATCAAATCTAACGGGTAGTATTTAATTAATCTACTATACTACAGAATACTTCGATGCTGTTTATCAAAGAGCTGCCTTTGAGTGAATTGTCGAGAAACTTAGTGACTGTTGCTTAGTAAGTATTTAGTATTGAAAAAATAATTAGTTTACATAAATAATAGTAATATTTAGTCTTGAGAAACGGTCTGTTTAGATACATGGCGACATGATTTTATGAGTTTGTCAGCAGTAAAGACTTTTATATTGAAAGTTTGCAAATAATAAAGTTGTTTTTACTTACTATAAAGCTTGTAAAATGCAGCAATGTCATCAGAAATCACCCCTAACAGATGAAAGGATAGTACGACAAAGATATCGCTTTCCTCAGCGTATTTCCTCAAACTAATGTTTTATTGTGAATATGAGAATGATCTGAATGCCTGGTAACCACAATCGCTCAGATTGATAAACCCTGGTTAGTCTAATAAAGTACACTTAGCAAGGTTTTTACTATACGTTTATGTATTGATAATAAAAACAAGTACAGAACGCTAGTGTTTTTAATAAACAAAAGTAAAGGAGTAGATGAAATAGGATAGATGATGCTAGTGTTAGTTGTTGAGCATTATATTAGTATTTGTTGTAAATACAGTACAGTACTGTAAATACAGTACAGTTTCAGTGAGGAGCCGGATCCTCATCCCAGACATGCATTTCTCTCCAGAACAATGCAAAACAGGGTTATGTAGTTTTTTCCGTATACTGTATAAAAACAGAAGAAGGCTATGTGCGTGTGTGGGCAATCAGACCTGCAGGTCTTCTCACAGTGAATGGTTTTCTCCCTCTCTCTGTCGGTGTAATCATTGCACCGTCAGGCGGCTCTTCGTTGAGTGCTCGGCTGCTTTCAGTGAGCTGTGTAATTGTCATGGAAATGGACCAATCAGGAGGCCCCATGGAAGGCCGCCTCAGTCCCAAACAGATCCAGCTCAGAGTCAAAGACAGAAAGCGTCGCTCCTCTGGTTTATAATCAGCTTGTAATAAATGTTCTAAAGTTGGCGGCTCCTCCTCTCTGATTACAGAGCGCGGCCGGCCAGAGCTGCGTTTGACCTCAGCTTCTCTCCCAGACAGCTGGAGCATAACAAAGACGTGTAATTATCATAATTTGACAATTAGCCTGCCATCCATTCCCAGTTTTTAATTACCGCCTTTCGTATGACCGGAGCATGGAAGACTTTTCCTGCAGAACTGAGTTTCTCGGTACTTGTTTTTCAGCAGAGCTCGGGGAAAATCAGAATCGCCCGGATGAGTGAGATTAAAGGAAATGTATGGAATCCATACAAGATCCGGCATCTGTGACATCCGCTCCATTAACACAGAAAATCATTTCCACTTTGTAAAAACAAAGGAAAATTACATTTACAGTAATGCACTTACAGTGGGTTTGATATTTCACCCGGATAAACATTTAAATAAACACTGTTTTGAAAGTAAAAGCGTCATAAATTTACATGAACATATAATCAAAATTGTAAATAATTATAATTATAATAATATTTATATAAATACTATAACATATTATTATTTGTGTCAAATTGTTATTAATAATAATAATATATTTTGCAATATATACATTTTAATATTGCAAAATATATTATAATTTATTACTAATAATTCTTAATATTATATATTAATATTAATACTATTATTTACAGCTTATTAACATATATATATATATATATATATATATATATAATAGCTATATTTTTATTTTTAGTAGCAAGAATCACCTTGAAAAGTGCTAATTAGAGACTTTGCAGCTCATTTTCAGAATTCTATATTAGCTGTAATTAAACACAAGCTGCATGTTTCTGCTTTCAGCTCTCCTGAATGTCTTAGAGCTTGTTGAAATTATTTTAGCTAAATTAGGTCATATTACACACACAACCGAACACAGGATGTTGGTGTCTGACTGTATTTCTTTTGAAAGACAGCAATAGAATTGAATTTAAAATAGATTGCCAAGAGGTTCCTGGAAATCAGAGAATTTATGAGCAGACGACGTGATATCAGTAACAAATAAAAACAGATTAAAACCTCGCCAGACTTTACAGGGACATTCCTCAAATGAATAATATTCAGGATCCTGGGGTTTCAAAAGAAATATTGCTACTCTATTCTCTCTCATCCGGAGAAACGTAATATTAATTTTCAGCGATCTGTCTGTATTTCTGCAGTTTTTGGCATGAGATCTTCAGAAGCAGTGTCTACTGAATATTTGTTTTGTAACCAATTAGAAGCACAGTGCTTTATTCAGAGCTCAAGATGAGAGAGGAAGCTTGTGACATTCATTTGTGACTGTTGAAATACTGTTCATTAACTTCAAAAGACCACAAGCTCCATCAGCTCTTGAAGTATGTGTCTATGAAATTATATTTTATGGATAAGAGCAGATATTTCCAAACCTCGTTCTTACAGTAAATCTCTGTGTTTCCCTCCAAAAGCAAAACATATAGTACTGAATGAGTTTTAATAGCAATATTTGTTTAGCATGATAATTTATATTAACCATAATAAAACGGCATGAGATTGTGACAATTAAGTTTTTAAAACACATTATTTCTGAAAGCTCACAATTTTTTTTTTAAACATTTTAAAAAAGGAGAAACTTTAAAATTTTATAATTTTGCTAATAATGAAATAATATATAATTTGTGAATTCTAAAATGTTTATATATAGCAAATATGTATTTTTATTTGTATAATTTCTATATAAATTACACAATATTTTTTTATTATTATTATTATTACAATTTCTATTAGTCTATAGTCTATTTGTTATTTTTATGTTAATCAAAAGTTAATAAAAACATTAACCATCTAAAATAAATAGTAAGTAGTTAATAATGATTCTAGGATCAATATATAAATAAAGAATATATAAAGATATAAATATATTTAAAAAATTAAAATTAAATATTTTTTCAGCAAGTTAACAAAGCTACATTTCTTAATTGAGTTTAGTTGAGCTTGAAATACTATAGTCACTAAAACGAAAATCATATTTTTGGATCAGACTTTATTTTAAGGTGTCTGTTACAGTGTAATTATACACTGAAGTACCTAATAATATTAATGAATTATGTACGTGGAGGTTTAGCATTAGTGACTGGTTTAGGGTAACTTGCATTTAATGAATTGATATTAGAACAGTGAGTACATGCAACACGTGTAACAAGAACACCTTCAAATAAATAGAGTTACCTATTATAGTACAATTGTAACATATCATTTACCACTGGTGACAAACATTTAACTTACAATTAAATAACAATGAGCAATGGATGTGTCACAATGTTTCTAAGCATTTATTAGCTCTAAAGTAACGTTTTGATAACGTTACTAGTAAACGTTTAATCAGCGCTCTATAAACGTTATCGGAAGGTGTTTGAAAGAACCTTGTCACACCTTTAACCATAAGCTGAACATGTATTATTCATTTTATGGTTTCTTGCATGTAGAGTGTGTTTATTCCAGACGCGGTCTGGTGTTGATGAACTGAGGTGTGTGTTAATTGTCTGTCCTCGCTGTTTACACCCGCCGCTAATGAAGCGTGCCGTCATTAAGAAGAGGATTATTAACTTTCTTAATTGAGTTGACAGTGTGTGTGGATGCAGAGGTTTCTGTGTGCTCTTGAATATGTTTGGCCTGGATATCTCTCTGCCCGCTTGACCCTGTGAGTTATTTTCTCTCTAGGCGGTCAACAGCATTGCCATTCGCCGCACGCCTTGATTTCTGATGTAAAACGCTTTTTAACTCCGTTTCTGTGGAATCCAGGGATGGAGAATTTCAATTAAAAGTTTCCACAAGCTTCTGTCAGCCCATTTCTCGAACTGATTCTCAATTAAAACTTTGACCTGCCTGAGAAATAGCTGTTTAGCGACAGGAATGTGCTTGTTTAGTGACTCGCTGAGAGTTTAGAGAGCGAGGTGGAGAGTATTTACAGGTGAGGGTCAGCGGCCCGAAGAGAGAGAAATACTGTCACTTTGATGAGCGTTTGTTTGGAGTCAGTCAGAGGTCATTCTCTTTAACGCTTACCGCCGCTCGTTTTCACAGACTTCACAATGCTTTAAGAACCTAATAAGGACACGTTATGCATTTCATCGGTGAGATGATAACAGATTTGTAAACGCATTTGGACATGTTAGTCTCTTTTGTGATTAATGACACATTTCTTGTGTTGCACTTTGGAGTTATTTCAAGATGCTTGGAGTGTTTGGAAGCAAACCAGCGCCCAGCTCAGTAAAAAGCATCGTATCCGAACCTAAGGTTATTAGCGGGAACAAACTAAAATTAAAACAATTATATATTTTTTGTTGTATTTATTTATTTATTTTCTCAGAAAGACTGAATAAAATATTTAACATAAAAATATGGTAACACAATAATTTTCCATTAGCCAATGTAACAAACCTAAAATACAAAAAGTAAATAAATATGTATATATATATATATATATATATATATAAAGCTTACAAAAGTTAACGGAAATAAAATATAAAATATAAAAAAAATAAAAATCTAGTCAAATAAATTTAGCAAATAAAAAAAATGATATAAAAATATAAAACTGGAAGAAAATGAAATATAAAAAATATATAAAATTATTATTTTTTCAAAAATCTTAAAAAAAAAATGTTAAAAATTTCAAATTACAAGTTCAAATTGTTAGCATGGCAAAATGTCTAATTTCCGTATATATTAGTTAATATATATTAGTTAATAAAAATACAAGTTCATTGATAAACTCAGTTTAATAACAAAGGTTAATAATAATAATAATAATAATAATAATAAAGGTTAATATTAACTAATGCAATGAACTAATGGAACCTTATTCTAAAATGTTCCAACTAATAAATAAATCTAAAAATGTAGATGTATTAATAAAAATTTAAAATAAAATATAAAATGTAAATATAATTCACAATATTGACAAAAACTGAAAGAGTATGTCAGTGGTATTAAATATCACTACCTCAAAACACTGAGTGATTTAAGAACATCATCTCATATTTACTAGAGGATGTCTCTTAGCTTAGAGGAGCACTCGGTCTAGCTGTGAAAGATTAAGCGAATATTTGCATGTGTTACCGATCGCACACGGAGTCTTTCGGATGCATGGGATTGTTTTCTGATGCCTCTGGCTCTCTGTGTCCTGCAGGTTTCACCGTGCAGACTATCACATCGACGTCTGTATAAATGACTACCTGGACGTGTACTGTCCGCATTACGAGGACTCGGTCCCTGAGGAGAGAACCGAGCGCTATGTGCTCTACATGGTCAACTATGACGGCTACAGCACTTGTGACCACACGGCCAAGGGCTTCAAGCGCTGGGAGTGCAATCGGCCGCATTCCCCCAACGGACCCCTCAAGTTCTCCGAGAAGTTCCAGCTCTTCACGCCTTTCTCGCTGGGCTTCGAGTTCCGGCCGGGCCGAGAGTATTACTACATCTGTGAGTATGAGCGCCGGTCGACTTTACATTGCAAGTCCGACTCAGCACTTTGGAACATGATGGTGCAATGTCAGATTTATAACGGATTTCAAAGGTTGAATTTAACAATTATTTGCGATTCAAAATAAAAGTTTTTGTTTACATAATATATGTATGTGTACTTTGTTAATTTATTATACACGCATATTCAGTATATATTTAGAAAATATATACATTTATATATTAATATTATTATATTTTATATTATACGTATATCTAAATATATTTTATTTACAAACATAACATATTTTTCTTAAATATATACATGCATCTGTTTGTATTTATTATTATTTATACACATACATATATTATGTAATATATGTTTTTAACTGATAGAGCTAAATCTAAAGCGTGAAAAACCCTTTTTACCCTGTTAAAACCAGCTCTGTTCAACAGCAAGCCTTTTGGTGCATGTCCCTTTAAATGCTAATGAGCTCTGCTGACCCCGCCTCTCTCTGTTCTCTGAGACTGTTTAGTTTGTAAACAACATGTAAAAGTGAATTTTGCATCTTTTAAAGGGCAAGTCAATCATGAAGTTATAGTAGCATCTTTAAATAGAAAGAATAAAGCTGTTTGGCATTTAAAGATTTGATTTTACTAGAGAAGGGACGCTTGTTAAAAGGCTCTTTCTAAAGGTATTGTGTTGTGGGTCAGTTTTGAGACTTCAGGATCATGAGCATGCATGTAAAGTTCGACACTCGGATGTGTTATGGAAAGCATTGAATAGAATTTCTATTATAGTTCTGATGTTTGCAGGTCAGTTTAGTGGCATATTTTTAATTACTCCTTGTATTACATTAGGCTGCTCTATTTATGGTGTGCTTCTCTAAAAAATCACACTTTAGAAAAAAATTACAGGACATAAACTGTATTAAAACTATTCAATTAATAAATAAATAAAGGTTTAGATTTTTCTTTTTTAAAATTTATTAAATATATTTTATCTACATACATTTATTTTTTTGTATAGCGTATATTTTTTAAGCACATACTATATATACTCTATATTCTGGGTACGATTGTTTATGAGGTGAATTCAATGTAATTCTCCAAAAATTCCACTGTAAAAAAAAAACGTTAAATGAATGAGGTAAAAACAGTAAACCTTTACCGTGAATTACAATATTACAATAATAATTAAAAAAAAAGCATATGTACTATGCCCAAGTGTAAATGTCTTTGCATAAAAGCAACTGGCAAATGCATGAATACCATACAATACCAAGAAGGTAGAAATACATTGAAAAAAAACCCCAAATACATGTTTTATTATTATTATTATAGCATTTTTATTAAAATAGCTTTGGGGCGATTCTGAAGTTTGTTATGAGAGACCGGTTTGTTTATGCAAGCAAAATAAGGTGTATTGTTTGGTGTTGAATCTTCTCACAGGTTGTTTCATTTTGAGCGTAATATAGGTTTATTTCCCTCACTGTGTGTCAGTGACAAAGCCATTTGGCCGTAATTCTCAACTGCACGGAGACTATAAGAAAATGCAATGTTTTCTCTCGCTGGGTCGAGGCTGTAAATTTGGAGATTCGCTCTCAAGGACGAACGCATATGAAATCCAGGCAGGGCAGAAATCAATATGAATCAATATTCTTTGGGAAGAAAATGCGATTCGAGGGTTTCGCTGAAGGACACCTGTCGACAAGGTGAGATGAAAATACAGGCAAACCTCATTAGTTTTCGCTCATAACTCCTGCAGGACCTTCGTATCGTTACACGGAGAGCCGTTATTATGTGCTTGACTAGCTGGTGCTGCTGAGGACGGGAAAATCATCCAGAATATCGCTCTTCTCACGAGTCCTATCATCCTCCAAAGCGAACATCTGTGAAATACGTTTGCCCTCTCTGACTGATTGTTCTGTCTCACTGCACGGATCTGTCCGTCTCGCGCCAGAGTCTTTATTCAGCTCCTGCCAGATACATCTTGGCAGCTTCTGTCTCTCTGGCGAACATCATAATTAATATACATCACGACAATCATGTTTGAACATAATTCCAAACAGAAAGTCAGAGCTGAATCTGAACTCCCGCTTTTAGCTGCCATATTTCACAACGGCTGAAAAAAGAGTCACCGGTATTATTAATATCTCTGTTAAGAAAGATGATTTCGCAATTAGGGATGGTAAAAGACGTCAGCTTTCAATTAAAAGCTCTTTGCAGTTCATCCGTCAAGCTTTCGTTTCGACTATAATGAAAACTGTCAAACTCCTTTTTAATAGTGCTTTAGATCATGCAGACGTCCATACCGTTACGCATATCTTAATTATATTATTCAACTGATTGATTGTGCTCATGTTCTCTGAGTGTTTAATTGGTCATATCTAATGACCTTGACCTTTAAGATCAGAGACTAAAACTAGACCTACCTGGATAGAGGGAGAAATAAATACAGACAAACAAAATGTAATAATATACATATTTAATTTGTAAGAAATATTTTTTTCATTGCTTTATTTTATATTAATTAATTTGATATTAATTATTTATATATTATATTTGTTTTGTTTTTATTCTATTTCACTATTCTTTTATATTTATTTTGTAGTTGTACTTAATTCGTTTTTTATTGATTTTTTTTTTTTTCAGGCTCAGGGCTCAGAGATTTTTACAACGATTTATAAAATGAGTTTGTGAGGAATAATAAAATATTTAAAAATATTTGTATTGTGCCATTCTAAATCTTACTGACTTCTTATTGTCAATCAGATTAGTTCAGAAACAGGCAAAAAATATATATTTTTAATTATTTCTTTTTTAGGGAAAGAGAAAAAAATACAAGAATGAAGCAATTTTTTTTTAATTATTATTTATATAAATTGCATTTATACAATTTATTTATAAACAGGAAAATAACAGTGCTAATGTTGCATAATTCAATCATTTTAGAAAGGGCTTTTTGACTGTAAAGCTGTCTAGCTAAGCAACTCTTGAATGTCTGTTTTCATAGATTGTTGCTGATTGATTTTCTCTTATACTCTTGAGAATACAGGAGATCATTATAATGTTGTTACTGACGCTTTTAGATGGTGGTTATCAGTGACATTTCTCTAAATCGGTGTTTGAAGAGACCCGGCGCGTCTGGAGCAGTCAGTAGAAATGTTATCGTTCCTCGCTGAATGACATTATCTCTGCACACTGTCACGTCTCTCTCTAATAGCAGCAGCTGAGAAAAGTCTAATGGGTTTTTAGTGGTGCTTTTACATGTTTATACACTGCAACTGAATGAATGAATGAATGAATGAATGAATAAACCCTTAGTATTTTTTTCTTGTTTTCTGTTCAAAATAATTAAGATTCGTTTACCTATGAAGCAGAGACAGATGGCAAAGAAACCAGCTTGTGTGGTTGCCAGGGTGTAGCTATGCAGTTGCTAAGGTCTTGATATGTCATTGCTGAGTGTTCTGTGCGGTTTCCA
>JAUYWG010000041.1:750136-764339 GCA_034779775.1 Enteromius afrohamiltoni
TTGCTAGGGGTGTTCTGTGTGGTTACCAGGGTGTTGCTATGGAGTTGATACAGTTTTCTGTGTGGTTGCCAGGGTGTAGCTATGCAGTTGCTAAGGTCTTGATATGTCATTGCTGAGTGTTCTGTGCGGTTTCCAGGGTTTTGCTACTGTATGTGGTTGTTAGGGTTGTTTTTGTGGTTTCCAGGCTGTTGCTACAGTATATAGAACGTGCTGTGTGGTCGTCAGGTTGATTTTAAGCATTTTCTAGAGTGTTACTAGGGTGTTGCTATGCAGTGGCTAGGGTATTCTGTGTTGTTGATTTTGTATGTCATTGCTAGGGGTGTTCTGTGTGGTTACCAGGGTGTTGCTATGGAGTTGATACAGTTTTCTGTGTGGTTGCCAGGGTGTTGCTTTTGTGTGTAGTTGCTATGTGTTGCCATGCATTTGCTAAGGTGTTGCTTTATGATTGCTAAAGCGTTCTTTGTGGTCACCAGGGTGTTGCTATAGGGTTGCTAAGCTGTTTTGGTTGAGTGTGTCAGTAATATCAGCGTGTGTGATACAGTCTGCAAACAATATAACATCAAAAGCTCCTATTGCTTTTTCTACATCAATGAAACAGCTCGCTGTGACACATGGGCCAGCATTCAGCAGCAGTGTGTTGTTTTACAAATGTGCCAGTGATTTTCATTAGTCAGAGGTTTGTAGTGTGATCATGGTATTACTGCTTATTTGAAATGTTCAACGAGGATTAAAATGACAAATAGCTGTGTGCGAGATGAAAAAACACAGTCTTGTGTTGCTTCAGTACGGTCAGTCGAGACACGAGGTGAAATCAAACAAGGATGTAATTCATCATGTTTTTGTCCCAGAGAGGAGACAGTGTCTATCAGGAGGGATTTCTTATCTGAGACAAACACTGTTTTTCTTTCTGCGCTGCTGTAGAAAGTGACACTGAAATGGAAAACGCAGGAAGCTGTAAGTGAGGCTCACATCTGCAGCCTATTGAGCTGAATACAGTGTGAGCCATGTGAGCATGTCTCTATGAGGTCAGAGGTCAGGGCGCACTGCCGGCCCCCCACCCCGAAATGCTTGAGACAGCATCTTTTTCTAATATTGTGAATTTAAGGATGGATTTTAATCTCTCGAGGTCTCCAAATCCAATATTACAGGAGGGAGTCAGTGGATGAGAGGAGAATGAATCACATTTTTTGTCTGACGCGAGTGGAATTGGAAAATGTGGATGCGTTTTAGAGTGTCCGAAATGGCGCGGGGGTTTGTGACCTCACGGACGCTTATTAAATCATGCTTTACCCTCTCTGGTGACTGTTTAGGGACTGCTGCAGGTTTGATAGATGCTGTAAGAGATGCAGTTGCCATCAGGGTTGGAGTCGTTCAGAATTACAATGGAAGAGTGACTTTTACATTTCTGCATTTGAACAAGAACAGGTTTCCGAATTGTAATTCAAATTTGAATATGTGGTACATAACTGGAATACATTCAACAAACTGTTATGAGTGTGTCATAAATGTGCATTATTTAATCATAATGTTACAAACTTCTCAATTAATGCTGTTATTCATGCTTTCTGTTCATCTGTGAATCCGGAAAAAAATATAAAATGTATTTTAACAAAAATATTGAGCAGCAGAACTGTTTCTAACATTAATAATAATCAGAAATGTTTTTTGAGCAGCAAATCAGCATATTAGAATCATTTCTGAAGGATCGTGTGACACTGGAATAATGATGCTGAACATTCACAGAAATAAAATGCATTTTAAAAGATATTCACAGTTATTTGAAGCAGAATATAAAAATAGTAATAATATTTTACAATATTACTCAGTTAACCTCACGTCTTCCTTTCATTCCCATTCAGCCTTCGTGCATGCTGTGGTCAATTCCATTTAAACTCACACAAAGAAAGCCCATTCGTAAAATCTGTGTTTTGCCTGACCCTGGTTGTTATGGTAACGGCGATCCATTTGCATGAGCGCAGTGATGTAGATCAGTTTAATGACAGACGAACGGAGTTTATTATATTTCTGTGCATGAGCCGCAGACAGAGCCAGCACATCTCTCACGTTCATGAAGACTCCTGGTGTTTCATCGCCTCTCCTGTGGTGTGAAGGAGCACGTCAGCCATTATCATGCCTTTGATGGATGGAACTTTCTCCTTCTCTTTGTTTTGTTTCGTCTGGTTCCCTTCTGCGTCCTTTGGGTCGCAACATTTCCCGGCGTCCCGCTGTTTTCCTCTTCCTGTGTGTGTGACTGTAACATTCGGTGGCACACGGCCCAGACCTGCCCGCCTGCCAGACAGCATCTTACACTTACTGAAAGACTCTGCCAAAGAGCGTCTGTGAGCGGATCATCTCACTCACTCACACACATACACACTCACTCACCAAAGGCTATGCACTTCCGGAGACCATGTCTGTGAATGGCATCAGTGAGAATTCTCCTAATGTGTTTTCACATTAGACTGAAGTGTGATACCTGCAGATCCGTAAATGAAGATGAACTGCATCAGTAAATAACATGTTTACAGTGGTTGCCAGGGTGTTGCTATGCAGTTGCTAGGTTGTTTTGTTTAGTTTCCTGGGTGTTTCCAAGGGTTTGCAGTTGATAGGTTTTTGCTATGGCTGAATAAAACATGTTTACAGTGGTTGCCAGGGTGTTGCTATGCAGTTGCTAGGGTGTTTTGTCTAGTTTCCTGGGTGTTTCCAGAGGGTTGCCGTTGTTAGGTTGTTGCTATGCTTCAGTAAAAAACATGTTTACAGTGGTTTCCGTGGTGTTGCTATGTGATTGCTAGGGTGTTGTGCCTAGTTTCCTGGGTGTTTCCAAGGGGTTATAGTTATGTTGTTGCTATGCTTCAGTGAAAAACATGTTTACAGGGGTTTTCCATGGTGTTGCTATGTGATTGCTAGGGTGCTCAGTTTAAAAAACATCTTTACATTGGTTGTCAGGGTGTTATTATTAGTTGATAGGGTGTTCTGTGTGGTTGCCAGGGTGTTGTTATGTGGTTGCTAGGGTTTTTTGTATGGTCTGTATTGGCCCTCTTTTTCGATTGATTGCCTTTCAGAAATATCTGTGCGTCCTCATTGGGAAATATTTTATGCAACATGGGTATTGCTAATATTTCATTACATTACAGTAGATGTTTTTAAAAGCTCTTATAATTGTGCGTTTTGTGTTCTTGTCATAATGATGAAAGTCTCTGGTGTCTTGTAGAAATTAAAAGCACATTAAATTACAATGTGTTCCCTCCAGATAACAGTGCAGTTGAGCTGAATTGGCAGTAATGAGAACATGTTTAAACACATGATGAGCATCTGCTGCTGATCCATTGCATGGTGTGAATTGGTCGGCGTCATCTCCTGTGAAAGTCACACTGAGATGGCAGAGAGATAGGAAATGCAGCAACATGCCTTGTTCATTTTCACACTTTTTAAGTTTATTTCAATAACATTTTTTTACACTCATGAATGTAATGCTCACTAAACTAACTGAAGGATTCGAGATGGTTGCTATAGCTACAGTTTCTAGGGTGTTCTGTGTAGTTTGGCTGGTAGGTTGCCACGGATTTGCTATGCATTTACTAAGGTGTTGCCATACTGTTTCTAGGGTACTTTGTTTGGTTGCCAAGGTGTTTCTATGTGATTGCTAGAATGTTCTGTGTGGTTGTCAGGGTGTTCCTATGTGCTTGATATAGTGGTTCTAAGGTGTTCTGGCTGGTTAGCAAGGTGTTGCTATGATGTTACTAGGGTGCTACTAGAGTGTTACTATGCAATTAATAGGGTGTTTTGTGTGGTTTCCAGGGTGTTGCTATGGGATTGCTAGGGTGTGTAGTTGCCAAGGGGTTTTCAGGGTGTTTCAGCTGCATGGGTAGTGTTCTACAATATTATGGATGTTTACTAGGTTGTTCCTATGTGGTTGAGTGTTCTGTGTAGTTTAAAAGGTGCTGTTGTTGCTAGGCTAAATTATCATAGTGGTTGCCTTTGCAATTGCCTTTTTAGCAACATATTTTATATGTCTCCGAAAATGTTATATTTTCATTTAACTTTAGGTTAAACAAAGGTTTTGTCATATATAGGTTCACAGGTGTGTACATCCACTTTCATTTTTCTCCTGCTCGCGCGCTCTCTCTCTCTCACACACACACACACACACACACACTCTTTCATTTGCATGTACATGATGAGAGAGACAGCAGCACTAAAGCGGAGAGGCAGATGAGGGCTGTGAGAAATGCTCTTCATCTCTGCTGATGCTATTAGTCGAGGCTCTTTATGGATGAGGACAAATTGAGAAAGCTCTGCCGCTGGCTACAGCGCTCAAAAGAGAGCGCTGCATATTTAATAGCTCTGCATTCGTATGTTGTCTTTGTCAAATGAAATAAATGCTGATTAGCATACTTGCCCAGAGGCTGGGCTGGCTCTTGACAGGAGCTCATGCTTGCCAGATTTCCAATCGGAAAATTTGTTTGATTATTAAGCCGCATGCAGGAGAAGTGCAGGAGGCAGAGTTCCTGGAAATGTGTTCATTTCATTATTACACAGCACACATTATTACACACAGTCAACAAATTGTACATTGTTCTGGTAGTTGGTGCTCAAAGGATTGGAGGCAGTAAGAAAAAGTTTTTGAAAGAACTCTCACATGCCCATAAAGATAGATAATAATACAGTAATAATAACATGACATATTTCTACAATTTCAAATACATTATTTCTATGTGACTGTGTTAAACTGTAATTTATTTCTGTGATGCGCAGCTGAATTTTCAGCACCATTACTACAGTTTTTAGTGTCACATGATCGTTCAGAAATCATTCTGTTGGCTATGATGTTATCCAGTTTAGCTAGCAGGAATACACTGGCAGTCATGTATTTCTGTTTGCTGGGATTATTTTACTCTTGCTTTGTGAAACTAAGCAAGCATTTATATTCATGACATGCTTCATGTGTTTCTTTTACTCCATTAAAAGACTCAAGTGACACAGAATACTGATCAGCAATGCGTTTCACTTCATAAATGTGCATTAAACATACAGCTATCACTATTAAGCTGTCAATATCTGATGATTTGAAGATATTCTGCATGTTTCATAGCAGGTTGATATGCTCAATGAATGATTCTGAGCCATTTTTCATGTAAAGGCATGAGAAACGATCAGATTTTAAGTGAAACATTGGTACTGATGCAATTTTGATGCATGGAAATCAACACTGACCCTATTTACTTTCATAATGGTGCTATTGAGGCTTCAATTCCTTATGGATCAAGTCAAGTCCTGACTTTCATTTACTGTCCATCTGTTTCATTCAGAAATGCATCACATTATGGAGGTATTGTTGACTCTGAAGTGCTAAAAGACAGCATGGATTGTAATGTAGGAACTCTACACATCCCACACACACCACAGCACATTCCCACCAAAGATCACAGAATAAAATCCCATGCTGAGAGTAATTAGCCTTAATTAGTCTAAGTGTTGAACTTGCACCGTTCTGTCCGTCTTAATAAAGCTCACAGAATAACCTCAGATGAATATAGAATTCCACAGAGTTTTCTCTTTCACGGCTTAAAAAACTTCACATTTATGTCTCACTGAAAGAGCTTCTTGCTGCCACGTGACTATATATGTGACCCTGGACGCTGGGGTGTGTTTGTAGCAATAGCCAAAAATACATAGTATGGGTCAAAATTATTGTTTTTTTTTTTTGTTTTTGCCAAAAATCCTTAGGATAGTAAGTAAAGATCATGTTCCATGAAAGTATTTAGTCAATTTCTTACTAAAAATATATTAAAACTTAATTTTTGATGAGTAATATGCCTTGATAAAATCTGATTTGGATAACTTTAAAGGTGGTTTTCTCAGCATTTAGATTCCAGATGTTCATATAGTTGTATCTCGGTCAAATATTGCCCTATCCATCCAAATACATCAATGGAAAGCTTATTTATTCAGCTTTCAGATCATATATAAATCTCAATTGTTGAAAATAAACAATTATGACTGATTTTGTTGTTGAAAAGATTTTGTTGTTTTCTCTTGGGGAGTGAAACTATTCACTCCCCAAGAAACATTGCTTTAATAAGCAAAACAATTGTGATTCTCTCTTTAAACGTTTGCATTCCGCTGATGAACTTTTTCCTTGTTCACTTGCAAAACATGTCTTTTTGCATTCCCCAAGAAACTTTTGATTTGCAACATATTTGTTTGCTTTTAAAAAGTGTTCATTCTCAAAACAGTTGTTTTCACACAAAATGTTTGCTCACCGAAAAATGTTGTTTTGTGGCAAACATTTTGTTTGCATTTACCAATAAACTTTTTTACTTGGGAAAACATTTGTGTTTGCTTGCACTTTTTTTTGCTGTTTAGTTAAAACAGTTTCTTAGGAAATGCAAAAAAAAATAAAATAAAAAAACAAGCAAAACATTTGCATTCTCTAAATGTTTTCACTTCCAAAACATTTGTTTGCTTGACACATTTTTGCATTCCCCAAGCAACTTTTTTGTGTGTTTGCAAAACATTGCATTTCCTGAAAAACTGTTCAAAGCAAAACATTTTTTTTTTTTCATTTTTGCATTCCCCAGGAAATGTTCACTTTCGAAACAATTGTATTCTCATGCGAAATTATTTTTTTCAATTGCAAAGCATTTGTTCGCTTGCAAAATGCCATACTTTGCCTAAAAATAAACTTGAGATGAAGTCACTCTATAATTTCAGCTGCGATTTTCCTCTTTTGAATTATGTCCAGTGTATTTGTGTCCAAAACTCTCGGGGCCCGAAACGACTGATAATCCGGCAGACTGCTAGTGACAGAAAACCACAAATGACAGCGTGACGTTCCTCTCTTCACCCCGCAGGCGCCGTGTGTGTGTGTGTGTGCACACGCCCTTTAGATTCCACAGGAAAGGAGCAATTTCCTACTTCGGACCACAAAATACACCCGCAAGCCACAGCTTTATAGGATACTGTGTGTGTAGTTTGAGACCAAGACGATATCTCTCTCAGGTGTGTGTGTGTGTGTGTGTGTCCTCACCGTCTCTTATCTATTCTTTGTGTTTTACAGCCTCCATGATCACAGAAACCGGGAGAAGGTCGTGTCTCAAGCTGAAAGTCTTCGTGAGGCCACCGAGTAAGTGTCACTGATTACAAAACACACACACACACACACACGTATGATTCTGTGGTTTGGAAACTCCCATGCCTTTGAATGCAACACACTTTAATGGACATTAACGGCAGGTGACTGCTTCTGTGTGCTTTCCTCTGATTGGCAGGTGGGTCAGGCTGCTGAATTACCACTAACATGATTGGCTTACGGTATCTTTTTCATTTCTCCTGTTTTTGTAGATGGCTGCGAGAAAACCATAGGCGTTCATGAGCGCGTTTTTGTCGATGACAAAGTAGACAATGCATTAGAACCAAGAGGTCAGTATGGCTTGAAATCACCTTGGCTTTGTTCAGTCTGTGTGCTCTAATCACTCTGTGCTCGTGTATTAATGCAGTTGCGCCAACCACAAAGACTGTTTTATTTATGCCTGAGGTACACATCGTATTAATAATGCATTCTCTTGTAATAGCCGAGGGCTGTCTGTCAACATCTCCACCCTGTGCACAAGCAATTAAGTGACCAGAAATGAGCCATGTGACCTTTCAGTCAGTCAGTGTCTATCATGCCTTCCAGCTGAAATGCATGGGTTATATTTACATTATGTGCATGCACGTTGACCACGGGAAGAATTCGGATCCAAAACTTGGATATGCATGAAGGTTTTGTGCCAAATTAGCAGTGTCACGTGGGACGATGCCAAGCTTGTTTTGGCTTCTCCCTGATGAAGCCTATTACATCCAAACACATGGCACTTACTAACATATGCACCACTCTCGGCTCGTAATATTTATTGCCATTTCTGTCACGCCAGCTTTGACTTTCATGGTGTCACGATCTAACATTGGCGCTGTATTCAAATTCAAGATGTGAGGAAACAGACAAAGGAAAAAATCTGAATGTTGAAAATCTTATCCACCCAATAAATCCAGTCATATAAAGTGCATAAGGTCACATATATATATATATATATATACACTTTTTTTTTTTAAATATACATACTGTATGTATACGTATTTATATATACATAATAAATATACACGGTATATTTATTATATTTATATTCATGATTAATTGCGACTGACCATTCCCCAGCACTAGTGAAGCGTTATTAAATGTGGTATTTTTGATCATGGTGAAAAGCTGCTGAAAACGCACGCTTGTATCAATTAACACCACAGATAGTGTCAGTGTAGCTGAACACAGTATTGTTTTCTCATGCATTTTCCCCTCGCCAGCACACACCCACCCAGGCCTGGGTTCCTGGCAGGCGCCGTGTCATGATGGAGGCATTGATTTATTAGTCCAGATCCCCGCTGAGAGGCTGGAGGTGTCTGTCTGCCCGCCTGAATGAGCCAGCAAACTGCTCTGTCCTTCCCTCCCAAGCATATTTATCTGTCTCCTTTAGCGCCACACCTGTCCGTTTCGCCGCTGACGTCCTCAGAGAGACGCCGCGCTTTCCAAAGCCGCATCACGCTCACTGATGATAACCGCAGTCTGTGTGTGTGTCTGCACCAATAAACCTGCAGAACCTCGCTGAGACTCAACTTATTGACTCTGGCCTTATTTGCTGCTTAAAGTTGGACGTGCACTAGTGTTATTTTAGTATCTGAGATATTTAATAGTTTTTTTCATTTAAATAAAATGACATTCACAATATTTTATTCACAACAGAACAGAGGACACTGGGAAATCTTACACAAAATAATCTCATTTCAAATTTGATGCTTGCTACAGGTCTCAAAACAGTTGGGACTAGTCTTCTTTTCAAAACAGTTTTAAGATGTCTGGGCATCGAGGTTATGAGTTTCTGGAGTTTTGCTGTTTTTTGGAATTTGGTCCTATATTTTCCTGATATAGCTTTCCGGCTGCTGAAGAGTTCATGGTCATCTTTGACGTATTTTATGATTAATGATGCTCTAAATGTCCTCTATAGTTGAAAGATCTGGACTGCTGCAGGTCAATTCAGCTCCAGACCCTTCTGCTAGAAGTCATGCTGTAGTAATCGCTGCAGTATGTGGTTTAGTATCGTCCTGCGGAAATACTCAAGACCTTCCCTGAAATGCACCTCCTCTGGAGGGCTGCTCTAGAACCTTCATATACTCTTCAGCATTCATATTGCATTCCAAAACATGAAGCTGTCCATACCATGTACACTTATGCACCCCAATACCATCAGAGATGCTGCTGAACTGAACACTAACAGCACACTGAAGATCTCCTCCTCTTTAGTTCGGACCCACAGGACGTGATACGCTTCACATATGGCTTCTTTTATCATGATAGAGCTTTAGTTGTCATCTGCAGATTGTGTTTACCGACAGCGGTTTCTGGAAGTATTCCAGAGCCCATTTAGTAATGTCAATGACAGAATCATGTGATGAGCGACGAGTGTCGTCTGAGGCATCCAACAAAGATCTTCAGCCTTGTCCCATACACACAGGTTTCTCTGAATCTGTAGATGATGAGATTTGCACAGCTTTTGCAATTTGACATTGATGAACATCTTTCACAGATTGGAGAGCCTGAGATCAGACCTGATGTCAATTAAGTTAATTACTTGCTAGATGTTCTCCCAGTTGATTTTTTTTCCCCCAGCATTTCTTGCCCTCGTGCCCTTTCTAGACCTGTAGCAGGCCTCCGATTTGAAACGAGCACATTTAGTTGTTACAATTGTAAAATGTCTCAGTTTTAAACATTTGTTGTGTTCTCGGTGTTGTATTGTGAAATATTGAACGTCCTTTAGTTTTCATTTCATTTAAATGAAGAAAACCTCCGGAATTCGGGCTGTACAATTTACGAAAGCAAAAATGCCTCTCTAACACTCTAACACTAGCTTGCTCTAATCTTTTTCTATTCTATCTGTTTTCTTTATATTTATTTGTGTACTGCATTTCGATAGCATGTATATATAGAACCATTTTTTTAACACAATTGTTTAAAAAAGTAATATATATATAAAATATTAATGGAGGAAAAATTCTACATAGAAGTTGGCTAATGTTTTTTTGGTCTCCTCACTTCCAGACGACACCAGTCACGAGGCCGAACCGTCCCGGAGCGACGTGTCGACTTCAGGCCTTCGGCACCAAACGTCGGGGCCCCTGCTGGCCCTGCTGCTGCTCTGCATCTCTGTGTTCCTCACCTTATAGCCCCTCACCGGGAACCCCCTCGCGACATGAGATCCACCAGGAACACTTCTGCTGCGCTTTTGTTTTGTTTTCCAATATTTAAGTGGTCCTTCGCTGTCTTTGATTAAGAAAAGTCGATTAGCCGTGCAAAGAAGAAATGCAGAGCACCCGTTTAACCAATCGACCGGCGGCCGGTCGCTGGGGATTGGCTGCTGGGAGGAGGGGGCGGAGTCTCAGATTTGATTTGGGTCCATTGGGAGCGAGTGGTTCTTTTGTGGGTAATTAGAGAAACGCTCTGTGAAAGGTGGGTTTCACATAAAACAGACATAAACATCAACCCGAGTTCACCGGCTCTGCTGTTAGCGATATTATATATACATAAAGACTCTTGCCTTTCGTCCTTCGTCTGCCTTCCCTTAACAAATTGCAGAATGCATCGGAGGAAACGGTCTGTAATGCGTCTCTCCGCAGGAATCGCTGGAAGACGTTAGTCTGAATTTGGATTTGATTCTCGACTGCAATTCGAGGGACTTGTCTTAGTAGACGACACCACTTAAAAAAACAACAATTTTGTATTTTGTAAAATAAACTTAACTGCAACATAAATATCTATATTTTTCCTATGACCTTTTATCAATTGATATGAGATATCAACATTAACGGATCATGGAAATTCTTTTCTTGTCATAACTGTGTGTCCGACTCTCGTTTAGGAACCAAATACAGAAAGGAGATTAGGAGGTAAAAAACAAAATAAGCATTTGTTTGAATAGGCCTTATACTGTACACTATACTAATATCTCCTGGAAGTGCTTCGAGTTCAGCCTGTCCATCGGGGAAATAAAGTTTCGTTTCATTTGATTTCATTAATGCATTTGTGCAGTTCTGACTCGTTTAATATGCTGATGCCACATACGCAAGACATTAGAACATGGGCATTTTTCTCCTCCCGAAGCCTTATACGATAGAGGAACCGATGGATGAATCTCACCGAACCTGACTCGCATTTCACCACAGAATCAACAACAACAAAACGAAGCATATTTTAGGACTAATTGTACATGTCATTTAGTTGCATTAGATTTTATTTTAATTCTTGTTAAGCCCCTCGCACATTATTATTATTTAACAGAAGATAATTATGTGGGCGTGTCAAAAATATATTATGCAAAATAAATATATTATTTAAAGGTGTTGTGTGTACATAATAATTAAAAAATGTAGGAATTTTTCAAATGTAACTTATACATATATATATATATATTAGTGATAAATCGCATCCAAAAAAACTCTTCTATAATATGTGTGTGTGTGTGTGTGTGCTGTGTATATTTATCAATTATTTATATAAAAATGCAATATATACATGCATGTGTGTGTATTTATCTACACATGATAAATATACAAAGTAAACACACACACAAATATTATGTAGACAAAAAGCACTAACATATACATATATATATATGTCAGAAGTATTACCTTTCAGTGATTACATGTTAAAGTGTCACGCAAATCACACACTTCTCCATTAAATGAAGTATTTATTTATCTTATGTTGTATTATATTTGAAATATTTGATGCTTAAGATATAAAAATATCACTACTGTATCTAGCAAATCAGTTCCAATTTACAGTAACGCAAGCTACAAAGAAGAAAAATACAATGCATTGCATTTCTTACCGCATTTATAAATCTGTTAATGTTAAAAATAATTGTTCGTGTTAGTTAGGTCGCGATATGCTGAAACTAACATTAGCTACGACTCATAAATGCTGCAGTATTACTACACTTATATTTGGAGGACAAAAGCACAGGTACGTTTATAAATAATATATATACATAATTATAAAATATTGGTTAAAATGATCACTTTTTCTTTTATGCCAAAAATTAGGATATTAAGTAAAGATCATGTTCCATGAAAAAAATGTATTAAACTTCCTTAATTTCTGATTAGTAATATTCATGCTAAGAACTTTAAAGGTGATTTTCTCAATATTTAGGTTCCCTCAGATTCCAAATATTGTCCTGTCCTAACAAACCCTACATCAATGGAAAGCTCATTTTTTTAGCATTCAGATTTATAAAACACTGACTCTTAACTGGGTTTTGAGTCCCAGGGTCAGATGTCTTCATTCAGCTGCCGACTTACAAGGATTAGTAATGTTCATAAATGCAACCTTATTGCAAAGTACAGCACATTGAGAATACAAGTTCTGTAGTGAAATGTGTTTTTTGTGAGATTCACCCAGACTGTAGTTTGCCTGGTTACTTGCTCCGTCACTGTTTTCTGTTTAAGAGCTTCAGCGCGAGCTCACATCTGAGGGGAGAAGTCTTACTCCTGACAGTAAACAATACTGTGGACTCTCAAACAGTGGCGAATGGGATAATCTTTCCTGCCTTTCTGACTCTCACAAGCCTGTTTGGTTCTGCTAGTCCTGTTTGTTTTTGTCCGAAGCTCGGCTTTGCCACATCAGGACTCGAGGAAACACACCATATGTGCTCCGTTTCATGGTTTACATTATAAACCATGAAAGAAACTTTTGAAAAAAAGAAAGAAAAAAAAAATCAGCTTCAGTAGTATTTGTATCATTTGTACTCCAATTATTACCATTAATACCACGCTTTGTACACACTTTGAACTGGGAAACAAAATCAGCTTATTAAATGGATACCGTGTATCCTAAACTAGTCCAAAATATAACATTATAGTGTTAGAATACTACTTGTTTTTGTACCTTTCTGGAAAAATAGACACGTCATAAAACATTAATTATTATAATTCAGCATCACTGTTATTTGTTATTATGGATACCGCATTAAATGTTATGATCGAAATGTGTTGTACATAATGTTTGATATTAAGGTATTAATTTGATTCACATGTCTTTTCTAAAAAAAACTATTAAAAAAGAGGTGGGGTGTTTGTACACGACAAACGCAGCCAATCAGAGGCCACCTTTGAACTGCGGTCCGAAGCCCTGAGCCAATAGGAACGCTTCATCCGCTTTGAAACGTTTTTGGTTTTCCGTGATGGATGAAAGGTTGGATGGAGTTCAAAGGTGCGGCGTTTGTTCGGATGATGCTGTGTTTGCCGGACTGTCTGTGATCTTAACGGAAGGAACTTGCTGGTTTCATAACGTGGCATGTGCATGGACTTGATAATGAAAAAACGTGTTAAATAAAGTGTTCTTTTGGCTGTTTTCACCTCTTCTTTTGTCGACACATTCGTGCTGTAGTTCCACTGAGACGAGAAGGTGCTGTAGTTTTGCACAAAGCGGCATCCAGCACTGCTTTAGAGTGTTTCTAGAGATGTTTGTTTGTTCATGTGTTTGTTTGTTTTCACGGATTTTGAGCATATTCGTCGATCGCACTCTGTCAGTGTTGAGAAACAGTCAGAGTTGAAGAATGTGTGTGAACTTGAACTGAACTGAAACAGGATGTCGAATTGAAATTTTAATCACAGGAGGATTCCACTTAAAAAAACACTCCCCCTTTTTTGTAAGATCTATTAATAAAAAAATGAGTTTGTGTGGTATGAGCTACACCCTTGTGTACGAATAATAAGCTTGTGTCAGAAAACTTCATAATGCTTTTATTCATTTTGTGGTTATTTAAAACATACCATTAATATTGATACAAATTGTAATGTATATATATTTATATATATATATGATAATGTATTAGTGATACATAATCATATACATATATATAATAAATATTAGAATAAATAATAAATATCTACAATAATTTTTCATAGTTACATTTACAATATAACATACTATATATATATATATATATATATATAATATATATATACTGTATATATTCCTGCCGTCAAATCAAGGCTATGAGACTGCACTGTGTATATTTATTATATAAATACAATATTATATATATATAAATACAAACACAGCATTTATATATATAAAGAAAATGTTTATATATAATATAAGAATATATAA
>JAUYWG010000041.1:796309-807660 GCA_034779775.1 Enteromius afrohamiltoni
TAAGGTGGATATCCTGTACACTTACATGCCATTTACTTTATATAACAATATAATGGATATTTTAAGCGTGATTTAACCAGATGCACTTAAACAAAAAGCTGTAAGTCAATTGACTGAAATGCAATAAATAGCAAGCCTTGCACTTAAATATTACGTAAAACTAGCACAGCTCACAAAGAACACAGATTATGAATAATCGCATGAGTGATGCTCATATCAGATGAGCTAAGAGTGTGTTCACTGCATGATTCAGTCTATTATAGTCTCACAACGTTCAAGACACGGGGACAGAAAACCTATACATTTATATTATTCCATATAGCCAATGCACTTCACATGAAGAGTGACATTTTTTTCTCCACAAATGACCATGATTACAAATGATATCAACAGTTAAACGAACACGTTCCTGAATGAATCAATGTTTAAACGATTCAGTCCAGTTGCAATGACTCACTTATGCGCAGTGACGTGCTGCCACCTGCTGGCGGTTTTAATTTCACATTTCAAGTATCTTTTTATTATTTAAATTTTAAATATCAGCATTTAGCGTTTAATGTAAAACATTATTTATGCATTTGTAACTGCAGGTTAAATGCATTCGTGTCTTGGATTAAACAGTGTGTAAACATGTCTAAATTCCACTTAAGATGCAAGATGAATTTTACTGAAATGGGGCTTCGCTTAAGCTTTTACAAAAATGCCTCATAAGAAAATATTACAGGTGTTCATCTTTTAACACAGATCAATGACACTGACATGATTTAAGATATGTCAGAGTAAGATATCTTCATCTGAGACAGCTCAAACATGCAATTTAGTCTTTTGTGAAACTGGGGGTAAATGTCCTATTATTCGAATTCACTGATTAAACGCTAGAATTTGACTCAAAAGATAATGCACACGTTCAGTAAAAATTTGTAACTTTATAAAAGGTAAAAATCTATTTAAGTATGATGAAAAAGCTTCATTTCGATCAGCGTGAACTGACCAGCACACAGAATATAAAGAATATCAAAACCTACAGGCGTCAGATACCAGCACAATAACCCAAGCAGCAAAATATCAACTGATTATCTGGATAAATCCCAGGCGATGCACGTACCAGTTTGTTCTCCTGCATGTAGATCCTCTGTAGTTTGCTGCAGCCCTGAGCCAGCGCCACCAGACCCTCGTCACTGATGCTGTAGCACTGACCCAAATGAACATCCTTCAGCTCTTTGCAGTGTTCGCCCAGCTGCACAAAACACACCAGTTCAGTTCAGTACAGTCGGGATTCTCTTGGAGCTACAGTAAGTACACTGACAGCATGATTAATACAAGATAATATAGTAAACATAACACAACAGAACAGAATATTCTGTATTTAATTGTAATGTATTCAGTAATTACAGCCTAGCTATATAAAGCTCGTTTCAAGCACTTTCAATTCAATGCAAGCATTTTCAAGAATTTCCACCACCTATATGAACCTTGGTCAGTTCATAATTAAATAAATACAATATTTATTTTCAGTGTTTTATTTTTAATATTTGTAAAACATTTTTTATTTATTTTTCCATCTAAAATATTTTTACTTAAAAAAAAAAAAAAAAAAATTATATATATATATATATATATATATTTTTTTTTAAATGTATCTTATTTTTTTTATATATATTTTACAATTTGTTTTATTATAAAACATTATTTGATAAATAGGTTTTTAAATCTGTGTTGAATAAACAACCATTTAAAATATACTTTTAAAAATATATTTATATAAATATAACTTTTCTAATGTTTTTCATTTGTTTTATTTTACAGCTATGACACTGAATTATATTAAACATACCATGCTATGATATTTGAAATGTTGCATAAAACACAGACGGATTATTCACGAATGTGTTTAGCAACAAAATCTTTACATCGTAGTAAAAAGCATCCTAATATAATAGAATAATTAAAAGTTGCTGCAACCAAGAAAGCATTCATTTCCCACATTTTAAGATTAAATTAGTATGTTTTTTTGCAATATCCCAAAACATACGTGGATGGAAACACTGAAGCACACGTAAGGCACAGTGTTGGTCACTCACCAGTTTCAGAGCGTGGTCAGTGAGTTTATCTTGATTGCCGACGTGAAGTTTCTGCAGGAGCGGGCAGTGCACGGCCACGGTGCACAGAGACACATCACTGAGCTGCTTACAGCGGTACGCCGTGTATTTGATCAGACCCGGACAGTTGGAGGCCAGAGAGCAAACACCATGATCCTGAACGTTACGGCAGTCCGAGATGTTGACCTCAGTGACATTCTGCCTCCGGGACGCGATCTTCACCAGCAAATCATCTTTGACCTGACAACAGATCATAGCATTATACACTATATTATATTGTTGTATAAAGGTTTTTATGTATAACAGGAACCTTAGAGTGTGATAAAATAAATAAAGAATATTTAATAAATCCCCTGAGATATTTAACAATTTAGATGACTGCAAAAATAATATAATAACAATTCTAACCATAAAACACACATTTTCCATCATTAAAAAAAAAAAAAAATACAATTATTATTTATTTTTTCATGTGGTTTCTTATGACACATCATTTTGATATTTTTGTATCTGAGAACTGGGATTAAATGGGAAGACGTTTTTTGAAGTGGCTTTTATTTTCTTCTTATAATTTTAGCTTATGTTTTTTTTGTGACATTTAGTGATTTTTGCTTTTTTTTTTTTTTTTTTTATACATTTCTTTCCAGTTTTAGTTTTTATTTCAGTTTTAGTCATTTTAGTCACTTTAATTTCAGTCAGCTGCCAAGGCAACATTAGTAATTTTTATTAATATTTCATTTGGGTTTTGCTTTAATTAAAAAATGGAAATAATTTCTGTTAGTTTAATCAATAACATAAACCTTATACCTTAAATAATAACATAAATATAAATATTTTATTATAAAAGATTAACATGTTTATTTTATTTTAAATATGTTTTTAAATACATTTTTACTAATATATTAATAACTAACTTTTTCTAATGTTTTTCATTGTCATTAAATATTTTTATATTTTATATCACTGCAACCAAGAAAGCAATAATACAAACTTGTAAAATTGTCATTCTAATATTTCTTTATATGTATATATACACATTTTTTGGGGGGGAACATGGCTGGTACATGATTCAGCTTTTCTTTTGATTATCTTGATTTTGCATCCCTAATAGTTGTGCACAAAAATACTTCTGTAACTGACGTAGATCAATCAGAAGCAGCACAAACCTGCTGGAGGCCGCTGAGATCGATCTGTTTCCAGAACTGGAAGTCTAAGCAGAGATCACGCCAGTATTTACAGACCAGAGACACTCCCAGACACCGCTCCTTCACCGACAGGTGAGAAAACACCTGAGAACACAGCACAATACATCACATACATGAATCTAAAAAGATCTGTCAACCTGTTGATATCCAGTGATGATCCAACTATTCATGCAAGACGCATAACTATATGTTATTTAAAAATCTGCATTAGAAAAAGTCTTTAAAAAAAACTTAAAGCACAGACCTTGAGCAGTATAGAGGAGGGCAGCTGGTTAATGTGGGATGTGTCTGCGTTTTCAGCGCTCTTCGTCTCCTCCGAGCTCTCGTTCTGAGACGACTGACAGCAACAGGAGGAGGAGGAAGAAGAAGTTGAGGCACTGCCCGCATCCGTCTGCCTCCCCGTGACGGAGCCGTCCTCCTCCGAAGGAGAGGAAGAGGAGGAGGACGAAGGCAGGAGGCAGCGGCCGTCTCCCCGCTCCTCTCCGTTCTCCATGGCCTCCTGGAAGGCACAGCGAGGCTGCTTGCGGGGAGTACACCGCTGCAGCTCAGCACACTTGCGCTTGCACACCATTTCCGAATAGTCAGGGACGACGGCACAGAACAGCGCCGGGGGCCCGATCAGCTTGGAGAGCAGACTCCGACCCTGGCCCTCCCAGACGGCCAGCTCTCCCGGAGAGAGGAGGAACCTGGCGCACTCCTCGGGTGAGTTCAGAGACACGTAGCGCTCGGCGAGTTTGGACACGGCCGCTCTCTCGAAGGGCCAATCGTCCTCGACGCTCTCGCTGCTGCCCTGCACGATGAAGCACAGCATACAGGGGCCCTGAAGGAAGCAGTTCCTCCTCTTCCTCTTCTTGCGCAGCTTCCGTGATTTCTTCTTCAGGCCGTAACCATTTTTTGAGAGAAAATGGCCCATATAGATGATTCACGGTGCCTCTGGGGAACGACCGTATAAGAGATTTGATTTCAGTTTTGTTTTATAAAATTAATCAAACTTCATTTGAACAACTTCAACTTCAATATTTAGATCTTTTCGCTCCCTCAGATTCCAGATTTTTTCCAGATCTCAGACAGATATTATCCTATCATAACAAAACACATTTATTCAGCTTTCAGATGATGTATAAATCTCAGTTTGACTCTTACGATTTGTGCTCCAGGGTCACACATATTTATCGTCGCCTAGAATTGAGAATTTGTTTGCACAACTTTATAATTTGCTCTCTCGGTGTAGTAAATTGTTGCTAGGTTGTACTAATGTATTTAAAACATAGCCATGAAATACTAGAACAAGGCCACAAATTAGTATGATGTGGTCTCTGAGTATTAAAATAAGGGAACAGATTAGTACAGCAGCACGGCAATTTAGATGTAGGTACAGTGCTGATAGTCTGATCTCTGTTTTATTTGACTCTGGTCTATTTCTTGTCGTTTTGAAAACCAGAAGAAAGTCCCAAAACAAAAAGATAAAAGAAAGACACTTAATACACACTTGAAGTAGATTTTGACTAACACAAAACAGTATCAAAGTATATTTATGGCTGTTGCACTGTGGTTTAGCTACTCCAGGCGTGACAGAATCATTCTAACAGACCAACAATGATATATACATTCTTCAGATGTTAAACTAGACACTTGATCCAGTGATAACAAGGAAACATACAGAAGTCTTACAAATTATTGTGTAAGCTGCACCAGTATTAGGCACAGAAAGACCAATACTGAAGGTCCATCTACCAAGTTAACACATATAAACATACTACTACCATGAACGTGTAATCCATTCGTACTATGGTCTATATCTACACCATAACTGTGCCATGGCATCAGCACAGTACTTTTTGCATGGATAATGAGTATTTAGAACAGCAGGGCTGCATTATATGGTCGGATATCATGTTTAATGTGTGAGTGAAGCTCTGTGCTGCTGTTACATCTCAGCAGAAACCGTATAAACACTGCTGTCAGTGTTTACACACGCTGGCCGCTCGTAGCTGAGTGTTGTTGTGTTTCATTGAGTGATAGTGGCGAAGGACGCCATTAAAGTCCCTCGTGAGAAAAGAAGCAACAGCGAATATCTGTCATATAAAACCTGCCAATCCTCACCAGCTCACGCGGCCCTCAGCACCTCCTTCCCGCGCTCTCATAATCCGCGCGAAACAGAAACAGAAGCGAACGCACCGCTAACGCGCGCTCGCTGTGTCAACCTGCTACAATGTTTCAAAACACTTCCGGCTTTCAAAAAACAGAGGAAATCCCGCCCACGGTTCGAGATGAGCTCGGGCGTTCATTGGCCAGAGGATATGTCTGTAAGGACACGACGGCCAATCATTCGTGATTTAAAGGGACCTCTTTAAATACGGCTATAAACACGCTTAATGCTATTACATAAATACTTGCACTGTAACAGATGGGCTCTAGATCTTACTTTACTTTTTGCTAACCATCAGCGCTCTGAAAAACTTCTGAACAAACTTTTTCAGCTTTTATGAATCTGTTCTAATCATCTACACCCCTCCAGCCACAGGTCACTGCTGCAAAAACAAACAAATAAACGCGATCTTGAATGTTTGCAGCGTCGAGAGTTGAGATTCATTTTTGCGAGTCGGTTCGAATGATTCATTCCAATGAAGCACGATACAATGTGCATGAAGAATAATATTAATTGTTCCCAATATTGTTATCACCTCTTAAAAAAGGCATCAGTCACAAGTTTTTTCTATAGTGCTTTTTCTCCTGTGCGTTCATAGGAGAGTCGGTTCGGATGCTTCATTTCAATGAATCACGAACCTATTGTTTAATGACGTCACACTCACTCAACTAAAAAGATAAATAAAACTCTGTTACAAAATTATGTTTACATGGTCCTGTTGCGAAAAAAATCTTGTAATGTTATTATTCACGATATTGTTACCACCTCGTCGTTTTACTTCTAATGTCGCTTTCTTTTCCTTATGTATTCATTGAACAGTATGAACAAAAAGCAGTACATTTACACAGAAAAGAATGGGGAAAATATATAATTGTAAAGAGCTACTGCCAGGTTAACAAAAAAAACTAAACAAAAACAAGTTAAAAAAAATTACATCTCAAAAGAACGGATGAATAAAGAGACACAGACATTATTGCTTTTGGATAGATTTTAGTTTTGATATATATTTCTGAATCAACTTTGCATAAACAACAGAGAGGTTTGGAGAAGTAATGGCTTTCTTGCGCGAGTTCGGATGATTCATTCCAAATTAACACGTATGCGATTCCTTTATGACGTCACGTCACATTTTATAATGTTTCCAGTGTCAATAATAATAAGCTGAACTATTTAACTTTTAATAATTGTCACCTCGCAACTATACTTGTTTGGAAAAAAACATCAGCTGCCTAAAAAGTCGAGTTTAATGGGCTAATATAGCGCGTGATTTTGTGCGTGAGGTAATTTCAGAGTCGGTTCGTATGATTCATTCCTTCCAATAAACAGCGAAACAATTACCATTATCCAGGAATAGTACAATAAAACGGAGTATTACAAATATAATTACCATATAACAGTTTTACCAGCAAAAAAGCCAACAGTCAAAATTCCTTTAGCGTTTTTCTTGTGCGTTCATTTTAGCTAATCGGTTCGAATGATTCACAAGCTCCAGAACACCTAAGAAGAGACGATGCCAACCCTGAAAGAACACACAGCACTACTGGCAACCGATTGTATGATTAGACTATTACCTATACAATACTGACATGAAGAAAAATGGTTGAGTTGTGATAAAGTGTGAATCGGATCGACTGAATCAAGTCAAAGACTGACTCGTTTAACTTTTCTGGAAAAAAAAAGCTGGAAATAAAGGAGCAGAAATAAAGTCATAAATTGCTGTATATGGGCGGATTTGTCCGTGATCCAGCAGGAATGGGCGTAAACGTCCTAAAATAACCCTGCCTTGGAGAAGTGAACGCAATGGCTGCCGTTCTCCCGGTAACGCGACAGATCTCGCGCTCCGTTCAGGAGATCAAACGAGCTTCGCACGATCTCTGCGTCTCTGATGTCAGTGACTGTCTGATTTTTGATCGCCACGGTGTCTGTAAAACCTTCAACAGCTTGTTTCAACACAACAAAGCGATCATTATTTTTGTGAGGGTAAGAGAAGCGTGTTTGAGTTGGACGTGTTTTCTGATTCAACTTCCAGCAGCTCATCTGTGTTTTGCAAGAACTTGTGCCATTTGCCTTATTATTATATTATGCGATGTCTGCTTCTGTGTGTTCTCGCTGTATTGATTCTCATATCCAATTTTGTGATCATCATGCATGGTTTTACCTCATTTACACTGACCTAAAAAAAACTATGCCCTTTTCAGTGCAAAGTATCAAAAAGGTTTAATAAAAACAAAACAGAAATTCTGTGACCTCATGTTTTTTATATAGGTTAGGTTAGGGTTAGAGATGTTCTTCTATCTGTTTTCCATTCAATAATATGGTTTTCCCAAATATTTTACAGAACTTCTTGTGCTACACATGCAAAGAATATGTGGAGGATTTGGGCAAAATACCTGAGCAAATGTTGCAGGTGAGAGGATGATATTAAGAAAATCCAGTTTAGTCAGTAATAATGTAATATTTGGTTGAATTTATTAAAGTCAGAATATAATAATGTTCGATGTTTGTGAAAAATGTTTTTTTTTTTTTTTTTATCCTTCTCTCACAAATGTAGGAATCGAATGCCAGATTAGTAGTGATTGGACAGTCATCATGGTCTCATATAGAGGTAGGATGGGTTTATTATTGTTCAATTCGAAAATATAAAAGTCAAAGAGAAAACTGTTGCTTATGAAAATCTGTTTCCACGATTGGCTGAAAATAATAAAAAAGGATTTTAAGAATTTAAATTCACAGTACGTACTTTTTACTCACAATACTTATTTTTATTTAATCTAAATCTAATTTAATTTAATTCTAATCTAATTTTTTTTTTCTTGTTGAATCCAAAATTAAAAAAGGTAACTAACTTTTTACACAACATTTAATATAATATAATAAATCTTTAATATATATATATATATATATATATATATATATATAAACAAAGAATTATATTGCATATAGTCCATATTGTGAGAGACAATTTTGCAGTTACTTTTTGGATTTTTTGTTTAAATCCAATTTCAGAAATGAGCTTCCATAGTAACTTTTACCATTTCAAAAAACACATGAGCAAGATAAATACAACATGCAAGAGTGTGTCAAGTAGGTTTGATTCCAGCAGGTTCTAACAGTGAAGTTTAAGCAGCTGCACTAAATTTGCATTGTTCCGGAGCTCGTAGTAAAAGTGGGAAAAAATGTATATTTTAGGCCATGCATTGAACATTCTGACACCAATCTTACATTGGAAAGGAATGACGTTGAACACAACTAATGTTTTAATTTACTGGTACAAAGCTACTGAAGATATCCTGTGATGTCTTTATGTTGCAGGCTTTCTGCTCCCTAACTGGCTATTCTCATGAAATATATGTTGATCCGGAGAGACAAATTTACAGAAAGCTTGGAATGAGAAGAGGAGAGACATACATGGAGACACGTAAGATCCACTGAAGCAGTATTGCTTGATTTTGTCTCTTTGTGTGTTAAACATAGTTACTCTGGATCAAGAGTGTGACTGTTGTAGAATTCTTTTTTGCACTATTGACTTTACTGACACTGGAAAGCTGCTTTGACCATGCTTTTTTTAAAGATTGAAATCAGTAATTAGACATAAAATTGTGGATAATGCAATAAATGCATGGACCCGATTCCAAAAAAGTTGGGACACTGAACAAATTGTGAATAAAAAAGAAATGCAATTATTTACAAATCTCATAAACTTATATTTTATTTACAATAGAATATAGATAACATATCAAATGCTGAAAGTAAGACATTTTAAAATTTCAGGCCAAATATTGGCTCATTTTGGATTTCAAGACCACTGCACATTACAAAAAAGTTGAGACAGGTAGCAATAAAAGGGTCAAATGTACATGTATATAACAGCTGGAGGCCCAATTTTCCACTTATTAGGTCAATTGGCAACATGATTGGGTATAAAATGAGCCTTGTCTCTTAGAGGTCAAGATGGGCAGAGGATCACCAATTTCCCCAATGCTGCACCAAAAAATAGTGGAGCAATATCAGAAAGGAGTTTCTCAGCAAAAGAGTTTGAAGTTATCACCATCTACAGTGCATAATATCATCCAAAGATTCAGAGAATCTGGAACAATCTCTGTAAATCACAATATTCACTTCCAGAAAACATTGTCGGTGAACACAATCCACCGTGCCATTCGCCGTTGCTGGATATAGGTAAAAAAAGAAGCCATATTTAAACATGATCCAGAAGCACAGGTGTTTTCTCTGAGCCTGTAGAAAACTGTTCTGTGGTCAGACAAACTTACACATCTGGAAAGGCACCATCAATGTATATCCAAGTTCTAGCATGACATATGCTTCCATCCACACATCGTCTCTTTCAGGGAAAACCTTGCATTTTCCAACATGACAATGCCAGACAACATACTGCATCAATTACAACATCATGGATGCGTAGAAGGATCCAGGCGCTGAAATGAACTGCACTCCAGATCTTTCACCCATAGAAAACATTTGGCGCATCATAAAGAGGAAGATGCGACAAAGAAGACCTGAGACAGTTGAGCAGCTAGAAGCCTGTATTAGACAAGAATGGGACAACATTCCTATTCCTAAACTTGAGCAACTTGTCTCCTCAGTCCCCAGACGCTCGCAGACTGTTGTAAAAAGAAGAGGGGTAAACATGGCCTCGTCACTACTTTCTGGAAATGTGTTGATGCCATGAAATTTAAAGTCAACTTATTTTTCCCTTAAAATGATACATTTTCACAGCTTAAACCTTTGACACGTCATCCACTCTATGTTCTATACTGAATAAAATATTGAAATTTGGAACTTCCACACCATTGCATTCAGATTTTATTCCGTGGCCCAACTTTTTTTGGAATCGGGTTTGTAGTAGCTTTCGTTTGAATGTGAATGCCAAAGAATGATGTGTTTGATTGAATGTGTATTTAATGGAGTGATTTTCCTCTGCGGTGGTAGCTTCTAGCAGTCCTCATGTGAAGTCAGGTTTACTCGTGGGGAGTCTGAGGAGCATGTGGCGTGCCATGACCAGTCCTGTGTTTGACTTCCAGGGAGATCCGCTGCAGCAGGGCGGAGCTCTGATTATAGGCCCAGGTCACAAGCTTTCTGATTCTGCTTTCATGTTTATATCCTGACTTGATCTGAACATTTTGTGTTTTATTTCTTAGGTCCAGAGGTTCATTTTGCCCATTTTGACATGAACCGGCTGGACCACATGCCCATCAACTGGTTGCTTCAGTTAGCAGGCCTTCAGACGCTGGACTTCAGCGATTCACCCAAAATCATAGATGTGTAGAGGAAAAAGCAACTGTTACGCAACTGCACTCGATGCTTGTAGCTGTTATAATGCAATGCTGGTCTTTGTTTGAACTCTGTAATGGCTCAATATTGTCTTTGTATATAGTGTTGTTTTTATATAATATTTATGTTTCAAAGGAACAAGCCATTCCACTGCTAGGGCCCTTGATTCCATGATATCGGTTTCATTACACACATTGCATAACAAAAAGTCTTCACAAACGCATTATCATATACATTCACTTGTTTTGAAGTAAATGTCATAAGTCCAAGTCGTGTTTCATCCTCAAAAAACTAAACATAAAAATGTATATTTTGCATCAAGAAAAGAAAATTATAGGATACGTTTTCTTACATTGTTTTGTTTAAATTATTATTGCAAAACAGTAAAAGCATTTTACAATAAATATTTATTCAAAAACTAATGCTGGCATTCTGTGTAAATACTTAAGTTATTTCACAAATAAATTCGATTTTTTTTTTTTTTTTTACATTGGAAATTGTTAAATTATTCTTACTGTAATAGTTTTTTTTAACTGCCATCTGGATAAATAATAACCAATATTAGAATATTATTCTATCAAAATAGAAATATTTCCCAAATAATTT
>JAUYWG010000041.1:825598-840906 GCA_034779775.1 Enteromius afrohamiltoni
CATTGTTCGGAGCGTAATGATCTCTAAACGGTAACATTAAATGATGTATTAAAGTTTAAGGTGTAAGGTATATAAATGTATATGTTTGAAACTTAATGAAATAAACACATCATGCACTGAAATAAGCTCCTCGTGATGGTGGTATGATGCACCGTATCAAATCTCTGACAGAAAACTGGTGCTGTGTTCTATTTATGACGTGCTGACACAAATTCCAAATGGTTTTCAACAGTTGCTTTATCGTGAGGAAATAAATACTAGATTCATTAAACCAAAGTTTGCCTATTAGATCTACCCCAAACGAATTTCACCTCATGTCTAGGAGAGCGCCTGGCCCCTTGACATGCATTTTCATGTCACGAAAATGATGTTGTACAGATGGCCGAGGTATACTTTGGCCTTTAAGCTGCCGCGGCGTTGCTGTAGACATGTTTGTTTTAGTATTCGGCCCGACTGAAGTTTGTTTTTTTAAAATCGCTTACCCTACTTTTAAAGGGATATTTGTGTTATTTGTTTTTTTTACTTATATTGTTTATACTTTTTGTGTAATTACTTGCCTGTCAGTTTGTGGCAAAATATTTTGAAGTGTTCACATGTTATTCACACACAATTCATTAAAATAGCTTCATTTCAAAAAGTTGATTATAAAATGCCCCTTAATTTTTGGAATGTTCTTGTTGAATAAAATACTATTTTTCCCAATATATTTAATATTTTAAACATATATGTTTTGTGTTCATCTGCTATATGTATGGAGTGGACAGGAGTCAGTGTAATTTTTGTTATTTTTGTTTAGATTTGACTACTGCATGGGAAGCAGGTGAACATACATCACCAGGTGCATCATTTAATATTACTTATTACTTATTCAAGTCAATTAAACTTATCTGTATACTACTTTTCATGGAATAAATATTTGCAAACCAGCTTTACAGAAAATGTATTTTTCTACATTATATTTAGTAACTAATCAGTGGGGACTATTCCAAGTTGTTGTTCACAGGACAGAAATGTACTCTTTCACTTGCACTCTTTCAGCATTCTTCTCACGCATATACTTGTATGCGGACAGTATGTGCGGTCTCAAAAAATTACCTGCATGCAGACAGGGTGTGCGAGTGTCGCCTGATGATGAAAATTATGCAGTACAGATGGCCGAAGTATACTTTGGCCTTTAAGCTGGCGCAGCGTTTGCTGTAGACATGTTTGTTTTGGTATTCGGCCTGACTCTGTTTTCTACGGAAGCCCGTTTCCTCCACTGTATAAAATTTGTTAAAAAGGTTATTGCGACTTTTTATCTTTTCTATTTCTATTTCTATCTATTTTCTATTTTATCTCTATCTATTCTGGCAACTTAGTTTATGGACCCTTGAGAAAACGTTATGCAGGAATCATTTGTGACTAAGACAAACCGATCATGACTAGCAGCTTTTATGGCTGTGGCTCCAGCAAACAGCTGATAAACCGATCAGCTGATCAACAGGAGAAGGAGGGGGAGAGAATGAGAGAAGCCGAGGCAGTTGTGCAGCGTAAAGGCACAGGATTTTTTATTTATTTATTTTTTAAATTCTAGCTGAAATACAGGACAAATTTAGTTCCTTTTCACCTCAATGCGTAACACGTAATATTTTCTCTGAATACAGGACGATTGCGTTTTTTACATTTGGCAACCCATACTAACTAGCCTTATCAATAATTCACTCTCAGTAACATCATAGCACCAGCATAGAAACTCTGTCATCATGCTAACTAGTACACAGTAGGAGTTATTGTAACTGACTGTAAAACGTTAGCAAGCACAACGAAAATAAGCTACACCTACTTGGTTTATAAGGTTTTTTTTTTATGGTTTTACTTGGTTTTACTTACCTCAAGTTTAGTTCTGCCTCTTGAACCGGCGGCCGCCTCGGGTCTCTCCTCCTGCCTCCTCTTTCCCTCTTCAACCTGCGGCTGCTGGCCTCCATCACTTGCTAATTTTACTGAAGTGGAAGCTCCACTGAAGCCACCAAACAACTGTGATATTTTAGCACATTTGGCAGCATCTGCCTGAAGGGCTAGTTTCTTTTTGGCCCTAATTTTTTCGGCTCCTCCTTGCGTTTTTTGTTCTCCATTGTTGTTCAACAATGATATGTGATTGCTGAGCCGTTGCAAGGGGGAGGGTGCACCTCTTTGGCTATAATTGGTCCAGCCCAGAGTCGACCATGACCAATTGGCCAATCCGCCACCTTTAATAGTTTATAACGTTACAAAAAAAAAAAAAAAAAACATCGGCGGCCAGCCCACAAAAGACGAAAATCACCATCGGCCCACCAGCAAATGCCCAGTATGCCCTATGGCCAGTCCAGCCATGGCCCTGCCCACAGAGCTCATCACAGACAGACTGTAACGTATTACAACAGCTCCAAGACTCAGCACCCAAGGAAAATAGCCAGGGAAGCCAGAACAACATATCGCAGCCACTGTAAATACCAGAGATGGAACCCATCTCACCAGACACACTTTCCCTCTCCAGCCTTCACAGAACTGCTATCAACGATTTCCTCAGAGTTTGATTGTTTTGCTATTGCAGGGTGTTTTTACAAAATAAAGATTTTAAACACTTTTGACCTGATTCAGCATGTGCAGACCCACACACAATCGTGGACTCACTCTTTAATTTAATCATTAGCAGAGGTCTACAAATTCCATTTATTGTTATTAAGGATGTAGCTCTATTTGATCACTTTGTATTTTCTTTGATATATTGTGGTCTTCTACTGTAGCCCATCTGCCTCAAGGTTCAACGTGTTGTGCATTCAGAGATGCTCTTCTGCATACCTTGGTTGTAACGAGTGGTTATTTGAGTTACTGTTTCCTTTCTATTAGCACAAACCACTCTGGCCGTTCTCCTCTGACCTCTGGCATCAACAAGGCATTTTCGCCCACAGAACTGCCGCTCACTGGATGTTTTCCCTTTTTCTGACCATTCTCTGTAAACCCTAGTGATGGTTGTTTCGCTTTGCGGTCTTCAGAGAAAGAACTGGGTCTCGACAGACGTTAGTTTCAGTAGTCATGTCAAAGAAGTAAATCAGGATACCATCATCTAAAAACATTGCAAGAATTAGATGTTTTGTTTCCAGTCAAGACTTGGAGAAACTTGTTCATTTATTACGAATATGATAAATATATAATATCCTTTATTACCAGCAGGATGGATTGTTGTAATGGTCTCCTCACCAGCCTTTCCAAGAAGACCATTAGGCAGCTGCAGCTCATCCAGAACGCTTCTGCCAGGATTCTGACTAGAACCAGAAGATCTGAGCACATCACACTAGTTCTTAGATTGATTTTAAAGTACTTTTATTTGTTTGTAAACCACTCAGTGGTCTAGGACCTAAATACATCCCTGAATATAAACCTAACAGAGTCAGTTAATAATACCAAGAGTTCACACAAAACAAGGAGAGTCTGCTTTTAGTTATTATGCCACCTGTAGTTGGAACCAGCTTCCAAAAGAGATCAGATGTGCTATTTTATTTTAAATGAATTTTTATCAAATATCATTTAATTCTTTTTTTTTTTTTTTAATTCCTTGTTTTATTGGTGTGATGTTTATTTTAATGTCTTTTTTACTTCCTTTATGTAAAGCACTTTGATTTACTGTTTGGAGTCTTTGTTGTGGTACCCTGTTGTGGCCAGGGTAAGAACAGTACATTGGTGTACAGTATTTGTGCTGGAGTTCACATACACACACACACACACACAAACATAGCATTCACAAGACTTTACTGGAAACAAGTGCTACATATTAAGCACTTTTCTTGTGGGAGGAGTAAACGTAGATCACTTGCATTAAAATTTCACTTGCGTTGTCGGCGCCAGTAGCCTCATAACTTTAAAAAATGCAGTTGTCTATATTTTATAATTGTCATTTGTTATCTTTCAGATTTTCAGAGAACTTCTATGGTAAGTTTATTTATTTATTTTTGGGGGAATATAATGTTTTACCAAATGATTGTATTTTGTAGCTGCTGATTCTATAGTATATAAATAGACTGTACAGAATATAGAAATATAATTTATCTGTCTTCTCTTAGCCCTGGCTTTGATCTGGTGTACAAAAATAAATGTATATTTTTATAACATTTTATTGTGCTTTTGTTGGACAGGACCTATATGACTATTCAGAATATGAAGATTTGGGTAAATATGAATATGGCCTTAAATCCAATATTGAAATGATGGTAACACTAGTTCAGACAGTGGTTCCTTTTTGTCTGCCGCCTGCTGCTTGCGTATGACAAGAGGAGAAGTTAAGAGGAGAAGTTTACTTAATCTTTTCCTGTACAACATGCTAACATCAGCAATAACAGAAATCAGGTGGTCTCCTATGACATGCCTGCTCCTACATTTCACAAATCTTCAGGTTGATCTATCCTGACTTTGAATAAAAAACTAAATGTATACCTGACAGTAGAAAGACACACAGCAGTATGTGAGTTCCAGTGCAAAGCTCTAGGTCCACAAGCACTGTGGGGAGTTTCTGGCTCCAGAATCCCAATGACTGATTTGCAACTTTCCCTTAAATACTAGGAACAAATGTCTCAGAGATTTAGTTTAAAGCCTGATGAAACAGATTTGAAACAATATTACCCATTCGAACATCCAGAAACACCTGGATAAAAGGAAAGTGAGATATAGTTTCCCATAAAAGGAATTTGTGCTCTGCGTTTAACTCATCCAAGTGCACACACAGCAGTGAGAAGTGAACACACACACACTGTGAACACACACCCGAAGCCCGGGGAGCAGGTGGGGGAACGGCGCCTTGCTCAAGGGTCTCACCTCACCTCGGGTTACAGGTCTGATTCACTATCCATTAGGCCACGACTGCCGCCTTAATAAAATAATACATCACATAATACCGAAGAAAAAAATCTTCAGTTTTTGCACTTTATTAATTTTATACTAATGTCCCTATTAATACATTTTTATTGATTATTAAAGTTTTTATACTGTCATAAATATTTGCAATATAATGTTACTGGTGATTATATCTAATAAAAAAAACTTAACATTACCAAAATATACAGTCCATGACTTGATGAATGTAGATGTGCTGTATTTCAGGTGTCCCAGAGCGCAGCATCACAGTGTACCGACAGATAGAGGACGGAAACCATGTGATTGTGCTGTGCAAGTTTGACACAATGTCTGGAAGGACATACGGATGGCACTCTTTTGAGCTCTCTGTGAAGAGTGAACTGAACTACACCACGGAAACACTCACACACTCTTCTTTAGATTCTTCAGAAATACTTGTGTATATGGTCACTGTGAGTCCACCTGCTTCCTTCACCTGTGTGCATGAGATTGGTTCTGATGCAGGTGTCAGGAACTTGAGCAGCCAGTCCTACCACTACGGTGTTTCAGGTAAACAAACACACCTCTGCAAGAACATTTACTGAAGATGTTACTTCCCGGCCTAGATCATACAATATTGTTAAATGTATGTTCCTAAAACATTTTTTATGTCTTTCTCTTTCACCCTCATCTGGGCCTGTATTCACAAAACATTTTATCTTACCACTAAGAGTTCAGTTCAAAGTTTTAGTTTTCTCTTCAAACCTATTTACAAAGCTGCTGAAACTTTTACTTAGGAATAGGATGGGATTGACCTCGTTGCTATGGATGATGTCAGCATGCTTGTTAACCATGCACACGGTGATTGGCTGATACGAGAGGGGATATTTCAGTCATACAAGCCAAAATATAATTTAACTATCTTTGCATTTCCTTCCAGTCTCGGATCATCGTGAGCGAGGAGTGTCTTCATTATACATCTGCTTTTCCTCCTTCGTTGCTGTTGGTCTCTTCTTCATGATTGCAGCAGTGATTGTGACCAACATCAGGAGCAAAACTAAAGGTGTGTGTTTACTCATTTATAGCTGCAATGGCTTGGTTTGTTCTGACTGATGAGTTTGGGTCAGGATTAGATTGAAACTCAGTATATTAACAGCACACAGGCACTAATAATATTAACTCATTGTACACTTCTGTTAACAGACACCGACTTCTCATCAGTTACCAACAATGACTATGTGGAAGCTTAAAAAAATCCCTTTCTGAAGAGAACAGAAGAGGCCTGCAGAAAAACAAGGAAACAAGGCGTATTAGTTGCTTATTAGCATCCGCATTACTAGAATATTAGCCATTTACTAGCACTATATATAATTAAGCACATATTAATGCCTTCCACATGATCTTTTTACATTCCTAATCCTACCCAATACCTAAACTCAACAACTACCTTACTAAATATTAATAAGTCGAAAATGAACAGTTTATTTAGGGAAAATTCATAGTTAATAGTCACCAAGTGTTATCTATTCTAATGTGTAACCAAAAACAAAAATGTGTAAAATTTTAAAGATAAATGAAAAATATATCCAATATAATCTATAACTGGGGGGTACGCAGCTGCACATGTGCTATATAAATGTGCATGCCAACATGATTGAGAGCTACTTTAGTCAATTTAATATTATTACACAAGTATTATGTTTAATATTTTGTTTTTATTAAAACTGTAAATAAGTGCAATTATATTATTATCACTGTTTTTGGTGGGGTTTTTTGTTTGCTTATCCTGTAACATTCCTCATTTGTAAGTGTGTCTCTGGTGTTTCTAAAAAAATGTTACATGAGCAATATCAAACAAGTAGACATGAGGTATGATCGTGTAAAGGCACGGCTGTGAATCGGCCGTAGGTATCACAGCATGCTGATATACAGCCATATACAGCACTTTTCTTAGGTATATTTTTCAAACTGGGTATTTTTTTTCTGTAGTTTAGTATATGACTCCTTTCAATCAGGTTTTAGAAAATTACACAGTATTGAATCTGCTTTACTGAAAGTTATTAGTGACATTTTGGTGGCTCCTGACAATGGTACTGCTGTTGCACTGGTCCTCCTAGACCTCAGCGTAGCATTTGATATGGTTGATCACTCTGTACTTTTCTCCTGACTGAAAAATCTTTTAGTCTTGAACTGGTCTTTTTTAACTAATAGGATGCTCTCTGTTCGCATTGGAGAATACACCTCTTCTACTGCATGTCTTTCTTGTGGCGTTCTGCAGGGATCTATTCTGCCTTTTCTAAATATGGTGGAGTATCATTTCACTTATATGCTGATGATACCCAACTATACCGTCCTTTAAAATATAATGATTCTAGGTCCATAGGGGTTCTGTTAGCTTGTTTTCATGAAGTGAAAAAGTGAAAACTTGGCTCTCACACAATTTTTGTTTTGCCCTTAATGAGAACAAAACCATTGTTTTATTGTTTGGTCCAAGTGATTCCTATGGTTTTGGTATTCTGGATCGTAGAGACCAAGCTTTTGCAATAGCTGGTCACAAACTTTGGAATAACCTGTCGGTTTCAATTAGAACTGTGTCTTCTATCCTCTTTTAAATCTGAACTCAAGACACACCTCCTTAATGTGAGTTATTGAAATTATTTCCTTTGTGAGAGCTTATTATGTTTAGTAATATATATTTTTATGTGATTATTTTAATTTGTACAGCACCTGGGTTGTTTTTAAATGTGCTCTGTGAATAAATAAAACATAAACCTGCAATAAGCACTGATTGGAGTGTTTTTGAAGCTGCCACCAATGATCTGGATCTTCAGTTTAGAGAAGATGTGTCCCAGGTCTTCAGAAAGAACAAGAGAAGAAAGGCACCAGGCCCAGACGGTGTGACTCCAGCCTGTCTGAAGACCTGTGCTGAGCAGCTGGTCCCCATCTTCACTCAGATCTTCAACAGATTTCTGGAGCTGTGCGAAGTCCCTGCCTGTTTCAAATGCTTCACCATCATCCCTGTCCCAAAGAAACCCAGGATAACATGATTTAATGAGCGGTAGCACTAACATCTGTGGTCATTAAGTTTTTTGAGAGGTTGGTGTTGGATTATCTGAAGGATATCACTGGACCCCAAACTGGACCCCCTGCAGTTTGCTTACCGTGTGAACAGGTCTGTGGATGATGCAGTCAGTATGGGACAGTATGGGAGTGTACACTGCATTACATCCTGCAACAGAACTGGACAGACCAGGGACTTACATGAGGATCCTGTTTATGGACTTCAGCTGTGCTTTCAACACCATCATCCTTTCACTCCTCCCTCAAACTAACCCAGCTCTCTGTTCCTAGCTCTGTCTGTCAGTGGATCACCAGCTTTCTGACAGACAGGCAGCATGTAGTGAGGCTAGGGTAATTCTCGTCCAACACCCGTATGACCAGCACTGGAGCTCCTCAGGACTGTGTTCTCTCTCCACTGCTCTTCTCCCTCTACACCACCGACTGCACCTCTGAAGACCCCTCTGTCAAGCTCTTTGATGACCAAAGTCATCAGCCTCATCCAGCATGATGATGGGCCTGTCTACAGACTGGAGATTAAAGAGCTGGCTGTCTGGTGCAGTCTCAACAACCTGGAGCTCAACACCCTCAAAATGGTGGAGATGATCATGGACTTCAGGACATAGACTCCATTGCTAAAAAGGCCCAGCAGAGGCTGTACTTCCTTCGCCAGTTGAGGAAATTCAACCTGCCACAGGAGCTGCTGAAACAGTTCTACTCAGCCGTAATTGAGTTTGTCCTGTGTACTTCTATAACTGCTTGGTTTGGCTCAGCTACAAAATCAGACATCAGAAGATTGCAGAGGACAGTTCGATCTGCTGAAAGGATTATTAGTGCTCCCCTGCCCACCCTCCCAGAACTGTACACATTCAGAGTGAGGAAAAGGGCTCAGAAAATCACTGTAGATCCCTCTCATCCGAGCTATGACTTTTTTAAACTTTTGTCATCTGGTCGGCGCTACAAAGCACTGAATACCAGGACAGTCAGACACAAGAACAGTTTCTTTCCCCAGGCAATCTACCTCATAAACGGTTTTCCCACTGTGCAATAAAAATATGTGCAATAACCTGATGTTTATTTATCGCTGCTCTTTATGATTCTGATTATTTTGCCTCTCGCGATAAGTCATACAGGCAACAGTTTTGACGGATTTTGGATACATTTATACAAAGGAGCTGTATGTGTATATCTTTACAGAAGCAGCACGGAGAGAAATGTGTGTGATGTGGTTGGAATAAACACAAGCGTCAACCAAGTGGCCACAATCAACTTCAGTGTCATATTAAGAGCCAGACTGCTGTAGCAAGCATAAAAGAAATGGATATAGACTTAGCAGTAAACTTTTCAGGAACCAAAGTGACTGGTGATGTCAGACACAAGGGAGTTCCACTGATAGCTGCAGTACAGATTCAGAGGAGGGTTTTGTTCCTAGAAGGACAAAGATATCTGATTGAATTCAAAAGAATGCAGACATACAAATACTGATGGGTACTGACAGTAGACCTTACTAGCACAGAGCCAGTAAAAAAGAAAGCATGCCTTTGAATGTCTTTACACTTATGCAGCTGGAATGCTCCCCTGTTACAGCTGAAATGGTTCAGAGAGAAACCAGGACACATTGTCTTAAATATACGCAGCTACAAAAATGGCTGGAATTCAGAAGCAAAGAGCTGGTTTGCACAGTACTATCAGCAACATGACAAACTGACTTTGGATGGAGGTTGCATCATGTGGGGTATAAGAGTCATTATACCTCCTAAGTTGCAAACTCGAGTCTTGGAGGAGCTTCATGTCGGACACTTGGGAGTAGCCAAGATGAAGTCACTTGCTAGAAGCTTTGTAGCCTATGGTGGTCAGTATTCAATCAGCAGGTCGAGCAGTTGCCATGCATATCTCAGGATGTCAGCATGTTCAAAAGATGTCAAAAGCAGGCCCATTACACCCTTGAGAATGACCGGCTTCCCCATGGCAAAAAAAAATATTTTGCTGTTAATGTTGATGCATGTTCAAAGAGGCCTGATATGTTCAGTATGACCTCCACAACTGATTCGCAAACAGTATTGAGAGAACTCTTTGCAAGGAGTGGTGTACCTGAACAGCTGGTGAGCAACAATGAGCCCCAGTTTGAATCTGCAGAGTTTCAAATCTTCTTTAAGAACAATGGGATCAGACATTTAACTTCATCAACCAGCTACCCGGCCACAAATGGAGTTACAAAACAAAAGTTATGCAAAGCTTAAAGAGTGTTCTGTGTGCCATGACAACTGGAAAAATAACACTAAATCAAAACATGCTAAATTTTCTGTTTGCCTACCAAAACCTACTCATGCTACTACGGAACAAACCACTGCTATGGTGTTCCTGTGAAGACCCCTACTTTCTTGGCTGTTTGTTGAAACCAAACCTGAGAAGAGTTGTGCAGGATAAACAACTGAAATAATTGCTAGGAGGAAAACAATAAGTTGGAATTTGGGGAAAGTTGCCATGCATATCTCAGGATGTCAGCATGTTCAAAAGATGTCAAAAGCAGGCCCATTACACCCTTGAGAATGACCGGCTTCCCCATGGCAAAAAAAAATATTTTGCTGTTAATGTTGATGCATGTTCAAAGAGGCCTGATATGTTCAGTATGACCTCCACAACTGATTCGCAAACAGTATTGAGAGAACTCTTTGCAAGGAGTGGTGTACCTGAACAGCTGGTGAGCAACAATGAGCCCCAGTTTGAATCTGCAGAGTTTCAAATCTTCTTTAAGAACAATGGGATCAGACATTTAACTTCATCAACCAGCTACCCGGCCACAAATGGAGTTACAAAACAAAAGTTATGCAAAGCTTAAAGAGTGTTCTGTGTGCCATGACAACTGGAAAAATAACACTAAATCAAAACATGCTAAATTTTCTGTTTGCCTACCAAAACCTACTCATGCTACTACGGAACAAACCACTGCTATGGTGTTCCTGTGAAGACCCCTACTTTCTTGGCTGTTTGTTGAAACCAAACCTGAGAAGAGTTGTGCAGGATAAACAACTGAAATAATTGCTAGGAGGAAAACAATAAGTTGGAATTTGGGGAAAGTGTGTTTGCTAGGGATTATAGAGAAGATCACAAGTGGATCGCTGCAAGAGTCAAAGAAAGAACATGTCCACTCTCGTATACAGTGGTGGTTGCTCCCGACATCCTCAGGAGATGGCATATTGATCTGCTGAAAAGCTCAAATGTTCCTCTGGAAAGTGTTCCAATGAGTGTTCCACCTACACCTATTGTCCCTGCAATGGAAGTGACACGCTACTAACACCAGATGGAACTGTAACTCCCTGTAAGCCGTCCCTTGTTCCTACCTGCGGAGGGAGATGTTACACTAACCTTGTACGGAAAGCTATAAACTGTCTGGTTTATAAAAAATTAATAAAAGAGAGAAAGATTTCAATGAAACAGTAGTTGTTTAAGTTTTTTGTAAAAGAGAGAAAAAAAAGTTGCAATGTTTGTTGGTAAACTAAAATATACAGGCAGCCAATGCAATGATTTCTGATTTGGGGTGACATAATCAAATTTAGCAGTGGCATTTACTAATTGAAGTCAAGCAAAGGGAAATTTAGAAATGCCAAAATGAAGAGAGTTGCAGTAATCCAAACAAGATACAATAAGTGCATGGATGGTAAAAGTAACTGAATAAAGCAGGAACCATTTATCCACATTTATCTGTTTATCAAATTTTTAATTCTGATCCCAGAAAACACCTAGATTCTTAATGCAGGAAGAAGTAACAAGAGCAAGATCAATATTTCTGCTCCCTGATGCTGACTAGGGCCAAAGACTATAACCTCGGTTTTTGATTAATTCAGAATTTAAAAAACAAGTTTTCACTTCACCAAGACAAGAGAATTCCCCAATCTGACAGAGAAAGCTCTTTATGTCATACAAACTTCATCAAACAGTTACACGCAAATAATTTCAGTAATGTAGTGCTTTCCTCTGTTCTTTGGTTTGTTTGCCTTTGTATTTTGTTTACTTTTACATCTTTGTTAAAATAGAGAAGAACAATGAATAGAACTAGAAGATGTACATTTTATTAGATTCACAGCTATCATGTCATTTGAATAGGTGTGTTAACACCCTGTATCTTACTTTCCTTGTTCATTTGTCAAACTTTCTTTATGTCATACAAACTTTATCAAACATTTACACACAATAGTTAATAATCCCAACTACAAAACTACAAGTACCTGTTTATGATACCGTATTTAATATGCAATTAGTTCTTTTTTTTATGTTTTACATATTAATCTTTGTCAAGTGTAATATAAGCTGATTGCAACTTTGGTGTTGTATCCAGTTCCCCACTGGATACTTTTTCCTCTGGCAGTCACTTTTTCCTACCTGCGGGGAGAGATGTTACACTACCCAAACCGTCTGGATTTATAAAAAATAAATAAAAAGAGTGAAAGATTTCAATGAAACAGTAGTTGTTTGATTTAATTTTTTTGTAAAAGAAAAAAAAAAAAAGTTGCAATGTTTATTTGTAAGGAAATTGTTTCACCGGCCATTCCAGAAATGGAAAAATACATCATGAACCGGGTGCACATTTGCATATCATTTGAATAGGTGTGTCCTCCTCCCCCTTCTCCTTCTTCTTCCTGGACAGCTCGCCAAATTTGCTTTTATTTTATTGCTTTAATCTATTCATTAACACCCCTTGCATTAATGTGAAAGCGCAAACTCTTGAAATCAGAAGAAGAATCAGAATGAGCTTTATTGCCAAGTATCTTTACACATACAAGGAATTTGTTTTAGTAACAACAGTGCAAGACAAGCCACAAATAATAAAAATGAATGATATACAAATATACAAAATAGTGAACAAGATTGCAAAAAAAAACTATATATAATATAGACATTCAAGAAAACAGGTATGAAGTGTTTGTACATGTATGATGATATGTGCAAAACTGACATTGTTAAGTGTTCATGGCATGGACTGTCTGGGGGAAGAAACTGTTGCTGTGTCTGGTCATTTTGGTGCTAAGTGATCTGTAGTGTTGACCAGATGGCAACAGATTAAAGAGGGAGTGTGCTGGGTGTGAGGGGTCCAGGGTGATTTTCTTAGCCCTTTTGCTCACTCTGGATAGGTACAGTTCTTGGAGAATGGAGTAGACGGCGGTGATGTCCCTCCGGGTCGGCCAGGGGGTGACAGGAGCCTTTGGCTCCCACCTGACCGATTCTGCACCCTCATGACCCAACCAGCCTCAGCCAATGCCCTTAGTAACCAGCCCGAGAATGAGGTCGCTCTTGGAAGCTGGTCTGGCCCTGAATTAGCCCTCTGAGACTGGCTGAACTGATGGTACGCCCTCCCAGACACAACAAACAGAGGCAATGCCCTAGGAGATGTGTCAGGGAGGAAATGCACCCTTCGTGACCAGACCTGAATCGTTGGCGCCCTTCGAGACCATGCGTAGAGAGTCGGTGCCCTTCATAACCGAACATGTAAAGACGGTAACCTCTGCAACCAGATATGGGGAGCGCGCGCCCTTCGTGACCGGACAAGAGTAGCCTGTGCCCTTTGGAACCAACCTGATGATGAGCATGCCCACCGTGACCCAACAGTCGAGGATCTCGCCCTTACTGACCCACTGACCAGATGTGGTGCCCTGTGAGAACCGTACGGAGAGGACCGTGCCTCTCGCGTACGACCGAGCCAAGATATGGAAACCCCCTTGGGTTGTGCAGCCACCAGTGGGGGTTCTGAGGATACAACGGCCGAAGTCGGCATCCTCAGTAGTCGTGCAGCCTCTGGCGGACACAAAGGAATCTCCAAATAGTGTACAGGTTCGGGGGGTTCTGGCTCTGTGGTCTCACTGCCCTCGTAGGGCTCGAGCATGTACGGTGGTTTGTGTGCTGGATCGGTACCAGAGTCAGGCAGGTCAAGCCACGATGGGACCAGATCACAGATCGTGTCTGGCGGATCCGGCCAAGGTGAATCCAGATCACAGACCGTGTCTGGCGGGTCCGACTACGATGGGTCCGGATCGCAGACCACGTCTGGCGGATCTGGCCAACCGGCACCGGGGTCACAGACTAGAAACACTTCGAGGGAACCCACTCGACCATGCGCAACTCCACCATACTGGACGCGGTACCTGTCCCGGAGTGGACCTCACCCAACCGCTCGCGCTGGACGAGGTCACCACTGCTCTCTGAAGGTGACCACACCCCTTGCGCTGAGCGCTGGAAGTGGCGCCCTCTGGGAGTGTCACGGGAACCACTGGAGTGGTTGACAGCTCTCCTGGCTGTCGTTCGGTGGCTGGCTGGGTAGCCGGGCCAATCTGGACATCATCCAGCCCCTCTCGCTGGGAGATGATGTCTGGGACCATAGCGAATTCCTCAGGGCACACCGAGGCAGGTGACCTGCAACCTGGATCAACTAGGTCGGGAGTGGTGCTTCTGACTGGGTGCCCGGAGCTGTCGTGATGCGTGACAATCTGCCATGTGGCGCCACCGACCCGGGAGATATCAATCGCGGCCCCTAGCGCCGTGATTGATGTTTCGAAAGTGTTTAATAGCGAACACAGGAGAGTACAACAGGCTGAGGTCAACAATGGCAGACAGGAATGTAGCAGGCAAATCCACGAGTGAGAGTCCAGTAACAGGCAATGGGTCAATCGAGGAGCAAACAATATCCAGGGGGGAAAGGCAGGAATCGCGGTCAAAGGCAAACAGGGTCGGTAACAAAAATCCAGGTGAGTACAATACAACAGCAGGAGAAAACGCTTACAAGGGTGGTACAAGACACACACAACGATGAGCGGGGAACACTGGGAATTCAGGGGTATAAATACAGGGGTTAATGACAAAAAGGTTTTATTTTAATGTTTTCTTGTACAATAATCTAAACCTTAATTTGTAAGCCAGAGCGTGTCATGAGATCAACGTACATGACATGATGTGGCTCATCATGTTAAACTAAAAACTTTATCTAAATACAATGATAACCATACTGAAAAAAATAACACTTTTCTCTTTTGTTTCTGTTTACTTTTATTAAAAAAAAAAAAAAAAAAGTTTTTATGAAAGATTTGAATAATGTTTATTGATTTTTTTTTAAGTTACTGTATTTGTAGCTTGCTTGTGAGTAAGTCAATTTCGTTAAAATATTTACAGAAATTTTTTTATTAAATTTGATTAAGCGTTTTGTTTCAGGAAAAAACATACTGTTCTGTAAAGAACCTTCTGCACCTTTAAAATAAAAATGTAAAACAGTTTGTCAATGGGACACGAAATATATGCGTCATGGTTATTTTCAAAGTTTTTCTCTGGTTTAATGAAAATGCAGATTTTTTTTTCTTCAAAACTATTGCAATGTTTGTTATGTTGTTTACAGTCGAGTCTCTCTCTCTCTGCCACGTCGATCT
>JAUYWG010000041.1:842115-853267 GCA_034779775.1 Enteromius afrohamiltoni
TATATACTTAATAAATATACACAGTACATACAAATACACTATGTAAAGAAAAACTTTTATTTTGGATGCGATTAATCGCGATTAATCATTTGACAGCACTAATAATTACATACACTGATATTAAAAATATGAATTTAACTTTTATTAATAATATATTAAACGTAATAAAAAAAAACATACATAAAATGAATAAAAAAAATGAGAAGTGCACAACAAAATTACTAAAACTCTAAATATTAAACAAAACAATAATAGTCTCAAACATACAAAAACAACACTGCAATACTGGGTAAATAAATAATTGTCAGCCAGAAAAATAAACAATTCGAAGCTGAAGATCATTTTTCAGAGCCCACTGTAGGCTTCAATGCACCAATCTTTTCAAGTGCATGCATCTCGCTTTAACGGTAGTGAACATCAAACTCACTACCTGCATTAAGCATCATGCAAATATCCTGAATATCGTGCAGTTCAGGGTTATGGTACAGATGACCAAAACCAGAAAGCTGGAAGCAATACAAACACACTGTTCGCCTGCAATTGTTGCATCGCAGCCTGTGACACCTGTCGAGTACAATGAAGCAGCGCAGCGATTGTGATGTGCAGCGCGCGCGAGAGCCGTACCTTCTCCGCGGGCGCTGGTCGGTGCGCGGCCAGGGAGCGCGCGAGCGACAGAACCGTGTTGAAGTAGAAGTCGCGCGTCGCCATGATTCACGACGCCACACGGAAAGTTGAGAACACGCAATGATTTTTGCAAGCCGCAGCAGCCTGGGTGAAGAAAACACGAGCGCGATACGGAAAGTGTGAAGGCACAAACACCAGGCGCTGAAGAGCGCGAGGCGTGTCTGCATTAAAGCATCATCAGAACGCAGTTTATCTTATTGGCTCATACAGCTGATGAATATTTACACACAACTAATGGAGAGGGGCTTTAAAAACCTGCTGTCATCAGCTGAAAAGAAAAAGCAGTGAAGAAATCGCTTTATCTCCTCTAAACTGAGAACAGGAGAGAGAAACCTGAACTTCAAAATCAAGTATTGGCTAAAATATATACAATATTTAAATAAATACTTTTATATATTATTTTTACGGTTTATTTATTTTGCATGATTTATATAATATTCATGCGTGATATAAAAGTATAAATATTAATAATGTATAATGATTAATAATTTATAAAATAATCATTAATAACAATATCACCATAACACTGATATTAATAATTTATTAATGTATGTTTATCGGTAATTATATATACAAATGCTGTTGCTGTTTAACAATATTAATAATAATGAATTTAGTAATATAAATTATGTAAATAATATTAAATATAAAGAATAAGTATATCGCCATTTCTGTACTACTAATATTATACTATTATATATGTATGATGGTAATTAATAAAATAATAGTTAATAACAGTAACAGCATAATAATGCTAATAATAATGCTACTACTACCATAACTACTACTACTACTATTAATAATAATAATAATAATAATAATAATATGTATATTACAAATAATAATTCTAATAAGAATTATTATTAACAATATAAATAAATAGTAGTTATAGTAGTAATATACATTGTTGTCATACAACGAAAATAATAATAATAATAATAATAATAATAGAAATAATAAATATTTTTGGAATAACTTGCAAACATTTGTTGTAAGTTTGTGAAGTGTGTATTGTAGCTCTAGCCTAAATCTTCACTTAAATGTCAAAAAAGCGTTATAAACAATAACATCAACAAGTGAAAATGGGAAGAAACAGGCGCGGGAGGAGGAGTCTTTCTGACGTCACGCTGACACCACCGGAAGTTGCCTCGGCGTAAGCGTCAGCTGATAGCAGGAGAAGCACATCAGCCTCCGGCGATCAAAGGTACACATTTATCGATAAAATGTTCGATATATCGTATTTTAATCAAACATAAAGAGAGTAAATGTTATTGAAGATGATGTGAAGTATATTTAGAGGCTTTTTTCAGGCAGTGTACGTTAGCGGAGATAGATAAACACGGGTTTGGGTCAGATTGAGTGTAACGTTAGGCTAACATTAACGTTAGTTAAATAACACGGAGAATTATGAAACCTTTATACATTTAATACGCTTACTCTATACCTGATATGATTGTTTATCAGCCATAGTAGTTTGTACAAGACAGACGTGAACGTTATACATTTATCCACTAAAAGAAAGTACCAGGTTTTTGACATTTACCATACAATACCATCACTTTTACCATGGTACAGCCACTCGAAGAAGTTCAGATTAAACTCAAAGCTTTTATTATTATTATGTAATCCTTAGATCATCGCTATGAACATGATTTATGATTAATATTAGCAGCAGAAGTCATGTAATATGCATATGAACATTACAAAATTTATATTATCATACATTTTAAATCATATATACATCTAAAAATGATTATAACACGTTATTTTATTGTTACACCTATTAGCATGTATATTATTATAATATTAGCACATATTAATGTCTTATTCTACATGCCTAATCTTATACAACACCTAACTACCGAAGAATTTATTAAGTCATAGTCAATAGTTAACGAGTGTTACCTATTACCTATAAGTCTAACCAAAAATAATATTATTATTAATAATAAATCATATAAATAATAGAAATTAATTTATATTTTTATACATATTTATTAATATTCTTTAGAAAAATAATTATAATAGGAATTATGCAAATATAATATTTCCTATCAAACACAGGATGTCTGCCTACCCCAAATCCCACAATCCTTTCGCTGATGATGATGAAGAAGACTCGAAGCCTCAAAGAGGCTTTAACTTTGACGATGATCCCGAGGAGAGTTCACTGAGCCCCGCGGAGCGACGGCAGAGACAGCTGCAGCAGGAAGTGATGCGTACAGCGCAGTCGGCCGTGGACAGCAGCTACCGCTCGCTCGGACACATCTATGAATCAGAGAAAGTCGGCGCGGAGACGGCGGAGGTGTGAGAAAGCACTTAAAGAAAGACTGAGCTTTAGGGTATTTCTTCTCTCTCAAACGCTTGGTTGAAAAGGCTGTACTGTCCTCCGCAGGAACTGATTCGTCAGGGTGAGGCTTTAAAGAGGACAGAGAAGATGATTGACAACATGGAGCAGGACATGAGGACCAGCCAGAGGCATATAAACACCATTAAGAGTGTGTGGGGTGGCATGGTCAACTATTTCAAAGGCAAACCTGAACCTCCCAAACCTGCTCAGAAGGACCAGCCCGTGTCCTACGAGGCCAACAGCAGGTCAGATAAAACACTCGGTACAAGCACGGTATAACTGCACGTCGTTCCCATAATGCTTCATTGTTTGCCACTTTCCTTTTTCTTTCACTTTCCTAATTTATTCCCCGCAGATATCTGCTCAGTTTCTCAGAAAACAGTACTTCATTCCCTTATCTAGTTTCAGCATGTTTGAGCTGCCAAGACAAAAAAATAAAGAAGAGCAGCATTTTTGCAGTGTGTGCACCACGAGATGAATGTGTTTGTGGAACTGTAAACTTTTACATTTGCCTACTGAACCCGATTTAAAGCGAAGACTTGGATGCGTGATGAATTCATGTACAGTTGATCAGATACGGAATATATTCCCCATACACATTAGATCTACTTTCACACATTTGTTTTGATTCACATCAGCTGGAATATACCGTAGGTCTTAGTCAGGCCGTATCTGGAAATAAAACATTTCAAGCAGCAAAACTAATTTAGTGAATGTCTGATGTTAGGTTACAGAGCGCGCTTACGGAGAGCAAACAGCAGGAAGACAAATATCAAGCCAGTCATCCCAACCTCAGGAAGCTGGACACATCTGGTAAACACAGACACATGATGATGCACTTCCTAACTCATGCACACTTGTATGTTTATCCGTGTTCCTTTCAGAGAGTATTACCTAGGGCCTGTTTCAGGCTTATTTCAGTTAGTCTGACTTATTGCCAGTTAATTTGCATTAAAATAAGTCAGACTGTCTGCCATAAGCCTGGCTTATTTGGTAAACTTGTTTTATGGAACAGAATCATTAAATCATTTCTATCCATTTGCATAACGGTTTCAGAGCACTTGAAACACAACACGCCGGTCAAAACAGTGTCAATGCAACAATAACACAGCGCAAATGTCTGTTTATATAGTGTGAGCTATTAAATGCGATTAACGAATCATCTGATACCGTTAAGTGTGTGTGTGTGTGTGACGTTTTTCTTTTGCTTGTGCAAAGTTTGAAAACCTTTCACCAGGAATAATCTTAACCTGTTTAATGCAATATTGAAATGGAAAAACCATATACGTTTATGCGAGGTTTTTTATTTCTACTGTATGTTAATACTTTTTATTTCTTTTCAAACACATGCCATAAAAAGCCGTAGGTACTGGCATGTCAATAAAAACACGTGTGTTATTTTAGCAGTTTTGTTTTATGGTTAATCAGCCCGACACGACACTATTAATTAAAAACTATACAAATACATTATTATGTATAGAGCAACTATAAAGACACTGGTTCATGGGTTCACAGGAGTCTTGGCAGTGAACCATTAAAATAGTATTATTATTTATTGAAATGTTTCAAAACTGTTATGATGTAGCGTGACTGTGACGAGCTTTGAATATCTAGTTCAAAATAAATGATTTATTGTTAGCAATTTAACAAATTATTAGCATTTGTCTGCTTATCAGAGTCACTAATGTTGATTTGAACAGGATTCGGAGCGACTGCTTCGCTGGATAACGGCCCGTCCGATCAGAACGGGTATTCCAAGAATAAGCATCTACGGGCCGCCCATCAGCAGCTGGACAGTAACCTCGGTGAGAAACGCAAAGTGTTTTTTTCTCATACCTCAGTGGTGTCACGGTGGACTGAGTGTGTGTTTGTGTCCTGCAGATGAAATGTCGCTGGGTTTGGGTCGTCTGAAGAACCTGGGTCTGGGGCTGCAGGCCGAGATCGACGACCAGGATGTTTCTCTGGACGCTTTGCTCAATAAAGTCGACACGATGGACGGCAAGATCAGCTCCACCAACAGGCAGCTCAAAAACCTCAAATAGGCTTCCACGGTGATGTCATTTCCTGGAGGTGTGGCTAAGGTGATCCAAAACACCTGCTTAAAAACATTTCAGGGAAGTGTGTGCTTGTTACGCATTTGAGAACAGATTGCGAGAAACACAGGGGTTGGTTTATTGAGAAGTTGAGCACTCGTTTTAATTCTGCCTTCATTTAATCGACACGTATTTGAACTGGATTGTACATAAGCTCAGAGATGAAAATCTTCCCTGTAACATTACAGTCAATCCACTCCTTAACTGAACACAACTGCATATGACCTAGTTTAGAAACGAGCCTTTTATAACGGTGTATCCTGTTTTCCATGTGTATAGAGTATATTGGAGTACCGTGTTTATCAGAAACATATTGAGCCGCCTTAAAGTTCACTGATTTCAGATGCTGTCGTTGCATTTCACCACAGTCTACAGATGGGTCACTATTGTTAATGCACAAAATATCCACTAACCCAAGGACGAATTTGTTGTTTTTCTTTTTTTTTTCAGGTATATATTAGGGTGACTTTGTATGAAATACCAGAATGAAAATCTGTGAATGTTCCACTATTGTTTCTGCATCTGGAAATCAAATTAAAGCTGAATGTGACGTGTGTGAACATAAATAAAATATGTTTTCATTTAGACCGTTACACTTCAGTACATTTAAAATAACAGTATATACATAATGGAAAAGGTTATGTACAGAAATTTGTTTAAAACCATTTTTGCTAAATAATTCCCTTAAGCTCTATTTCCTGTTGCCCTGACACACAAAAATCATGTTAACCAAACCATTAATATAAATGTGTGTGTACATAGACTGCATCTTGTTTTTATTATTATTAAATATCTATAGGTTATTTGTTGCTTCAGATAAGTTATACAGTAGGCTACAGTATCGAATACCTGAAGCAGCTGTTATGCTGGTAGGTCAGTAAGAAGTTTAAGCCTAATGGGCGGTTCTTGCCAGGAGTGAATAACATTGCAGTTAACACTGTTAGATGTGCAGGTTCTAATATATAAATTATTTTGAAATGCATTTGTTGATGCATGCAGGGCTTAATAATAATAACAGCCTGCATATCAATCTACAGCCACAGAATGTTTTGTAAGTTGTACTTGCAAGATCAGGCCACTAGATGGCAACACCTTAAAACCCTGTTCTTCATGATTGAGACCATTAACTGAGTTCTGTATTCACTTTCCCACGAGAAGACAAACATGCAGTCCCACAAACATCGAAAATATTTTTGGTAAACGTCTGATGAAAGAGCGAAAGAGGCGCGCACATTCATTATCATTCTTTCTCTCTGCACATCTGCGCGCGCGCCACAAGGCCCTCATTAACGGCTCGCGCGAGCAGCTGGTTTGCGCGGGACTGGTTTCACTGAGGTGAGTTGTGTGGTTTATTATGTAATCAGTTCACTCGTTAAGTCGCAGTATTACTTGTAACCCGAGGTTTGGGGTTGTGGGAAGAATGTTTGCAGTCTGTTCCTGAGAGGAGAATACACACGAGAGGGAAGTTTATCGGTCACTGGAACCGCGGCGGCGACGCCCAGTCTTCTTAGCATAAGAGACTAGTTTGCCCAAAAATAAAACCCTGCCATCATTTACTTACCCTCGTGTTGTGTAGATGTATTTTTTATTTGTTTATTTTTGTTGTTGAAAACAGATTATATGTTGATAACCAAAGAGTTGCTGGTAACCATTAACTTAGCAATGGCGGCCAGCAACGGTTTGGTTAACAACATTTTTCAGCAAAATAAATAAATCTATTCAAATTTGAAACAACTTTAGAGTGAGTATATGACGGCAGAATTTAGCTGAACTTACCCTGTAAAGACAAATATATATACATACACACATATATATATATATATACACATACATACACACATATACATATATATACACACACATATATATATATATATATTTTATATATATATTTACATTTATTCATTTAGCAAATCCTTTTATCCCAAGCGACTTTACAACAGACCCAGTAAACTAAAAGTTAAAGTTTACATCTGAACTAAAGTTAAATATTAAATATAAAAATATATTAGGAAAAAATGTATTGTTTTCTTAAAAATATAAAAATAAATTATGTCCCAATTTATATTAGGTGGCATTACCTATTGAGTACTTGCATTTAAAATAATCATTTGGTGCACTGCACTTATTGCACTGATTATAATGAATAATGCACTTATTGTTTTTACACCCGACTTATTTTTATATTTACACCCCCTTGCTCTCCCCTCTTGTATACGCTCCTGTAAGATTGGAGCGTCACTGACTACAAAACATATTTTGGCCAGAATTATTTTAGTGTATTTATTTTGCCGTATGGCTTTTCAAGTGTTGAAATACCACTGCAGATGTAAAAGATCATTCTCAGTCTCATTAGTTATTCACTGGTCATGTTCGCTTTTGATATTGGACAGTTTTCGCCTGTGTTTGGCAGACGGGCTGGAATGCTTTTCTTTTCATCCCCTAATCCCAGAATCGACTGCTGTCAGCAGCCATAAAGCAGTGGGCCAGAGAGATGACATGTTTCCCCGTCAGTTACCCAGAATCTCATTTCACGGAATAAAACGATACCAAACCTTTTGCATTTATAGAACATCGAACCCCTTGCACTTTTAAACTGACGCCAAACAACTTAGAAAATGACTCTACACCCTTCACAGTTACAAAAGAAAATCCCTTGTGCTTTGGTTAACCGTCGATTCTGAAAAACACACTAAAGACAACACTTTTATCTGTATTTAACCATCACAGACTTCATTAGAAAGCCCTTCAGTAGAGAAATTAACCATGACATCACTGGTGAGACAATCACTGAGCTCATCTGTTGTCTTTTCAGTGACGTCACTCTATTATTGATGGGCTTTTGCCATTTTTATTGTATGTTGACAGTACAGAGCAGACAGGAAGTTGGAGAAATGGGATCTTTTCTTGACACAGACCAGAGTTTAACCTTATCGGGCCCTGTCTAACTACTGGACCACAGTTCTGACACACACTGTGAGTAACTGAGTCACAGCTACTAGTATGTTCAGTTTTAATCATTTATACAGAATTATTTCTTGAGCATATTAGTGTGATTTCTAAAGCGCATTGGTAACACTCAAGACTGGAGTAATGATGCTGAAAATTCAGCTTTGATCACAGGAATAAATTTAATTTAAAAACATCCAAATTTGACAGATATTACTGCTTTTGGTATTTTAGATAAAAAATACAATAAAATATACAGTAGTGTGTGTGTAGATACAAACACAAACTAACAATATATTTGTGAAGACATCATACATTGGAATTTTTTCTAAAACGTAAAAGATATTTTTAGTTAAGTCAGTTACAGTAAAAAGTAGCATGTGGTTCATTATGCATATTAATCACGCTATTTTACTCAGCATGTCTAAAACACTATATAGCACATAATATATATAAAGGTATAAATGCACATTTAAAACACAATTTTGTAAAGATGCATTGATATTTTTGTATAAAAATTAGTTTAGTTTTCACAAGAGTCAAGTTTAAAGTAGAAGTGTAAAGCAGTGCAGAATGTACTGTTTGGAGTAAGTGTCTCGGTTGTTCATTCCATCCTACAAACTGAACATCAACACATCATTACCTGATTCTTAAGTATACTGTACTTAGCATGCTGCCGAGCAACCATGCAAAAAATGCCACAAAATATACGCAGTGAGCATAGTATGTGTGCAGACGGGTGCGTGTAAGCAAGACAAGCCCTTTGATCTGTAATGAGCACATGCACGCTAAATACCCGCTAGGGCTCGGTGACGCCACTGACTAGGTTACTGAAGACACTCTTGCAGCGTGAGCATCAGAATCACACTGAAATGTCAATTAGGACGCTGAAAAAGCAAGCAATGAAAGAAAATTAACTGAGAGAAATGACTGTTTAATGTGTGATGGATGCAAATAACAAGGGGGGGAAAAATCATACAAAAGCATCAATAAAACTATTGAAATATTACTTAAAGACAAAAATACAATGAAATTGCAATCTAGAACGTTCGCACAGTGCGAATTGTAAATCGAACGCTGATGTCCAAGCAACTTTGGTCAACTGTGTGAAAGTGGCGTTCATAAGGCACTGCAGTGTTTTGCACAGATCAGGACACTTGAAAATAAACAAAGAAGGGATTTTCTCAAGGAAATGAAATACTGGAATCAAATGAAAACATTCATATACATTAGCTTGTCTTTCAGAGACTCGTGCATTGACGAGTTTTGCATTCGCAACACGTGCAAACGTTACACACACACACACAGAGAAGTACATTCAAACATATATAAATACAGTACATGTGACTCAGAAGAGAGTAGAAAAACAGGACAGAGTGAAACCTATAATCTAAGGCATCAGAAACGGGTGCAGGTGCATTTTGGAGGTAGATAGCAGAGCTTCAGAAAAACAGGGTTGTGTGCTGGTTTTGGTGGAGGCACAGGAAGGTGACAGATTGCTTAACTTTTGATGGAGAGAATTTGGCTTCAGATGTAGGAGGCTCTCCAGGACTCCTGCGGAATCATTCAAGCAACCTTGTCTTTCGAAATGAGCTTGAAAGTGTGTTTTGGTTCAGACGAAAATCATGGAGTAAGCCGGACACCGGCAGTCCTCGGTGAACGACTCTCGAACCCACGACCCGGAGCAACCCGGGGCAGATGCGGCGGACCAGAAGGTTCTAGTGGAAGAGATACTGGTGTCAGCAACCTTCGTCAAAAAGCTTAGATGTTAAGATAAAAAGTGCAGTTCATAAACGCATAAACTTCATCTCCTGAGTCACTTCAATAGTATTTTATGGTTTCAACTGAGAAAAACTATTGTCATATCATAAACACGCAAAAGCTTGAAGTTCTTCACAGCAAAAATAAGTCAAAATAAAAGTAAAAAAAAAAAATAAAGATTTACCTTATGAAATAAATCACACCATTTTCCCAGTTTTAACAGTAAATCAGCATTTTGTTAGCAAAACAAGAATAAATAAAAATAAATCAAGTTGTTAAATTAAAATTTGGTCATAACCTAAGATAAACTACTGTTTTATGCCTTCATTCAATTACCATTTTTAAATATAACATTTTTATGCACATTATTACGGTAAACAATTGAATGAATTTGGTTGTTTTTATGAATTATATAATTAGACATGTTTTGATTACAAACATGTAATTACACGAGAAAAATTTTAATGAAAAACACAGAATTTTGTTATCTAATTTATTTTGTTAAACGTATGATAGTAGCTGACTATTAATTACACGTTTTTTAATAATAAATGATTTTAAAAGTTATTATAAAAATTACAAGTTATAAAATATTATAAAAGTTATCAATTATTGAAACTCTTTCCAGAAAATCTTGTCTCAAGATGAAGCAGTCTGTTGCAATTTTTTTTTTTTAAAGCTTGCAATGCCTAATATTTGAAAAACACCAATAAATTCATTAAACAGCTTGCCTTTGGGCATTTAAGACAAGCTGGAGGTTATCCAAACTGAATGTCATTCTTAGGAATGTTTTCAAACGTATGCGAGACACAAACCTGATGTTCTTCAGCCCGTCGCCACGGCAGCGGTTTTCGGTCGTCATGGCATCACTCTGACATTCAACGCATACGGATCGTTCGTGAACCAAGCCGGCGCTCCACGGTCTGACCTTACAGGCACCGCTCGCCTGCTTCACACGCATCTGCACACAGTAACTGCACACAGACACACAGAACTCAGAACAGACTAAATATAAAGCATTATTCACTGAAAATCTGGCCACTCGTGGTACGAGCAATGATGTGCATGAAGCCTGTCTGATGATGAATGGACACTGAATTGTGTTTTTGTTCCCACTAGGCTGAATAAAGTTAAAGGTCAGTCTTCCCACGCTGGTTTTCATTAGTTTGAAGTGTTATGCCTGTGTGGCGTCCTTTCCTCCTCCGTGGGCTGCATGTCGTTCTGGTCTCACACACACACACACACACACACACACATCCATCACGCTGAAACTCTACACCTGTGATTAATGAAGGGGTTTGGTCTGGGATTTCCT
>JAUYWG010000041.1:854833-873752 GCA_034779775.1 Enteromius afrohamiltoni
TGTGCATAATTATTAGGCAGATTCTTCTCCTCAGCAAAAATGGGCCAAAAAAGAGATTTAACTGACTCTGAAAAGTCCAGAATTGTAAAAAGCCTTTCACAGGGATGCAACACTCTTGAAATATCTGAGATATTAGGACGTGATCACAGAACCATCAAACGTTTTGTAGCAAATAGTCAACAGGGTCGCAAGAAACATGTTGAGAAGAAACAAACACGAAGCTACCAGGAACCCATTATCCTCCAGTGCCAAGTGTCAAGAAGTATGAGGTGTTCACAGTTCTCAGAGACATGGCCAAGATAAGAAAGGCTGAGACCACCTCAACGCTCCATCACATGCATTAAAGTACTCCACTGCATGGCTGGCTAGTAAAGGCCTTAAAAACTAATGACATGGCCCACTTCTTCACCTGACTTAAACCCTGTTGAGAACTTTTGGGCCCTTCTTAAGCAGGAAATTTACAGTGAAGGTAAACGGTACACCTCTCTGAACAGTGTCTGGGAGGCTGTGGTTGATTCTGAGCAGATCAAGAAACTGACTGACTCTGAGAATGGAAGGCTTGTGAAAAGAAGGGTGGCTATATTGGTCACCGAGGTTTTCTTTTTGAAATTTCAGAAATGTTTCATGGTAAATTTTCAGTTTGTTTATTATTCTCACTTTAACAGGTGAAAATAAACAAGTGAGATGGGAAAATCTTTGTCAGTTAGTTGCATAATAATTCTGCACACTAATCGTTGCCTAATACTGGTGTGCATGTAGATATTGTCTTAAGAAACCCAGAACTTCACTTCCACTACTTAAATGTTCAGGTTTGAGGGTTTGTTAACAGTTTGGATTGACCGAGAGCACTGTAGTTGTACAATAACAACATTTATCCTTGAAAATACAACTTGCCTAATAATTGTGCACAGAGTGTGTATATAAATAAAAAGGTAATTGTGACAATTTAGACAAACTCAGAATTGTTAGGGTCTGAGTTTCTATGTTGCAATTCAATTAAAAAAATGTAATTGCACCTTTTATCTAATTCATATTGTGACTTCCTGTCTTGCATTTATATTAAACAGTTCTGAGTTTATATCTTGCATTTCTAGGTTTTCTTCTCAGAATTGTGAGAAGTCATAGACATATATAATATGTAATGTAAGCATAGATTAAAACAGATACCCACCCCATATCTATTTGACGTAAACTATGATTGAAGACAAGTTCATTAATCCTAATGTAATCCTGGGTAAACTCGGGTTAATTAAACCTGTCTATTTTGCTTATAGGAATAAGCTGTGTATATTTAATCATAAATATATTTAATTATAACCTTGAGTATGCAAATAGGGGTAGGAAAAATAATTAGTTTTGATTGGTTTGTAAAAGTTATGGACCCACCCCCTTAACTGGTAGGTGGATTCTGATTGGTGGATTAAGATCATATATAAGGAAAGAACCATGGAATTAAAAGAGACGGAGAGAAGTTCGTTTGATGTACGATTGTTAGTGTCGTAAACTTGCTTCATCAAGATTTCATCTGACATCGTTTCTGAAATAATCTATTTTGAGTATTGTCTCGTTCGCAACATTGTTTACTTTCGGACGGGAAGCCATTTGTTACAAAGTGTCTGTGTACGGATCGTCAAGAGAGACAGTGAGTGTATTGAGGCTATCGCTAGACAATGGACAAAAAAAAAAGTGCTAATCGGCATATAGTTCACATTTGTTCAGCATCTAGAATTCACAACCTTACCTGTAGGCTTATAGAGGTGTGTAATCCTTTATATAACTTGTCGAGAGACATACCACTAGAATCTGGTGCTCCACCCTTACAGAACTCTCGAGAGGGCAATGGGGCGCTACACTAATAAACAGTTTTATATTTGGTATTTAGACTCCTGTTGCAGCCTTTTGCTAGAAGACAGGAAGGTGTTTGATCACACCAATGTGTTTGAGTGATCTGGTAAAATATTGTTTTTTCTTTTTCAAAGCAGTTTGCAGCTGTATTCGCCCTGCTTTCTAGAACATCCCGCCGCTCTCACCTCTTTTTTTCCTCCTTCATAAGCATGTGCGGCCGTCTCCAAGGGTCCTTAAAGTTCCGCTTGAATGAGTCAGGCAGGATTTTGGCTACCTCTGAAGAGGAGGAAGAGATCAAGATAATGAAAGAGAGCAAATTAAACTCCTCCAGAGACTAAACACAGCACCAGAGCACATAACACACACACAAACCTCTTACAGTTCTGACTCCATAACTTGCATTAACAGTAAGTGTACAGTATATAAGATATAAACTTACAATTCTAACTAAATGTCACGCCTGTTCAAAAACTCATGTATTTCTCAGAATTGCATGTTTAAATCTCACAATGTATTTAATCAATCCATCAGTGCCGGTGATGTCATATTTGAGAGACACGTTTATGGCATATTTGCTTATGGTACAATGCAATACTATGAGATCTCAGATAAAATGATACCCTAGTAAAATACATCTCTTCAAGCATCTGATGGTGGAATGATTTATAATAAGATACTGATGTGGAAATTCACATGCGCACACACACTAAAAACCAAGCAGGATTCCTACACAGACAGCAGTTTAAGAGATTATATGCATGCTGTCAATGCAAAGCCCTTTCATTCTGCTTATTTTATGGTAAGCCAATTCTTTTAAGCAGCATTGCACAGAATGCATTCTTCATGGAGAAACCACCTCCAGTGTAAATCTTGCAGAATTAATCATAAATTCTTTCTGCATGAGTGTTTCTAATTCAGCGGCTGAGGGAGTGATGGCAAATTTGACTTCTTTCTCTCATTTCTTCTTGGGAAAAGTCATAGAAATACCATTGTGGGTTTTTTCTTTTGCTATTATAAAAAAAAAAAAAAATTGTTATCCTTTCTATAGAATTTTACCCAACTATGATGACTTTCTGGGAAACCCAGTGCACTGCAGTTAGAATGCTGCCTAGAAGTGTGCTCCCTTCGTAGACAGCAAGATTTAACAGTATATTACCTTTAGCTGCACTGCAGGTCTCGGTGTGTGCGAGACACCCGCGGCGCTGTTTAAGGTCGGGACAGGGCATGCCTCCGTTGCGAGGGGGCGTGGCTACCTGTCGGCTCCGCTCTGTACTCCCCGCCCCACAGATGGACGAACATGGGGACCAGGGGCCCCACTGCCGGACCTCACAGTCTATAGCTGCTGAGAGAAAAACAAGAGACAGGAGCAAATGCTTTCTTTAATTCAAACATAAAAATCATTCACATGAATTAACTTTTCCTGAGTGAAGTGAGCATTTTAAGACTTTTAAAACGCTGTAAAATCTGGGTTTTATTGCTGTTTACAAGCCTGTTTGACCCTCGGAGCAGTAAATTCTGCTTTTGTAGATTTATTAGTCTAAGGACATAAATAAGAGCGATTCAAACACACACACGCAGAAACAAAACTCATCCATTCAGTTATCAAGAGCGGAACAAGTGCTTAAAAAGCAGTATTCATACTGAAAATAAATGCGTTGACTAAACGAGAAAAAAAAACAGTTGGCATCAATTATTTTTCAGTTATGATAACTTTAATTACATAGTTCAACCATTACAAGTTTAAGGCCCTTAATTTGCTCATTTTTAAGTTGATTGCTAATAAATTGCTATTTAATGGCATAGATTTGCTGCGATAGATGAAGTGCGTTTTTCGTGAGCTGGTTGCTACTCAGCATCATGATTGTCTTTTGGCGATGGACCATGGCATCGTCTATCGACCCAACCCTAAAACGCACATTTCAAAGTGTTCATAATATTTGAAAACATTATTCCATTTTTTTTGTACAATAAGATGCCAATTAAGAGCTCTATTCTATATGATGACAAAAACTACTGCATGTCAAACATCACAGCAGTAAACGCTTGTTATACTAAAAAAGTAAATAACACTTCATTTCAATATTCAGAACCACAAATCCATTGCCCAGTTCCAAAGTCATAAAGACAATTTTAGTACGTTATAACTTCAGTTTGAATTACACAAAATATTAAGTTTGATCAACATTATTGTCAGCAGAACAAAAATAAATGTTTGCAACTCAAAAGTTAATATCATTTTTAACTATGAATTTATTTGTGAGCGCAGGTTAAGAATGCATGAACACCGATCGTGTTAAAGAGTTTGGAATCACGCAGATGTGTGGTGACATCATACACACCCTCAAACTACACACAAACAGAGAAGAAAGCAAACGCCACAGAGTCTGGATCTCAATAACACAGCTGCTCTCTCATGTGGGCTTCAGAGGAACCCAGATCCCCAACAGTTTCACGTGGGCTACACACTCCAAAATGTTTGTAAACCTCTGCAGCGCATCCTTAAGTGTCTGAGTGCTTGTGATCCTGTATTCAAGAGAACCAGTAAACATTTAGGGTCTTTGGTTTACTCCGTACTGCTTCTACACGTCTAGTTACAGTTCTAAACCAAGTTAAAGCTCTCAAAGCAGCTTCTCAACAGAAGATAAACGTCTGTTGGATTCACAATGAATAAATGTAACAAAATATAGTTTTGTTTGGTTTGATTATTCACGGGAGAAGAGAAAATAATGTTATTTGGGCAAAAAAGTATTCTCGTAGCATCACAAAAGTGAGGTTGATCCACGGACATGAACTCTTTCACCAGTGTTTTTACTATGTTTCTGGATCATTTCAGTTGTGTTGCTGTCTATGGAGGGTCAGATAGCTCTCTGATATCATCACAAATATCATAATTTGTGTTAAGATGATGAACGAAGGTCGCACGGGTTTGGAATGTAATTAATGACAGAATTGTTATTTTTTGGTGAACTAATCCTTTAAGACAGTAATGGAGTGTTGTTAGACTGAATAAATACAACACTGGCTACTGTACAGAATGTTCCTGAAAAGCATGGTGTAGCGTAATGCATTTGTGCATGTTTGTGGTGTAATGTGACATTCCTCTTGCGCCTTTGAGTAAATCTTTTGAGTAGGATTACCCTCTTGTATATGTAACATGCTCACGTTATCCACCAGAACATGCAAACCACACAGCTGGTGTGCATGCATGCTATTAGGTACTGTATGTGTGCATGCACACGTCTCTCACACACACACACACACACACACACACACAGATCTCTCAGAGCACACGCAGACTGCAGCTGGAAACCATATCAAAGCACTGATGCATGAAATACTGCACCGATATTAAACAAAGCTCAAGTGCACACATGCAACACTCAAAAGAGCAAATAAAACTAAAACAACTCAAATTCACAACTCTAATAAACCAATGCATTAGTGTTTGATCCGGAATGATGTACACCCTTCGCTAAAATAGAAATCTGGTTTTTATTGCTGTTTACAGACCTGTTTGACCCTCGGGGCAGTAAATTCTGCTTTTTACACTGCTGTAAGTAAACAAATGGATTTAAAGAAAAGTGATTCATAATAGAACGCAAAGCCAATTCCAACCAAACCCTCCTAGACGTACACTGGAAAAACGACTTCCTTCTAAAATTAAAATCCATCCCTGAAACACATTATGTAATTACTTTGATTATACAGAATCTGTTTTTCCCAACCCATTTTATGGTGATGACTCACTTTACCAAACCTTTACCAGACATTTATACAAAGCAGTGGTCTGACAAAGCAAAAGTGAAATCATGCTTTATTTCATTCATGCCTTTCTCTCTGTGACCTCACGGCTCGTTCGTTCTCATTCTTCTATTCTTCCACACCAGAGTGACACATCTCAACAATGAACGCAAACACACTCACAAACACACACCTCCAAACAAAGGGCCTGTCAAATTCCCCACATTCCCCTGCATTAGTTCTGCAGAGATGCCTTGCATCCCATTCCCAGACAACCCTTCCCTCGCTCGCAGTCACCGGTGGTCCAAAGGGTCCGACAGCATTTTAATCTTATTCATGCACTCTAGGGTCACCAAAGGTCACAAGCGTTCTGATCAGGTGACCTGCTTACCAACAATGTGTTAACTGTAGTATTATCTTTGTGTTAATATGGATTGTTCCGAGTCAGACACGGTTGCTTCTTTAAAAAAAATACTAGAGCCAACTCTTTTCATAACATTCGGTTGCAGTAACGTCTTTTGAACATCTGCGTTCTTCAACATTGTTATTTTTTTTTGATGAATCGCTTCAAGAATAATAGCATGATTCTTCCTGCCACGTCTGAATGTTGTGTTGATGTGTCCCACTGCTACTGATCGTTTAAAATATGGAGCACATCTTCAGTGTGATTTGTTGGGAATGGTTTGTGTTTTGGATAGTTTAATATAAATAAAACATTCAATAGTGTTAAGATTTTTTACATAGTTTAAGTTTTTATACCAAACATAAGTATACACATCAATCTGGCTGAATAATAAAAACTCATCGAAAAGTCATTTGAGAGTCAAGGGAGTGGTTTTTTTATTGCTTAACTGAGCCAAATCATTCAATTCACAAAACATAAAAAACAAATACCCTTCACTGTTATAAAATAATGTTCTTTTTAATGAATCTGTGTTCTGATTACTAAAAGAATTATGAACCAGAACCCATTCAAATAAATCTGAATCAGAATTGTTAATTACATTTTTTTTTTTAAAGAATACATAAAATATCTATAATATATTTCATTGCCACATAATCTATAATCCATAATAACACTTCAAAAGTCCATCTGCTGTTGTCTTTCACATCAGAATCCACCCACATATTTGTTTTGGACAGGATATTGTGCCTAAACTGTGCTTTTCTCTAGACATTTTCATGGCAGGAAGCAATATTATGGGAAGCAATGGTTTGAAATTAAAATCATCTTAATGATGGATTAGTATCTCTCGTCTTCTGAAGACATTAACTGCTGGACTGGAGTGGTGATGATTATTGTGATGTTTTTAATCAACTCTCATTCTGACGGCACCCATTCACAGCAGAGCATCCGTTGCTGAGACACTGATGCAATGCTACATTTCTCCAAATCTGATGAAGAAACAAACTCAAATATGCATTTTTGGGTGAACTACTCCTTTTGAACCATTTTGAAGCGACGCACCTCCTCACGCATTCACAGAAGAAGCAGCTGTTCTGAGTTTTAATTAACGTTAGACCCGTTAATGTAGGAGGACAGAGAGGAACTGGAGGAGGAACATGTGGTTTTCCTCAAGACGAAACACATTCATGTAATGTGCGTGCGTCAGGTAACACACAACATGTGGACCAGTCTGTTCCTGTTCAGTGTTCATGCACGCTTTTATTCGCTCTCACAGCACTCGGGTGTTTACGAGGGCCACCAAACCCACGGCAGATATTCCTCAGCATTCCTCCACTGTCAGGAATCTGTCACTGAGACAATAAAGCTCCGTCCTGAGAGACATCAAACAGACTTGCATCAACACACTAACATCCATCAGAGTAAGATCTGTCTTCAAAACAAACTGAACAAATGCCGAAATCCTAAAAATGCTTGCAGAATAATGTGTATTAACATAAAAACATCTTAAGCACTTTAGACTTGTTATGAATTTGATTGACTCTTCAGAACTGTGAGGAAGTCCTGAGGCAGAGCTTACATTTGGTTTCACTTCATGCAGATCTCCTCACCTCCATTCGCTGCATTAATGGAGCTGTGTGTTCAACAAGCCATGCTCTCACGATTGGACAGTATTAATGTTTAACAACACTGGGATCCTGGCTAAAATGCTTCTATACATTATAAAGATGATGCCAGAATCTAGTGGTGCGTGGTAGAAGATAAATATTACATCATGGAATTATCCCTTTCAGTTCAAACTAAATTTAAGAATTTTACATTTAGAAAAAAAAGGATTAATTCACCCAAAAGTGAAAATTCTGTCATTAATTATGTTCCAAACCCATAAGACCTTTGTTCATCTTCAGAACTTAAATGAAGATATTTGTGATGATATCAGAGAGGCATCTGTCCCTCCATAGACAGCAACACAACTGAAATGATCCAAGATCCAGAAACATAGTAAAAACAACAGTTCATTTGACATCCGTGACTCATCCTCATTTTTGAGATGCTACGAGAATACTTTAACGCAGCACATACGCAAGCTTTAACATATGTGACGTAATCAGCCTCAAATTAAGATAAAAATATGAACAGAGGTCTTATGGGAGTAATTAATGACAGAACTGTCATTTCTGGGTGAACTAACCCTTTCAATATTTTTTTATAGATGTATATGTTTTATACATGAAACATATATTTTTTCATATTTAACCCAAATATAAGCTTGAACTAGTGCCTATTCTTGAATAACCCAGTAAAATACTGCTTCACATTGCTCAGTGTAAATGTTCCAGCTCTGTAATAGTTAAAACATTTCAACTGTTGGCCACTATATAACCCTCCGGTATACAGTCATTCTAGTAATATAGTTCATTTGTGGTTTAGACTGTAAATGACCCACAGCCTTGAACAATATCTTAAGTCAGATAACAGCCAAGACTGGGAACAATTACTGAGAACATCAAGAGCAGATTATTGGATGAAACCTGCTTCAGGAGAAGAGAGAGAGAGAGAGAGAGAGAGAGAGAGATAGAGATAGAGATAGAGATAGAGATAGAGATAGAGATAGAGAGATAGAGAGACATCTTTCTCCATAAAATGAGAGTTAAATATCCTAAATACTCACAATACATTAGTAACGATGCCTCTGATTTAAACATCCCTAGTGAAAATGGTGTTAGATTCAGTCAGTAATTTGATTTAGTAGTTCAAAACTGTCAATTTCAATAAATCAATGTAAAAAATGTTCATGGCTTTTTTTTTTTTTTTTTGGTAATGTTAAATTAAATGTATATATGCCGAGTGCCATAGGAAACCGCAGGCAATCATCGTTTAGTAAATATTTATATTATTATTGGTACTTTTGTTCATTTAACAAAGCTTCATTTTTTTAATTCTTACAAGAAACATTTTGAATTATTTGAGCATCAGTGGCTTTCCTATGTGGTGGACGGATAGAATTTAATAAAATCACAGTTTTAAGCCCTTTCTGAGCAAATATAGGAATATTGAGATTTTTTTATTGAGTAAAAAAATGGCACTATAATTGTTTAGCAATATTACCCAGCCCTAAAACACACCCAAACTCATAAATCTGTTTAACATAGTTGTGTTTTTCTGTTAGCAAATATTTTGCATATTTGTTTTCTTCAGCTATATATATATATATATATATATATATATATATATATATATATATATATATAGTCTACAGCTGAAACACACATATGGCAGTAATCATGGCTGAGGGAGTGTATGTGTCTGAACAAATCAGATCAAGCTGTTATTTGGAGACATGAACACAACAAAACCAACTGAATCCTTCCAGTCCAACATTACTCATAATAAAAACATAATAAAAGTGATCCGCACAGCGACAAGCGATCACAAAGACAACAGCAACCCTGCCAACAACATCCGGCTTGGACTAAGAATCACAAGTGAACTCTGAAGAGCTGTTGACTTTATTTGAGAGATGTGCGTAAAAGTATTTTTAAACTCCTTTTATTAAATGTTTTGCTTGTCATCTCTTTTTGCATTTCTCTTTTCTATAAAATCGCACTTGTTTTGATGTGTTCTTCTCTAAAGCTCTGACATTCAGACATTTATAAGAGTTTTCATGACCGTCACGCTCTGCTTTTAGAGGTTTTAAAGTCTCTGTTTTAAAGCATAAACAAAGACAACAGAGCAAATCAGAGCTCAACCAACCTGGAAGACTCTCAAGACCTCCCTCAAGTCAAAACACAGAGATGAAAGCCATCTTTCCATAATGTCTCTGGCTCATATAGAGCAGAATGCCGGGATGTTTTATAGCTGCAGTGATGGGTTGTTCTGTTTATACACACACATAGGCTGTATTTGAAGCTGTTTCTGAGCTCTGTTGCTGTAGTTGAGGCAGGTGAGAGATGGACAGACAGCAGATAATGAAGGCTGTGATAATAACCCAACACACATACTTCACTCAGCATTCAGTCAGAGACACCAGCTGTTTCTGAGCCTCTGCTTTCTGTCAATACTTCATCAACAATCTCGTTCAGACGTGTCTGCTGAAAGAGCTAATTGAAGACCACGTTTTGAACAAATGGCAGAATTTAAACTTTTAGTTGAATTATTATCCAATATCAGGTGTAGAAATTAAACTTCTGTCATCATTTATTCACCCTCATGTTTTTTTTAAACGCAAAAGGAGATGCTTTTTTTTTTTTTTTTTTTTTTAACAGCAAAATCAAATGAGGACCACGACTTTTAAGCTTCAAAAAGAACATAACACAGTTGTTCATATGATGTCTGCACTATATTTACAAATGATTTAGGTTGTGTGTGAGAAACAGGCCCAACAAGATTTTACTCACTGATAAATCCTGTTTAAATTATTTATCCTGTTTACAATTAAGCAAGAATAATTATGTTTAAAATGTTTCAAAGGTCACCCAAAAGTGAAAATTCCCCATTATTTACTCACCCTCAAATGTGTCCAAAATTTATTTTTTCTAACAAAGAAAAACAATTTTGAAGAATTGGTTTGTAACCACAACCGTTTGCATTCACTTCCATATTTTGTCTATATTACAGATGATGGTTACTGACATTCTTTAAAATATCATTAAAATTTTTTTTGATTTGTGCACTACACTACAAATCTTCCAAAGTTGTATTTAAAGGGATATCCCACTTTAACTCGGTTCCTATTGACTTCCAAAAATGTATATATATATATAAAAATATAACGAAAGTTCATGGGATTTATTATATATTTTACCTTCATGTCACGTGATGTGACCAAAGAACAGACTTGCGAAGCTGTTTTTCAATTATTAAAGTATTCACTTAAAATAGCAGGGTAATTTTCAAGTAAATATTTTGTGTCAACCAGTTTTGGCTGACAAAAATTAAGTAAATTTAAGTAATTACAAATACAGCCGAGATAATAGACACAAAATGCATAATAAAATGAAAATAAAAAAATAAATAGAAATGTCTAATTGTATCTCGTAGCCAAATACTGTCCTATCATAATAAACGCACCAACGGAAAGCTTATTTAATTCGGTTTATAGCAAGTACATGTATCGTTTAACAAAAGATCATCAAAAATAAGATTAAGTAGATGATATTCCTTGTGATACGGCGGGGGGAAAATAAATAAAGCATTTTCCAGAAGTTCTAAGTGAAGCCCGTCAATCAAAGCGGCGTGACGTCACGCCCGCAGCAGCGGTTTATTAACGGACTCACCTGAGATGTGGCACGCGGTCTCGTAATCGTCGCAGCAATCTCCGCTCCTCCGGCAGTACGTGTCGCAGTAACACACGGTTCTCCTCGCGCTCCTGTCCACGCACTCGTTATTCCGTCCCGGACAGCATCTCGGTGCCGGTCTGTCCGCGCATCCCGCCTCGCACCCTCCGCACGCGCACATCACCAGCGCGATCACCGCACAAACGCGCGTTAAACTCGGCATTAACATCATCATCATCCTCACGACGCCTCACAGAACGTCTTCGGGGTCGCTTTGGTACAAAATATGCCGCTTTATAGAAGCGTCCCGCAAATCCGAGCACTTTCAGACGCAGCGAAAGAGAGCGGCGCGTCCCGTCAGCAGCATCACTGAACTTCATCTGAAGTGCGCGCGGAGTGACGCTCACTGACGCAGCGCCGCCAGCAGGACGCATGCGCAATAACATCCTCAGCGCAACACACAAACACGCACCGAAACTTAACAAAACAATGATTCGATAATAGACATTATTTAAAAAATAAACAGCCTATAGGTGTGTGTGTGTGTATATAAACATATTTGAATTTCATTCACACATACATTTTATATTTATTATGTGATTTTATTACAGTATCTGATCAAACATATATTATTTGATAAATATATATGCGAATATTTTATATATATATATGTGTGTGTGTCAATATATTTGATGCTATATGATACTATTTTATGAAATGATATGAAAATAGCATTATTTTGCCATTATTTTTATTGAATATTGCGTTATTTAGTCTGTCAGAAGCGGACAGATCTTGATTTCACATTCAGTATCGCATGTTTTATGAACCAATCAAGTACTAGATCATATATTACTACACGAGTGTTGAACATGTTTTATTATTATTATTAATAATTGTTATTATGAATTATTTCATTTGGTAATATTAAGAGGAGATATTTGCTCAATAGAATTTATTTTAGGGATTTTCTTATTAACTTTAAGAGGGGAAAAAAACAAATGTGTTGTGTAATACTTAATGTCAAATACTTGTAAAATAAAATAAAACTTGAGATTATCAATATGGGTTTTAAACACATATTTTTAAATATATTTATTAATAATCTAAGTGTACTTTACATATAATTACTGTATGTATGTGTATATATATATATATATATATATATATATATACACACACACACACACACATAAAATGTCAAATACGTGAGTAAAATAATTGCTCCATACCCGTATTTTGATTTATTTGTGTTTGTGTGTGTGCATATATTTATTTATCAAAAGTTGATAAAAAATACATCCTAAGTACCTGGATGTATTTGTTATTACTTCAAGGTGGCATTTTGCCCCTAATCCTGGTTGATTTCTGTCTCTGGTTGATTTTCGAACACACTTCATTCAGATCATTCCTGCAGAGAAACAGAGCATCAGCATCTGATCTGAGATCAGCGCTCTGGGCTGTTATTACTCAACATCTGTTAATGTTTGTGTGATGGACGTGATAATTATGATTATGAAATCCCCCCCACAGAGAGCGAGCATGTCATCTGACGCTGATACAGCCGCTAATTCATGCGCCGGAGTCAGTCAGTCTGACAGATACTGTGAAGAAATCACTCCGATCTGATGGAACACTTAATAGAAAACAGATTCAGACTGTGTTTGTTCTGCCAAAGCATTTGCTGTGAGTCTGCACACAATAAAAACGGTGTAGAAATATGAGAGCAAATAGAGTTCACAAATATGACTGACAATATAAGAATAACAAATAAATAAGCAGAAACAACAACAGCTAGTAAGATACAAGAAATGAACCAGATTTGATCAAAATTAAGCTCAAGTTATTTTCTTACTCAGAATGTTTTATAGTGTAAATATGTAAATAGGAATCAAATCACATTCGCTTCAGATGCAAAATGACTTAAGGCCCTGTTTTCTTAGGGGGGGGGGGTAACATTAGAGAGTTGTTGACATCATAATTTACTATTATAGTTTATAACTTACCTTAATAAATCATAATTTATTAGATTTTTTAAATTATATATATATATATATATATTGTTGTTATTAATTTAAATTTTACATTATGTTTTCATTTAAAGTTTTAGTATTTTTTACTATTTATTGTTTTTTTTTATTTCATATACAGTATATATATATTTGTTAAATATATCTGTATATTATTTTCTGTTATAATATTAACCGTAGTACTTAAAGTCAAAATAAACAAAAATGATAAATGTTTCCATTACAACTAGCTTAAATAAAATAAGTTTTTATATTTAATTTATATGTCATTTTTAAGTGGTTTTGGTGACTGATAACAGAAGCCCAGAGGTCAGACTCACTGTCCGTCTCTCTCTGAGGATGAATGGGATTTTCTCGCGCATCACAGCTCATGTATGTGTTCGGTCATCAACACCGTAAAACATCTGCCGGTGGGAGTTTCTGATGACCGACAGCCGGACCAACAACAAAAGACCGATACACGTCTGTCCCGTGAAAGAAGGAGAGGATCACTGAACCCTGCTGGAAAATCACAGACCTCGCTCATATTTGACTTTCTTTGTGATTTTGAGACTGAACCAGACTAGATTTGATAAAAAAAAAAAAAAAAGAGCGAAATTCCTCTCCATGTTCCTAACAAAGAGCTATTGTAGCCGGACATAAAGAGACGAGGAATCTCTCAGCGGAGTGTGTGAGAGACAGACAGGAGACGGACACACTGCAGCATCTTTCATCCCAAAGAAAAGAACGAAGTCAAACAATCCTTCATTCCGCTGGACTGATACAGAACTATTGTTGTTCCAGAGGTCACCACCAGATCACAGACACTCACCTAGCAACACCCTAACAACCGCATACCGACTCTCACAACAGCTGCATAGCAACTGTCCATAACAGGTGAAGTGTTCATCTGTATACAGTGTACTGCTCAACACAAGCTTAGCAAGCTTTGCCCTCCAAGGCTGCATTTGTTTGCGAAAAATACGGTAAAATTGTGGAATATTATTACAATTTACAATAGCTGTTTTCTATGTAAACGTGTTGAAACGTAATTTATTTCTGTGATGCGCAGCTGTATTTTCAGCATCATTACACCAGTCTTCATTCTAATATACTGAGCAGTATTATTTTAAAATCACTGAGATACTGCTAGATACTATTCTCTTACTCAGAAATCATGGAGGGGTCTACAATTTTCAGCATAGGTGCATTTCCACTATTTGTTACCATAAATTAATAAATAAATATATCTTCCTTTTTTCAGCTTTTGTATTTTTTCTTTTTAGTAAATTAAGATTTTGATGGTTTTAGTTAACTATCAGTGAACTGTTTAATAACGCTGATGCTGATTTGCTGTTTAAGAAACATTTCTAAATATTATCACTGCTGACAACAGTTGCGCTGCTGATAATGTTTGCGGAAATCATGATATATTTTATTTTTTCAAGATACACAGATGAATAGAAAGTTTATTCATTTAAAACAGAAATTGTTTGTGACATTATTAATGTCTTTTTTGTTGTTTTTGATCAATTAAATTTTTTTTATGTAATATATATATAGAGAGAGAGAGAGAGAGTAATTTGTGATATTTCTTTATCAAAAATTAGACCTTGTTTAAAATAAAGGTACCACAAAATAACAATACGATGTGACAGAGCGGATTTAACTGTGAAAATAAAATAATTTTTATTAGCACATTAGTAATTAGTTTAAGAAGCCTTCAATCTACATCTACCAAATAAATGACAAGAACATATACATAACAGTATATGGCACAAACAATCCCACAGAGGCCCAAACACACACACACACACACACACACAGATCAACACTGAAGCAGAGATCTCAACGTGCCCTCTAGTGGCCAGCAGCAGCACTTTCAGTCAGGATCAAAGATACGTAGATGATAATATTTTAACCCATTCAACAGATACTGACACACACACAAACACACACAGCTGGAGATGCATGCTGCAAAAACACTTATCAATAATAATCTACATGGGGTCTGCTCGGAAGTGTTTACATGACATTCACTGGATCTGTATTCCAGCTGTGGTTGATACAGATGATATTGCACATAGACAGATACAGCAGGTCATCACGTGAAGATGCTTCGAAACCGACAAAAAAACTGGTAAAAATGTCTGCTTGTGTTGAAAGAGGTTGATGGTCAAAGGCACGTGTGCAACAAGAAAATAAATATATTTAAATTAATAAAAAAAGGTTTTACAAATGTAAAAATATTAGCCTTAGATAAAAAAAACAACAACAAAACATTTTTAGAAATGTCAGAAACGTAAAAAAAAATCACATTTTAATATCTTTCGCACAGTATAATGGAATGATCTGTAGTTAAGGAAATATTCATACACATATGTTAATATTTCCACTTTCTCTGCTTAAAACATTAAATTGATTACAGTCACTTTTCTCTAGATCACCTCTCTGGCTCAGAGTTTAATGTTTATTTGCTATGAAAGCCTGTTTTCATCACTGAATAACAAATAAGAAATATGTTTTATCTATTTATAGATTATTTATCTATAGATTTATAGTTTTTTTGACTATTTATTTCCTTGCTATTCTCGGAAAATACCCTTTCCTCCTCAAAATTGGACTTTATAACTATATTGCATATGCGACTTTATATCACACAGTTCTGTATTTTTTTCTCATAATTGTATAAAAAGTCACAATAACATTTTTACATTTTTTATTCAGTGGCAGAAACAGGCTTCTGTCTGCTCTTTATTAAATCTAGCCGTTAAATAGTATATTATATTATTAATAAACAAAATCTGTTAAAATTGGAACTTTAATTACATAAATATTATGTGTGTGTTTAAAGGCAGAACCACTGGGAATAAACCTGCAGACGTCACAGTGATGGCATCTCTTCTGCTCTTCATTTCTTCACGCGGTCTTCCAGACTTTGTTAAGGACCTTCACAACCTCCTCGTAGATGATGAAGACGATGGCCACGTCCAAACACACTCGTCCCAGCCTCGGGACCGTACCCTTATAAAACCTGCAGATCAACACACATTCCAAAACCACAACAATATTCATTCACTTACAGTGTTTGAGCTAGTTTCCACGGCAACATTTCTCATTTCTAATGAAATAAAAATAACAACTAATTAAATAAAATAATCAAACTAACAAAACACAGAAAAATGTTAACAGAAATTTTATTTTATTTTAATTTATCATTAAAATATTTTATTATTAAGTTTTATTTTATTTAGTTCTAGTAATTTTAGTACTTTTAAATTTTATTTTTTAAAAAGAACTTTGTTTACCATTTAAAAATGTTTTTTTTGTTTTAATATTATTAACCCTGCCACACAGGCACCTTTCTGCATTCGTTCATTTTCATTAGGAAATTATTTAGTATGTTAATTAAGCTGCTTCACACACACACACACACTTACGCCGCTGGTCCTTCATGCCGCATGATCTTCACGGCACAATCCATTGTGTTTTTATACTTATGAGCTTCCAAACCCTAAAAACAAAAAAACGTTTAATTATACATTTTACATTTATTAACGCTGTTAGCCGATTAATCACGATTAATGAATCCCCCCCCCAAAAAAACAATTATGTATTATTTACATAATATATGTATGTGTATTGTCTATAATTATAATTATTGCATAGACACACAAACACAGTATATATTTTGAAAATATTTCCATGTATATATTAATGTTATTATATTTTATATTATATATAAATATATTTAATATATAAACATAACATATTTTTCCTAAAGATTTGCATGCATGTGCTTATATATATATATATATATATATATATACACACATAAGAAATATACACAGTACACAGAAACGTTTATTTTGTATCCGATTACTCGCAATTAATCATTTGACAGCACTAATAAATATTAACATAATTAACATCTGTAAACAGTTTAAAACAGAGAAAATAAAGTGGCAGTAAGTGGCTTATACAGAAAGTATAAGGTGTGTTTCAAGTACTTTGAACAGAAACAGCTTCACTGCTCATAACAGCCTTGACTTGTGTTGAGAAGAGCTGATAAATACCTGCATTCTGGTCTTGATGACGTCCAGCGGCGTGTTTCCAAACACACTGGCAGCTCCTGCAACGGCTCCGAACGCTCCTGTGATGACGGGGTTGATGGATCTGTTGGGATCATCGCCTAAAAAAAACAACTCATGTGAGCGGATGAGAGTGTGTCTGCCACCAGAGGGCAGTGCAGCTCACACAGTGTGTTATATCTAGTGTGACACAAACACACTCTCACCCTTGTACCAGTTCCTGAGAGAGGTCATGACGAAGAAGCGGATGGCCTGATTGGAGCCCTGTTTGAGGACCGTCGCGGTCAGGCCTTGATACGTCCCTCTGATTCCTGAGAGACACAGACAGAGCATCACTTACTTCCAACACGAACAGCACACACACACAATCATATGCTGATGTTTAAATCACTTATTTGCAAATACAGTAATATCTAAGATCTCTTTACAGTCAATTGTAATTTAAATCAAGAGATGAAAAAAAAACCCACTTATATGTTTCTTTACAATAATTCATTTTTTTGTTAGACAGACTACGCAAAAATAATACCAAGTTAAAATAAAAAAGAAAATAGAATCTTTGCTAAAGCGTATCGCTTGCTAGATTATTTTGTTTTGTTTAAATTGACATATTTGTAGCTCCTAAAATAAACAAAAAATTATAATATCCAGAGGTCAAGTGAAAAAATTAAATTAAATTAAATTTAATTTAATTTAATTTAATTTAATTTAATTTAATTTAATTTAATTTAATTTAATTTAATTTAATTTAATTTAATTTTATTTTATTTTATTTCATTTTATTTCATTTTATTTTCAGACTATAATTAACATGATCAGAATAAGAATGGCATAAAATAAATAATTTTATTAAATAAACCTAAAGGAATTGCTTGCTATATTCACCTCTTTTATTTGAAAAAAATAAAAATAAAAAATTAATTAATTAACATAATCTCAAGTAGAAAGTGAAGACTGATGATAGTATTGATGTGTTTCAACCCTCTTTTAAAACTTGTGCGGTGGGGAAAATCCAACAGAAGAGACCTTGCAGTCAGGACACGGAGTCTTTCCCAGAACTCTGATCAGAAACAGTCAAAACAACGGCTGTGTCACCTTGAGTCCTGACGATCTCTCGCACACCGTGGAAAAAGCCTCTGTATTTGGGATTAGCCGAGGTTTGATCATGGATGAATTTCACCTGGAAACATGAGAGATGAAGCACATATGGTAAAACTGCGGCACAAATAAATAACAATGCTAAACTAATGTTAACTTGAATGAACTTTGACCTCACCTTTATGGTCTCCATGGGACAGACCACCAGGACGGCCTCCAACACTCCGGCGCCCAAACCACAGACCAACCCTCGAGTGCTGTCCAGCTTCCCAGCCTCATCCTTCATCTGGTTACTGAGGATCTCAAACACACCGAACCTGCCGAGAAACAAAGACACTTCATCATCATCATCATCGTCATACACCGCTGTGGTTTAATAGAAGCAGAGACTGAGGTGAAGTAAGCGAACATTAGAGAATAAAGCATTGCTGCAGGGCTGGAAAGTAATCAGCT
>JAUYWG010000041.1:880065-897434 GCA_034779775.1 Enteromius afrohamiltoni
AATTAAATTAAATTAAATTAAATTAAATTAACCATAATTTAATTAAATTAACCATAATTTAATTTAAAATATAACATATTTTGGCAATACTCAAAGGCGAATAGTTTTTGGGAGGTCGCACGGCCTGCTCTAAATAGCATTTTAGCTCTACATAATCCAAATATTTTTTTTTACTCTTTTATGCTCTCTCTTTTTTTCTTGTTATGTACAGTACGATGTTCTTCTGTTCTCAACCACAACACGATTAGCCTCGAGTCTCAGATCTGAAGTGAATGCAGCGGCGTCAGCAGGAAAGCACCGGAGGAAGGACACAGGTGTCCATTAGCAGCAGGAAGAAGCCCTGTGCTTTTACTACCTGCTTCAACGTTTATTTCTCTTACTCAAGACTATTTATAACACTGAAGTGAACAGAAGAGATAAACACAAACTGTCTGTCAATCTTCCTGAATCTTCCGTCTGTCTGCTTAACGTCTCTCTCTCTCTCTCTATCCATCAAATTGACTCAAATTCAATTTTAGAATCATCCATCCAGCTCTATTCTTGTTGCTTCTTCAGCATGACAGGATGAAACTCACACTATCCAAGACAGACTGGCTATTTAGAAAGGAATACTAACCAGCTGCTTAACAAATGCTTTACTCATTATTTCACAATTTATTAAAATAATATAATATACTGCATATATTTTTTTTAATATATAAATTGTGTTTTTAATAAATTAGTATGCAGTACGCATTAATATATGACTCAAACTAAGTAGTGTGAGCCATGGCTATTATCATTAAATATAACTAAAAACTCTTGAAATAAACTACAGAAAATATCAAAATAAAAACTCATTTATAATGAAAACTACAACATATAACATAAACAATATTATTAATAAACTAAAACAAAAATGTGTAAAATTAGGTATTTTATAAAATAAAACTAAGTTAGTAAAACCAACTAAAATATGAAATAAACACTAATTCAAAATATAAATGTAAAAACTATGACAGTATATTGATAAACTACAGCATGTATAAAAATGTAATAAACAAAAAAATAAAAATATCAAAAGAGCTAAATTACTACAACTAAAATAAAAGAATAAAATTCATTCAAAATACAAATGAATGAACTAAAACAAATATTTAAAAATCTTGTATCCTAAAATAAACTAAAACACTGTATACAGATCATATACAGTAGATATATTTAAAAAAATAAATAAATCAAAATATAACAAAAATGAAATCATTTAATAAAAATGTGAAAATTATATAGATACATTCACAAAAAAATAAAGACTAATAAAAATTACCAAAAAAACCCTAAAAATACTTATTTATAAAAAATATAATGACATGATATAATGACAAATAACATTTGTAAATAATTGAAAAAATCTATTAATGTTACTAAAATAACGCTAGTGTGCACTGAATAGTGAATATGCAAAAAAAAATAAATACTGTATTTTCTGTATTACATCATTTGAACAGTAGAATAAACACATGATCTAACTATAGCATCTTTAATTAATGCACAGAGTATTTGTCCAAGAAAATAAAAAATGTAGGGTTGGAGGATATATACGGCTGCAGACTCTCTGTAAACTGCTGCGAGTCTCTGATGGACGTCGGAAAACACAGCTGCATTCAAACAAGACACTGCTCATAAATGTAATCTGGGCTGGGATCCAGCAGTCAGTGACGGACGGACAGCACTGGATCCATTAAGAGGACAAACACAAGGTCACCCGCACAAAACCAGTCCAATCAGCTAATGAAAAGAGGAGGAGGAAGACCTTAATCAATCTGAGTGTGAGGAAGGCACAGACAACGCAGTCTTAAAGAGACACACACACCACTTAAACACAGCTGATCCAGAACCAGTCCAGAGTAATGAATTAGATTCAGAATAACTAGAACGTGAAGAATGAGAAACATAAGATCATCTGGACACGCATTTCACTCTCATCTTTGAATCCTAAAAATGTTTTATTCATTTCTTCTTTCCATCAAAGAATCGTTTTTCTAAAAATGAAAATTCTGTCCTCATTTATTCACCCTGAAAACATTTCAAACCTGTCTTTTTTAGGGAAAATGTTAATGCTTCTCAAGTTAATACATTTGAAATAAATTTTATTCTGTACTGTTTTTTTTTTTTTTTTAAGAAAATTAAAATTGGAAATCTAAAAATAAACCTAAAACAAAAAATGTAAAAATAAAACATTATATTAATAGACTATTTTATTGGTATTACTATGTTAATAAATGTTTTTTTTTCCTATGCATCTATTATTATTAACTTGTATCCTAAAAACAAAGTATAAAAATGACAAAGATGTGTTTAAAAAAATTTAATTAAATTGCTAAAACTGAAAATGGAAATATTAAAATAAGAACTAATTCTAAATATTAATAAAAACTATAACAGTACATTAAAGAATTTTTATTCATATACATATATATAAATATATAAATCTTAAAATTATATAGATATATTCACAAAAAAAATTGCTAAAATATACACTAAACTAAAAATTAAAACAAAAATATTTTAATAATAAAATATGAATAAAAACTATAAAAGTATATTAATGAACTAAAAATGACATAAATATATTAAGAAAAAAAACCAAGTAGAAATAACACATACAACAAAATTACTAAAACTAACCTAAATGAAAAAAATAATTAATTCAAAATGTTAAATAAAGTATATTAATAAACCAAAACCTAAAAGCAGAATTACATAGATATATTTTAAAAATAATAAAAATGACAAAACAACATTACTATTACTAAAATAAAAAATAAAAATAAATTTAAAAAACCTATCCACCTTATTCTTAAATGCAGAAACAAGCCTATGGGTGAGACTTCATTTTCATTTGATTTATTTAATCAGGGACAAGGCAGATTAATGATATGTATATGTAAAATGCGTCAGGTTCAGCCAGCAGTGCTGTAATCACCTGTTCTTGTTGTTGGACATGATGACTGTATGAAATGCGTCTGTGTGGAAAGAAAGCAGCGTGAAGAGTTTCTGTTTTTTGTCAAGCGTCTGCAGAACGACAGCAGGGTGAGTAACCAGTGACAGGAGCCGATGTGTGTTTAGTGTGCAGAGGTCAGTTCTGTCCTTCTCTTCTGTGCCCACGAGAGCAGAGAGCATCAGTCTGACAGACAGAGTCGGACACACACTGCTGCTCTGTCACACACACACACACACACACACACACAGACTCACGGGAGAAACCAAACTGCCTCTGAATGAGAAAGAGCCTCGCTTCAACAAAAACAATCAGCATAATAAATGTCAGCTGTCTGGAATAGATGGGCTGCGCGGCTTAAGTATGCATGAAGACGCGTCTGTTAGTTTCTGTATTTATTGTATATGAGTTGGATGGATCTTACACGGCTCTTGTTCTCTCCTGTGATGCTTGTTTCATTGGCTTATTCATCTGAGCTTACTGTTAGCAGCACATTGATCTATAAACAAAACAAAGAATGAAACACACCTGACTGCAGATTTAGGGATGGATCCATACAGCAGCGAGCTGAGGCCTCGATATAAACCCTTCACTCCATGATGACGGACCGTCTGTGACACGCAGTCCGCTGTCAACACAAATATTATTAGGATTTAATTTGTTTTCTATGTGAATGAGTGTTAAAATCTAACTTAATTCTGTGATGTTCAGCATCATTCCTCCAGTCTTCAGTGTCACATGATCTTCAGAAATCAGAATAATACACTGAATTAGGCAAAAAAGACATTTCAGCCAGTTGCCATAGTTGCCTTAATTTAAAATAAATACCATCAGAAAACATTTCATAACTGAAAAATAGAATTATTCATGAAAAAAATAAGTAAATAAGAAATAAGAAATTTAAAAAAGTATATAAACATATTTAAAAATCAAGAAAAGAAAAACCTAATGATACATCAATAGCACTAAGATAACATCTGGGTATTAGAGATGTGCAACTAAGAGCAGCTGTCAGTCTGTCTGCTAAATCAACAGAAGGCTTGTTAAAATGTTCTCTGAGCTTCAGCCAGAGAGAGATTGAGAGATTGAGGGAGAGAGAGAGAGAGAGAGATTGAGAGAAAGAGAGAGAGAGAGAGAGAGAGAGAGAGAGAGAGATTGAGAGAGAGAGGGAGGAGATAAGTTTGTTTACTTTCAGAGTGCAGCAGCAGCAGCAGCAGGTTGGAATCATTTCTGGCCCGGAGAGTTTCACTAATTAACTCCAAAGAGGATGTGAACGTCACGCGTGAGTGTGTGTGTGTGTGTGTGTGTGTGTGTACTCACTGATGCCTCTGTATCGGGGCGGGTTGGCTTTCTCGTCTAACTGCAGTTGAGTCTTCACATACTCTGTAGGAAAGGTGATGCAGATTTCGATGCCTCCTGCGATTCCTCCTGTAGACGAGAAAACACACACTTCTGATCGGATTACGGCGCTTTCAGAACTGTATGAAGCAGTAGCATCATTTAGGTATTTCAGACTAATAAAAAATCCGTCTGTAAACATTTGTATGTTTTCATATCTCTTCTGCCTTTATTTAATCAGAAATGTAGTAAAATAGTCACTTAAATTTGAACTATTTTTATTTCTGTGAATTCTCATAACTCTAGTGTCCCACGATCCTTAAGAAATCATTCTAATATAAAACATTTGTGATTATTATCAACATTAAAAACACTTTTGTATAAAATGTGACACATTTTATTTTTCAGGATTCTTTGGTGAATAGAAAGTTCAATAGAACAGAATAATTTAAAATACAAATCTTTTGTAGCATAAATGTCAAAATGATCAATTTAATGCATCCTTGATGAATACAATATAACATGTATAACAATGTGAGTTAATGTTTGATACACTGGGTGTTATTACAGTATGTCAAACAAACTATTGAAATAACCTCTGTTTTTAAAGGTCTTGTTTTTACAGCCTTAAAATCACCATCAGTTGGTACAGATTCAGCAGAAAGGATGAAATAAGAGCAACGATCCTCTCTCATCTCTCTAATTGTAATAGCTCATCTGCCCGTGGGGACATGGGAGAGACCATTAGCCCATCCCTGATCCGCTGCACGACACACACACACACACACACACACACACAATCCTCCTACATGTCACTCAGATGCATGAATAACACAACAAACGTAACAGAGATCTGAATCAGACTGGTGTGACTAGTTATGGTTCATGGTGTCACACACACACACACACACACACACCATTTATCTGTTTTTCTGCCACAAACTGAAATTTATGAGCAAAACACTACATCTATCTCACTCACTGTCCCTTGCCTATTTTCCTTTCCATTTTCCTTGCTTTAGATCGATGTTTTAGATCAATCCAGGTGTCAGGCTTAGAACTAACAATAAAAAATACTCTGAGATCATTATAACATTTACTAATACATTATTAAAACCAAAAGTTGCAGCTGTTTAATATTACTGAGCTGAAATGAACAAACAAAATACAGTTCAATCTCATATGTGACTGGATCTGAGATGAAGATGATGGACCTTTTCACTTGGAGGAAGCATTATATTGGATTATAGGCTCATATTTAAGATGAAGCAATGGTTTAAAGTTATAAAATATCTTAAAAATTGATTTGGTTCTTAAAAATACACTGTTTTTGTATTCTTCTCCGGATGTTAACTGCTGGACTGGAGTGCTGTGGATTATTGTGATGGTTTTATCAGCTCTCATTCTGACGGCACCCATTCACTGCAGAGAATCCGTTGCTGAGATAATGTTACATTTCTCTAAATCTGATGAAGAACTCATCCTAACCTTAAATGTCCTGAGAATGAGTACATGTTCATTTTTGAACAAAGATTAAATAATAACAAATGTTAATGTTAGTTTATGCATTAACTAACTCTAACTCTAATGCAATCTTATGTTACTAGTTATTTTTCTTACATACTGAGACCTGTTTGAAATGAGGCGGTGTTTAAAAATCTCTCACACACACACACACATACACACACACACAGAGAGAGCTGCTAAAGCAGCTAATCAATAACCCCATGAGCTACTGCTGGTCGCTTCACCCAGAAGCGTCATAAATCAAGCTAAAGGCCTTTACAAGCTCTCTGACGTTCAAGTCTGCGTGTGGAAACAGATACAGAGCGAACGGCAGGAAATTACCACAGACGCCACATCTGAGGCCTGCCAGAGAAACACGACTGATTTATATGTGTGTGTGTTTCTGTAATAACCTGCTGCACTGAAACATCAGTCAAAACACACACACAAACCTTAACCAAACACACCACATCAATACAACACAAGCTCTCCGCATTCACACAGGATCTAGAATCTACAATAACTGTCCAAATCTCCTGATATGTTTGGTTAAAAATGTTATGGATTATCGTCTCAATACAAAACATACTTTCTTTCTTTAACGCAGAACAATAGAAGATGCTTCGAAGTATGTCCATGCTGCTCTTTTCAGTACAATCACAGTAAATTAGGAAGGATGTGATAAGGTCAAAAAATGACGTGACAGCAAGTGTAAAAAAAAAATAACATTGAAAATAACCCTCTTTTATTCTGTTTGTATGTTGTGTTCTTTGTATTTTAAGTTGTTTTTTAATCCATTTTTGCTGTCACACCATAGGACACAGTGCTGTTTTTGTCAACTACCCATAATCCATTAGATTTGTGCACTAAGTTTTAGTTACATATTATATCACTTATATATGGAGAATTTTTGTGTTTTTTTAACATGTTTATATTTGCTTTCTGGTGTTTACCAGCCCTGCATATGCTTTCATTATATGAAAAAGTGAATATTCTGAATATTGTTCTAAACATTAACATACGCTGCAGTTACCCTTTCAGTCAAATCACTTCGACGTTACATATAACTCGCCAGAGAGACCAATTTTCCCACGGTTGGTGACACATTCTTAGGAATGTCGAACCGGCCATGAGTTTCTGGATGCGGGAGTTTCCTCACCTTTTTGGACGGACATGATCGTTGTCTGGTCCGATTGCACGCTAAGGCAGCTTTTATGGATGGTCAATGTGTTCATTGTGAGCGTATGACCATGGCTACGTTGTCCGCCTCTCGTCCGCGAGACGGCTCCCCTTGCGTCCTTCCCGCGCTGCGGTGAGGCGCTTGGGGGACGTCCAGGTGAGTGTTCCGAATGTTCTGTCCGGTGTAACAGCCGTGAGGACAGGAACCGGTCTGGAGATGCCGCGTGTGCCTTCAGCCGACCCTTCGCGGCTGGATGACTGGTTTCTGAGAGTTTACCAGATAGTGGCCCCTCTCCACTCTCGATGGCGGTGCGGCCAGGGGGTATGCGGCGATCCCTCAGGAGGAGCGTGCGGTTGAGGTGCACTTATGCCCGCGCGCTGCCTCCGCCTGTTGTGACCAGCCGTGTCTCTCATCCACGGCATGTGAGTTGTCGTCCGCTCTGACGGGCGAGGCTTACTATGCCATGCACGCGTTGGCAACACTCCAGGTCTATCAGGCTAAAGTGGACCGGACCGGGGGGCAATGCAGGAACTCTGCGCTGCGACTGACCTCGCTCTTCGGACGATGAAGGTCGCAGTGCGTGCCCTTGGTCAGTTGATGTCCACCACGGTGGTCCAGGAGTGACTTCAGTGGCTGAATCTGATGCAGGTGCCGGGCGCCCAGAGACCTCGCTTTCTCAACGCTCCCATCTTCCAGGTCGGCCTATTCGGCGACACTGTCAAGGACTTGGCCCAGGAGTTCTCCACAGTTCAGGAGCAGACCGAGGCAATGTCTCACATCCTGCCTCGGCCGGTCAGCCCATCCCCGAGTGCACAGCCTCCGCCTGCTCGTCGTCGAGCTGGCCACGGGCGAGGGGCGCAGCCTGCTGCTCAAGGACTGGCCCATAACACCTGAAGGTGCGGGAAGTGTTCCTTACACAGGCAGCCCAGAGGTGATGAGGACTACTCTTCGGGCGATGTCGATGACTCCCCACTCCCGGAGGAAAACAAAAAACTCTTCACCTCCGGGCCCAGTGCCCAGAGTTTCCCATCTGACGCAAATGTTTTTGTCTCCTCAGATGCTGACCCAGGGCACTGTGTCGCCAGTGTGGGATCCAGAAAGGCAGGTAAGCGCTGCTCAATGCGGCCAGACTCACAGTCCCTGCCCCTGTCCCCCTACAGGCTGCCCCACAGTGGTTGATACGGATGGTCCGCCTCGGCTATGCGATTCAGTTCGCCAGGCGCCCGCCCCAATATAACAGCATTCACTCTACCTCAGTCCGCTTAGAGAGCCAAGCCGCTGTACTGTCCTACTGGCGAAGGAAGCAATCGAGCCTGTCCCTCCAGCCGAGATGAGGTTGGGGTTTTACAGCCGTTACTTCATCATGCTCAAAAAGAGTGGTGGGTTGAGACCTATCCTGGATCTGAGAGCTTTGAATCATACCAGTGGTGGGCAGTAACAAAGTATTTCTGTTTCGTTACTGTACTGAAGTACATTTTTCAGGTATCTGTACTTTACCAGAGTAGTTTTATTTTTAGCAACTTTTACTTTTACTTCATTACTCATATATCATGTGCTCCAAGTGAGATGCAGACGAGCGATTCATTAACAAACTGATTCTTTTTAATGAACCTATTCAATCGGTTTGCAAATCTCAACAAGCGATCCAACGACTCGAATTGGAATGATCCGATTGCAGATGTTCGCGATTCGACAGCTCACTGATTCAAAAGATCCGTTCAGAGAACAACTGGCGCACGCGACTGATGATGCATGAAATAAGTTACTAACATTAACTGAAAATCATATTTAGGTAAAAGTTGTCAGTTTGTTACACAGCAGTAAAGGGTGATCTATTTAAGTCCACTGAAATGAATGCAGACACATCAACATCAGTGTCTCTAAGTTAAAAAACCTTCATATTCCCTGCTGCTGTAACGTTAGCAGTTTTATTAAAATGCTATGCATTTAGCTCCTTGTGTGTGTTTATATTGTTTATCAACTAGCCGAGTAGACAGATATGAATGTTTATTCATAACCATATACTGAAAATAAGTAGGTCTATATATTGTTATCTAACGTTAATGCTGATTATTTAGTTTTTATATATAACATCTGAGGGGAAAAAGAAAGGATTTGATATTAAAGTAACTACAGTAATTAACAGCATTTGTCCAGGAGTGTTTACAACAGAGACAAGGTTTGAGAAAAAAAAAAGAAAATATAATATATAACGTTCTGTGACGTTCTACAAATAATAACAGAACGTATACTTTTATTAATTATTAAGTCGCTGTTTTAATTAGATGTGGTGATTCCCGCTGGAGGAATGCGTTTCTGGATTCTGGCGTAGCTTTAAAGGCAGATGACAGATGAATAATTCCTTTCATGTATCTTGAGGACGCAAACGGCGATATTGCGGCTCTATTAATACATGATGTTGGATCTACTGGAGGGCCTGGAGCCTCAGGTAGAGAGACAGACAGAAACAGAGACAGACGGAAGAAAAAGTGATTGGGAACGGAGGGGAGCGCTGATGAACCCTCGGCCTCAGAGAGGAGACAAGCACTCGCTGAGCTTAATTGCAGCCTCCCGGCGAGACACACACACACACACACACACTCTTACAGAGCAGTGGCTGTATAAAGGGCTTGAGTGATGAAGAAAACACAATAGCAGCGATCTGACGGCTCTCCATTAGACAGAAGTGCCCGCAGGCGGCCGACCCATCACTACAACACGACTGCATGAAATATCTGAACCATATATCTCAATATATTTAAACCTTCTGACAGAGTCCAATATACAGCAGGGTTCAAACTTCTGAGAGCACACTTAAAATATCGCACAAATAAAAAAGCAATTATTTCAGTATGTAATATACTTTTACAGTTTTTAATATTATTATTTTTTTTATGACTTGACTTTTTTTTTTTTACAGTTTTTTTATTATTATTATTTATAGCTATATAGTTTTTATTATTTTGTATTCATTAGTTGTAGTCATTTTAGTGTTGAAATAAGTTTGTGTTTACATATTTACTTTATAATTATTTTCTATTTATATGATTATTTTATCAGTTGTAAGTATTTATGTATTTTTTTATATTATTTATATTATATTATATAATTTATCATACATCTTATTTAAAGGAACTGTAAAAAATTGTTTCTATATAAAATAGCATTTTTTTTTTTTTTAAGAAACAAAATTGTTTATATTTAAAATAGCAAATTATTTCATTTTACTTAAAGTAACAAATTTGTGTATAAATATATATATGGCAATTTCACTCGTGAATATAATATAATACAATATAATGCACACAATATTTGGACATAAATATTTACAGTGTTTAAATATTTATGTCATTCTAGCCAAAGTAAACTGAAAAGTTTCAACCTAGTTAAAATAATCAGATATGCATTTGCTTAAGTGAATGAACACAAAAAATACAAAACAAAAAAATCTAGAAAAAGTTCAAAAATAAACCATGCCAATAAATTGTTGAATCACTGTTTGATTCGATTGACAATTTGAACGGACTCAGTGGAATGAATCAAAGTTTGCTGAACAGACTGAATGTTTCAGTGCTGCATATTTTCATATGCATATATGTATATTAATCCTGATGCAACATGCTAAGTGCATTACTGTAAATATGAGTGACAGAAGAAGAGCAAGTGATTGTTCCTGCTCTTTTTGTGTAAGACTCTGTAGATGAAGAGCAAAATGATTTTCTGAGCTAATCAACAGCATGTCACAGAGTTTTAAACCCTGTACGCTCTCTTAAAACAGCATGACAGGAGACGCACATGTGAACACGTCCTCTGTCAGACGGCTGTAATCTCACTACACATGTGACTGTGGAAAACTGCTCTGGAATGCCGTGTGTGTGTGTGTGTGTGTGTGTGTGTAGCGTGAAATGTTTCCAGGTCACTGATGGGTTTGTGTGACAGTAAACCAGAGCTGCTCAACAATACAAAACAATACAGAGTCCAGCAGCTGAAAACAACACAATCACTCCGTACAGGACTAAACCCATATCTACCGTCCCAAACAAAAGAGCTTTTTCCTCTTAGTACGACGGAAAAATACAAACGCACCATAAAAACAGATCAGTCACGTGTTTTACGAGACTTCATTTACACACACATTACGAAGGGAAAAATTACTCAAAATTAAATCATTAAATAAAAATATAAATAAATCATCAAATACATAGTTGAACATTTATCACACAAAATAATGTGGAGGAAAAAAAATTATAAATAAAATGAATGTTGAATAAAAAATTGAATTATGTATTCAACGATTAATTTATATATTTCAACATTTATTTAATTTAATTGTATGTGTGTGTAATCTAAACAATAGATAGACAATAGATTAAATAAATAAATAATAATTCATGTTATCCGATATCTTAATATTTTCTCTTTTTTTATATTATTTGTTTATTTATTAACTTTATTTTACTTTTACTTAAATATAAATTAAAATTAACTGTATTACATTTCTTTCTTTCTTTATTTTTAGTCGTTGTTAATTAAATTGAACTATTTCTACACACACACACATATATATATATATATCTATACATACCCAGACACTGTAATTTCCTCGTTAGGACAATGCCAATTACACTGGACTTAACTCCAGCACCAGCCTGTCATATTCTCTTCTGTAATAGGACGTGGCATTTCCATCTGAAGGCTGCTTTGTGTAATTACAGACGGGTGGAGCAGCACAAGCTTATACACAGAGAAAAAATATCACAGCCATTAAAACCTGTCATTTGGTTTCAGATGAACAGTTTCCAGATGGTAGTTCACCAATTATCCAGAGAACAGCAGAGCGGATCCGTCAGGCAGGTAAGAGAGAGATTGTAATGACCAAAACTACTTTATAATTGCTCTGAAATCTATTCTAAGACCATCTTTACTCTGCCTTTATGCAACGGTGAAAAAAATAAGGCCTTGAGTTGCTTATTGCTTTCATTAAACAGCAGCATGAGTCATTAAACAAAAAAAAAACAGATGTGCAATAATAAATATGATTAATAATTCTGAAGAATAAACTATTGTAATATGGTTTATTGGAGTTGTTGCATTGCTCATCCAAAACCTGTTCATTCTACAAAAAGATTTATCATAAATATTAATGTGTTTTCATACACTTGACTTGTATTATGTCTCAAAATAACCATCTGCTCAATCACTCTAATGCACAAACAGTAGTGTCTATTTTCTGGACTGACAAATCAAATTCAGCTCTTTCCTATGTTTAAGCATCGTAAACAAACCCAGGAGTTTTCTGAATATATGAAATCACACATACAGTGTTCACAAGTTCAGATGCAACAGATATTCAGAGTTCAGAAATGAATCAAATTTCCCTCAAATGTGACGTGAGAACTTCATTTCTGGATTCTTTCGGAGTTTTCGGTCTTTGTGTGTTAGTTATGTGCATAAACTGACCTGCCAGGATGGCTTTTCCGGGATGGGTGAGTTTGGCTTTGCTCTTCATCTTCGGTCAGCTCCTCGCGAGCACGGCGATGTTTCATCTGAGGGCAGCGCGCGATCCGCCGATCATAGACTGATGACATGAGACCGCGCCCGGCCAATCAGCGGGCAGATAGGCAGACAGGGGCGTGGCTCGCAGCTCTCTCTCTTTCTCTTTCACTCACTCTCGGCGTCACGCCCTCCAGAAACCAAACTCGTTTTAAATTGGATCCGCATCAAATATCAATCTTCACTACTTCAGATCTTCAGACTGACAGAAAACAGCTGAAGACTTTAGTTTAATAAATAGGCCTGTAGAAATAAATCAGCAGACTGGAGGCTCAAAACCTGCTGAATTTTAAATAAATAAATAATTACATGTACCAATATTTAAATATGAAAAAGGGGGAAATAAAATGTATATTAACATACATACATATATATATATATATATAAACAGAAATAAAAAAATGCATTAAGTTAAAAAGAATCAAAATACAGTTAAGCATTAATATCGACAATATTAAAGGAAAACTATAACGAAATAAATCTGTTTGTTTTATTAAGTCACTTTTAACTTTATTTTCTTATTATAAATATTATTATATTTATTAATTCATCCATTTGTTTTTATTCAATTATTTGTAATTATGTAATTAATTTCCAGTTAATTATCCATTTAAGGTTTGAGCCTCCATACATTAAGGTTACATGTAAATTAATAATCAGTAAATCTGTCAAAACTGTAAAGGAGCTAGTGAATCAGATTATTATTGCTTCTGAATCAGAATGAGCCTTTATTTCGTTAGTTTTACTATAATTATTGTTTATTATTGTTACTGCTAGTGAGTATTATGCACTAAATTTAACTAAAAGATCAAATGGTGTGCACCGAGGTAATACTGTTTATTGTTGTTGTTTTGGACAGTGCTACTGTGGTTTTTTGGATTACAGATTTGTTTGGAAATAGAAAACAAATAGAATACAAAGATTCCAACACTTTAGAATAGGTTAAACTTGTTAACCATTAACTGTGACTTTTCCCCTTAATGAATTCTTTATTTGCTGCTTATTAATAGTTAGTAAGGGGAGTTGTTAAGTTTAGGTATTGGGTAGGATTAGGGCTGTAGAATAAGGCATTAAAATGTGCTTAATTAGCACTAATACATGTCTAATGCTCTGGTAATATGCATGCTAATAAGCAACTAATAGGTGTAACCATAAAATAAAGTGTTACCAAAATTGGCAATATATAATAACTTTTCAGAAACGTAATGCAACTCTGGCACTACAGTGATACTGAAAACAAAACGAATCCCAATTATCAGTGATCTTTCTGTTATACACGGTTTCGTTAAAACTTGAGCAAGAATCCAGACATGAACACACAAAAGCCACACTAAACAGGAAGAAGGTGAAAGAGTGTGAGCTGAAGTGACTCACGAGAGCGAGACAGAACGAACAGCACATGTAAACTTTATTCTCTGTCTGCATTCCACTTCAGTCTAAGGAGTCGCTACACACTGAGCAACCCAACACATCACCTTTTTGTATTTTTTGCATATTGTTTTCCTAAAAAATAATGTCTCTTTTGACTACAGCATGACACTATAAACAGTGCATATGGCTTGCGGTAACACGGATGGTGAACAGAACCAGAAAAAGCCTCAATAATCATGCGCAGCTACAACAAACAGACGTCCGGTTGATCTTCACATTGTAAAACTCAAATTTAGTACTGCCTGAAATGTAAACACAGTTAATACTTGCAGAATCAAACGATTAAAAACAAATACGAGCAGACAAAAGAACCGAGAAATGAGTCTGTACCATTCACCCTAACTACAGCACACTCTTTAAAATAAAGGTGCGATAGAAAAACCATCTCTTTCTCAGCTTTTTTACAATCTGAAGCAGCCACAAAGAACATCTGAAAGGTTCTTTATATAACCATTTAGATAAAAAAGGTTCTTGTATGGCATCGAGAGCACCTTTATTTGAAGAGTGTAGAGTTGTTTGGGTCTAGTGTCTTTCCTCTCATCATCAGTGCCATCTCAAATCAAGCAGCTTGTTGTGTGGCATGTGTAAGGAGCGCTGGGTGTGGGTTTGATTGCAGAGATGCTTTGTCATGCTTCCTGAATGCAGCACAGGTACACATTTCCCAGAATTCCTAGCGGGACAATTCAAGGCTGAAGGTTGAAGCCGTACACTGGAGGAGCGAAACCGTAAGCTGGGAAACCCGTCTGAGGAGTGACGGGTGTCTGACCACCGCTCAGCATCAGCTGTTGACCTGCACACACACACACACACATTCAGTGTCAGAGGTAACACGCTACAAGTAACGCAAGACTACTTTTTTTTAAGTACTTTGTAAAGTAATGCATCACAAGAGTCACTTTTTTATAGATTAAAAGCTCTCCTGTCTCCATGTTCCAGAATAAAAGTAAACGTGCGTTGTTATTCACCTCACTAACAGCATAACAGATTCCTCAAAATGAATAAAATCAGACAAATGTAAAATGTGAGGCAAACCTGCAATAATTTAATATGTTAGCAAAATATTATTTTATAAACACGTGTATATATATTTTTTGAAAAATATGTTATGTTTTTTATTTATATTAAATGATATAAATAAATATGAAATTATCTAAATAAATTATTTAAATATATTTATCATATATTCTGTATATTTGTGTACTGATATAATTTTATTAATATATACTTTTTATATATTCAAATATTAATATATTATATATAAATATATACTGTATGTTTGTGTATTTATATATATATATATATTTTAGTTAATTAATTAATTTGACATCACTAATTTAATCCCATTTTATTAACCAATATTATTGCTGTTGACCTTTGATGATCCAATTCAATCATAAGCAAAAATGACTCAAAACAAACAAACATTTGTTACTTCTTCTGCGCTCTTACTGTACAGATGTGAATGAAATTTTTTATTCATGCTTTTGTTGTGCTGACATTTGCAAAAAAATTTAATTTTTATATTAAAATCAAACAAAGCAATCCCTGCCCAGATTTACAAAGTAACCCAAGTAGCCCATTACTTTCCATACATTTTTTTTTTGCAACATTGCACATAATGCAACATTGTAATGCATTACTTTTAAAAGTATCTTTTTCTAACACTGTTCATATTCATGAGCAAGAGTGTTCAATGATCTGTGACTGAAACTGAACACAAGCACTAGGTATCTGTCGAGATCAGATCAGGGAACAACAAACCTCTGGACGGGGTACATTTCTGAAGCTTTTAATCACAATTACAGGAGAAAACACATGCTTTATTAAAAAAAGAAAAGAGAATATGGTTATGGAAAGCTGGAAATATTTAGCTACATATAACAATAAAACATCAATTATATATATAATGTAAATAAAAATGTCCTGGCTCACAGGTTGGAGAAGTTTCTCTCAAATTAAAATGTTACAATCAAAGTAAACATTCTTTTAATCATGTTTCTTGCCACAGAGCAATCAGCTGAAAGCACATTTAAAAGTACTTTTTAAAATAAGTTATATAGTTTATTATTATTAATAATAATAATAATAATAATAATAATATAAACAATTTGATTTCATTTCATTAAACTGTTTTAATGGTTACAGCCCTAGATATATAGTTATATCTGTAGATAATAAGCATTGATGCAATAGGATTTGATGAAGTGGTTAAAAGTTATTAATATATTAACTATAACAAATAAAGTTGATAGCCATGAATTCAACTGATAGAAAATGTGTGAAATAATAAGTTGGAGTAGTTTATCCATGATAATGTATTTATGCGATAATTCACGCTTCATGTATAACAATGTACTTTTTTTTTGTTTTGATCATTTAATTTCAGAAGATTTCATTTTAATATTATTATAAAAATAATAATGAAACTACAAACAAATATAATGTGTTACGCTTTACTTGAAGCTTTAATGTATATGCCTTATGAAGATATTCCTGATGTACATTATAAATGCATTACATTGTTTCATTAACAATAATTGTTTGAGTTTAATGCATTCCTTGTTAGATCCGAAACTGGTTGTGCATTAGACTTTCTGCATGTGCAGCAATTATTAAAATCAGTATCATAATGGTACGTGGTTACAATTACTCATGAGATCAAAATTATTTTTTAATGCATCATACTGTATATATAGGCCAGAAGCATCATTGAATGGTTTGAAGTTGTACAATATTGCTCAAACTCTGATGCTACATTTCATAATAAAAGTGAAACCAGTTGACAAGCTTAACATGGTGTAGAAATGTATGAAAGAGCCGAAGATGAGCGCACCGTAGACGATGGAGGAGGCTTCGGGAGCCTGGTCTTCAGACGCTCTCTTCTCCTCAGACTCCTGCAGTTTATCCACCTGTAAGAGACGCAGAAGTCAGCGGAGCAGCAAACATCACTGTCAAAGTGTCCTTTCACCCAAACGCTGTGCATTCAGCCGCTGTCTGAGCCGCTCATGCCCTTCACACACTCCTCTGACGGCTCATGCAAACACACAGTAAAGTCACACATCACATGCCAACATATTCACATTCACTGAATTATCCCTTTCTGCAAGCTATATAAATATGACTTAGAAATGCCACATAGAAAACCACAATGCAATATCTCACATTTTATAAATATCTATTGTTTGGATATGTGAAATGCTAAAATAAAAGCTGCTAGACAACTGTTAATCACCTACAGTGAGATTAATGAAATATTATTTGTCAGCTTTGTGCAATTTTAGTTAACTCACACAAAACCCACACTACTAAAATTATATATATATATATATATATATAAAATATAATATTATATATTTTATTTATTTATTAAATAATTTATAT
>JAUYWG010000041.1:897534-943327 GCA_034779775.1 Enteromius afrohamiltoni
CTATCAGCTTATTTACCTGTCTGTGTGCGTGTGAGAACACGGATTCCTCGGTGGGAATCTCAACTCCCGGTTGGAGCATTCTCAGATCAAAGGCGCGTGATTAACCTGCTCACTCGCGCTTTCTCCACGTTTGAGTCTTCCGTCACACTACACTGGGACTCTCCTTGATCATTCATTTCTAGTCTGCCTCCGTGACATGTTTAGGCTGTATAAAGTTGATTGCTTATTTTGGGAGACAATGGCTTTATTTATCGTGAACTTTCAGATTCACAGCTTTGTAGATCGTTTACATTCATATTCAGACACATTACACACTGCATGAAAGGCAATATTGGAACCTGCCGTGATCGCTCACCTCTTTCCATGTGCGTGTGCAGCTGGCCTTTCGTGCGCTGTCCACAGCCGCCTGAAACTCTCCGAGGTGAACAAGTGTGGACGCCAGACGGGCGAAATTAGACACGTTATTAAACAGCAGCCGGGCGGCTTCAAACATACCCTCCTCATAACATCTCTCGCCAACCTACAGACACAAACAGAAATAATACAGCCCCTTGATTCTGCTGTGTGCACAATAATATGAGAAATTAATCTTAATATATAAAATACACAACACCCACACACACACATATATACTTCATTTTGGATGCAATTAATCATTTAACAGCACCATTTATATTTAACAACAATGTATTATATATTAATAACAATGCAATTTCATATTTACAGGGTAATTTCAGTTAAATAAAGCTAAAACTTGCACCATAAAAACTTTACATTTTTGTTAATATAATATATCAAATAAGCAATATATATAATATGATATAATATATTAAATAAGCAATCAATTAAATAAAATATAAACACTTAAACTTACTACTATTATAACATTCATCATTTTTACTTAAATTTGATGTATTCAAATGATAAACACTAAATAGACATATTTTAAAAAGGCCCAAAAAGTGTGTAAATCTGCGTACTTGCTGTATGTGAGCGTTGTTGGGGCCGTTGATGAAGTCCTCCAGCTCCGTCAGACGGTTTGTTTTAGCCAGAGCAAAGATAAGCTCGGTCTCCACGTACGACTCTCTGGCTTTCTTCCTCGCCATTTGAAGAAACTTCACCAGATCCTCCCAGTTCCCTAAACAAATTTACAGCATATCACAGATGTTTTTCAGCTATTTCCACATCAGTTTACGCAGGACACTGAAAATATTCAGTGTTACACAACCTAAACTCACATCAGGTTTGGCATATATGTATAGTTGGGTTTATGTACTGTAAATATTTTAATATACCCTGCTGTTCAAAAGTTTCGGATCTTATGCTCATCAAGGCTGCGTTTATTTGATTAAAAACAATACTGTGAAATAGTATTACGATGTAAAATAATGGTTTTCTATTTTATCTGTAAGATTCCTCTAGGACCAATCATCTCACCGTTTCTGCTGGCAGCATCGACCACCTCCATGTACGCAGACGGCTCTCCAGCTTTGATGTAGGAGTCGATGGCCTCTTTGATCAGACCAGACTGAAGCTGAGCCTGAGCCAGCCGACTCCAGACCGAGCCCTCAGCACAGCGCTCCGCGAACTCATACGCCCGGTCCAGATTACCCATGTGCTCGATCAGAACCTGCGGGACAGAGCTTCAGTCCAGGCGTCTGTGTGCAGACCGCCACGTGATCGCGTGTTTACGTACCTGTATCGCCGAGGTGTTGACGTCAAACTTCTTGAAGATGGAGAAGGCCTCTTCGAACAGCTCGTTGCTGATGGCGATGTTGGCGATGTCAGGAGCGTCATAGTTGTCCAGCCGGTTGATGTACTCCATGACCCGCGTCCGGTCTGCTTTAATGGCCGTCAGGATCAGCAGGTTCTGCAGGTTCCTGATGCGAAAGATATTTTATTATGCAATCAATGATTAATCTACATCACATAAGCTCAGCCACCCTGCTAACTGTGTCTTAAATTGTGTTTCCAGAACAGTTGAGCACAAATATCGGAGTGTGTTCAGCACATTTACACACACACAGAGCAGTCTATGCTGGCTGTGCACAGAGATTAGAAAGAGAGGCAATTCTACCCCTGCTGCTGACCACTCACAACCAATACCTTGTAATGTAGTACTATTTTATAATATATAACATAACATAGCAAAATAATAAGTATATAATATAATAAAATATGAAAATATGTTGCTCGACACAGCTTTTATTTATTACATTTGGCCAAGACCGACCTGTGTTCGCTGAAGATGGAATTCTCTAGAACGATCTTCTCCAGAAGTTCGATGAGTTCGTTCGGCAGATCGGCCGTCATAAAGGCCTTCACCGTCACAGACACCTCCTCTGGGTCCTGTGTCTCCGGCAGAGCTGTCTGAACCACCTGTGCACACAGTCCTCATCAATAACAGCTCAGTGATCACACGCTGAATGATATCTGTAGATGTTTCATGCCTGATCTATCAGCGGCCGTCTGTAAGGGTTCGTCTCCTGCAGAACTCGAGCCCAGAGATCTGGATCTATCCTCCGCACCAGATACCGAGACTCGCTTTTAAACAGGGAGTTTTCATTGCACACCTACAGGAGACAGAAAATACTGTTTTATATTTCTTAAGCAGTAGATCAGTATATTCGAATGATTTCTGAAGGATCACGTGTCACTGTAGACTGGAGTAATGATGCTGAAAATTCAGCCGCGCATCAAAGAAATAAATAGCATTTTACAGTATATTCAAATAGACACTGGTTGTTTTAAATTGCAAAAATATTTCATTATTTTACTAATTTTACTGGATTTTTAATCAAATAAATGCAGCCGTGGAGAGCAGAAGACACCTGTATGAGCTCCAGGTCACACTGTCCTCTCTCGTAGGCCACAAAGGCAAGGTGCGGGTCTCTCTTCTCGCAGTATCGGCCCACAATCACGCTGTCGTAGTGCAGGTTTTCACGGAGGAAGCGCTCAGGATTGTTGTTACTGTCTATGTAAATCTTCGCCAGTGCATTGTGGGTAGCGGGTTCTTCACAGCCCTCCTGAACACGAGATTCCAGCCAGGACAAGAGCAGCTTTAGGCTGGAGAAAACAAAACACTGATGGATCCCACTCTCAAACTATGTGTTGGGACTGGGAAATATAGGTATTAAAATCATTTATCTCAAAATATTTCATAAGAATAAATATGGAAGGCCTTTTTGAAATAATTGAGCTTTTTTACATTGCATATTCAAAAGCATTTTACATGTATGTTATATATATAAATATATATAGTGCATTCATTTTATATGTATATATGTATTTTGGGTTTTTCATATATACATATTTATTTTATCTCTGTTGCAATAGAAATGCATTGCATGGGTCAAAATAATTGATTTCTATTTTATGCCAAAAAAGAATTAGGTTATAAATATAAATATATATCAAAACGTAATATCTTATTAGTAATATGCCTTGCTAAAAACTTTATTTGGACAACTTTAAATAGGACAGATTTTTTAATAACTGTATCTTGGCCAAATGTGGTCCTATCCTAACAAACCAGACATCAATGGAAATATTTTTTGGAAATATTATGACAGGTTTTGTGGTCCAGGGTCACATATCATTATATTCAGGACAGGAACGGGGTCAGTTACCGGTTTCTCTTCTCCACTTCCTCCACCAGCTGGTCAGTGCTGAAATCTCCTCGTACGGCCAGGATCAGACTCTTGATGGTGTCCTCGGAGCAGTCGACGTCCAGCAGACCTCCCACCACCACCGGCAGCCTGCTGGGATTGACCTGCACCAGAGCAAACACACACACAAGCTCTCAGTGTGTGTGTGTGTGTGTGTGTGTATGATGAGCTCAGGACTCTCACCGTACCTTCTGTACGTAGATCTCTATGTACTTCTGCAGGCTGTTACGGTACAAGTAGAGCACGAGGTCGTGGACGAAATCGAAGCGGTCACACACAATGATGAGAGGAAGCTGATCGGTGAGTTTAGCTTCCTGCGAAACAACACGACATAAACCTGATTACCAACACAAATCAAGTCCATCGTCCATCCTCACAAACAAAGCTATATTCTATTGTCAGAAAGATTTCGAATGCATTTATATATTTCAAAGAGTGTGAGACACAATATAAAATTACACATAAACAATTATTATATTATTTTAAATCAAAGAGAAACGGAAAAAGGGGGAGATTGTTATGAATTTAAATAAACTGTTCAAATGTTAAAGTAAGCTATTTATTCTCATTAAGTCAACTAAATTCAAATTATTAATTTTTTAAAAAGCCTTGCATGTTAATTGTTATTAGTTCAGTCAATTTAAATAAACATTTAATTTAATGTAAAAATTTTAAATATAAGGCGATGTTTATTTTGTTTTCATTTATTTCATTTGATGAAATTAATTTAAATTAATTGTTTATAATTAAATAAAAAAATAATAATTAAGCCGCACTGAATAATTCATTTTTTTGCTATTATTTCAATTTAACTAGTTCAATTTTAATTGAAACTAATTACCTTTAAACTAAATTTGAAAGCTTATTTTATTGTTATTAATCCAGCTCAAGTTAATTAATCAAATTAATTCGTTCAAACAATAAATTGTTACTAGTTAAATAAATAACGTCTTGGTTACGTCTTGGGAACATGGCGGGAAGAAGCCACGGAACAAAATGCCAGGGCTGAGGAGGGTGAAGGATGCCCCTCTGTCAGCACAGTCCAGGCTACTCTGGCTAACCTTAACTGACAGGCAAGGAGGAGCCAGTGAACCTTCCAGAAACACTGGAGAAAAGCGCTCGTATTAAGAAGTATTCAAAATCAAGTTTTTGGATGATGGGACCATTTAAACCAAAATAGCTGACTTCCTGTTGGTCGCAGCTAATGAGTGTAAATTAGAAAGTTGTCCATCTTGATAAAAACAACATATATACAGAGTTTGGTGACTGTAGGAAACCCTAACTACTAACCCCACATCTATGCGATCGGCATCACACAACAAACACATCCCTGAAGTTTGCACCACGGTGCTGGGGCCTTAACAAACTTATTTGTTAAAGTAATAGTTATAGTAAATTTTTTTTAGTATTATTAATTTAATGAATCTTAATAAATCAAAATAAATTGTTATTTAATGGTTTTATTATATGTATTACCATAACTCATCAACTGTATTAATATTGTAAGTTTAACAACAACGCCTATAAAAGTCCCACATATGAAGACAGATGCACTGTACTGGATTTACTGATGCATGTTTTTCACTGAAAGCATCAATGGTTTCTCTCTCACGCACCTTGAGGAAGTTCTTGACGCGCTCGGCATCATAGCAGTTGCTCTCTCGACAGATGCGCTCCACCTCTTTGATCTGACCCGTCTTACACGCCGCCTGAATGTACTTGAAATGCACTTCGGGGTCCTGACTGAAGTTCACGATTGAGCCCAGAAAATAAAACAGACCTGAGCGAGACACACAGAAATGAGGAGTCGTTCAACACTCCAGCCTCACAAACACACACACGGTCGAGAGCTGCTCACCCTCGTAGCTCTTGAACGACTCGAAAAGCTCCACCAGGGTCTGCGTTCCCAGCTGCTCGTGGTACTTAGTCGCGATCTGAACACTCAGCTGCAGGTTCTGACGCAGGTTTGCAGCCAACATGGCCCTCAAACACTCGACAGAGTCACCGACAGACAGAGAGCCAAAGAAATTCACCAGCCACTGACAGAGAGAGAGAGAGAGAGAGAGAGAGAGAGAAGGAAAACAACGTGTTCAGTGATGCTCTGACGGACTTTTTAATCAAATTTAATCACGTAAACATTTGAATTTTTAAAATGTTAATTAAAAATTGACAATTTTGAATTTAAAAATAAAAAAAGTTAACTTAAAAATGTGAATCAAAAATGAATAATTTTGAATTAAAAATGTTTCAAATTTGAATTAGAAATACAGAATATTTTAGTGTTTTATAGTAATGTAAAAATATTAATGATTTTTTTTTATTTAAAAAAATGTTAGAGTTTTAATGTAAAAAAGTTAATTTAAAAATGTAAACATTTGAATCAAAAAATCTAATTTGAATGAGAAATTTAGTCATTTTAATCAAAAATTTTAAAAATATTAATTTAAATAAAGAAAAAGTCATTTAAAAAAGTAAAAATCTAAATTTTAAAAAAGTAAAATCAAGTGAAATCAAGAAATGTACTATTTTGAATTTAAAAATGTAAAATTACAAAATGTAAAGATTTTAATTTAAAATGTTCCTTAGTAGAAAATGACCTCAGGAAACTCACATATAAAATACACATATTACAACACATAAAATCACACAACGAAGCACTTGCTGAGTCCTTCAGCTCTCACACACACACACCTCAGGGTTGAGCAGGTGTGTGTGTACGATGGCCCGTTTGATGTCATAGGGGTCGCTGTAATGCTCCAGAGCTCTCTGCAGTAAACCAGCTTTCTCACACAGCTGAGCGATGTGAGCGCGCTCGTAGTGAGTGAACATCTGATTCCCCAGGATCGCATCTGCTACCTGAAAACACACACAGACAAAAGATATGCTTTTGGTTTTAAAATCATGATGTAACGCGCATTTTTGGACAATCAAACTCTCTCATTATTAAGTAGGAATATATATAAATATAAATATTAGATGGAACACAAACAAAATAAAATACATAAAAAAAAGTAAGAAATGTTACTATTGTTAATATAGAACTAAATATAAAAAATATATATATAAATAAACTTAAAAAATATTTATAAATAAAAAAAGCTAAAAAGCTTTTGTTTACATAATATATGTGCATGTACTGTGTATATTTATTATGTATATATAATAATAAAAATAATTGTGCATATCACGATTAATCGCTTGACAGCACTAATAAATAATTATAAAATATAAGTACTATAAGAGGATATAAATAATACAAAAATAAAACTAGTTATTAAGTGGTTAAAATGAAAAAATTAAATAAAATAAAATAACACTGGCTCTAAGATGGTCTCAGGTATAATTATATTATTGTATTATTATTGTAATTATTGTGTATTGGTGTGTATGATTGGTTCACCTGAGGGGCGTGAATAAGGTTCATCTCCAGGAGGCGTGTTTGCAGAGGCCCCTCCTCCGGCCGGTTGTTCTTCAGAGCGTCCAATAGGAATGAAGTACACTGCTGCAGTAGATTCCCCTCCATAAAGACATCCACCACCTCAAACACACACAGGGTCAGTGATGAGTGCAGTCCGGTGTGAAGCTGTGCCAATTTTAGAGATCTGGCAATAGTTTTCATTAATATTGAAGTCATATTTTTGTTCGTTTTTTTAATTAAAGTTTTAGTAACTAGTTTTTCTGTTTATATTTTCGGCTATAATTTTTTCATTTTAATTTAAGTTTTAGTCATTCATTTTCTTTATATATTTTCAGATTTTATTTGCATTTTACTTAAGTAACTAGTTTATAGTTATTAGTTTTATATTTTAGTATTTTATCATAATTTAAAAGTTTTAGTAGCTAATTTTTACTTTTTATATTTGAAAATTAAAATGTATTTATTTGCTTTTTAAAAAGTAACAACATTTTTTTTATGGTTTTAGTTTTAGTTAACTAGAAAGTGAATCTGAAAGGGCACAAATGTTTGTGCACTAGATTGATTTCAATGATAACTGAAACGAGCGTCTTTGATACCTGGTTGATGTTGACGAGTGGTTCTTCGTCCTGAACCAGCATCTGAGCAAACTGAAGGCCTTGATCAGGACCGGATCTCATCACACTCCTCAACAGCATCACCCAGTCTGGAGAATATCCCATCTGCCCCGAAAACAACACATCAATCACACCAGAGCAGAGACACAGATGAGACCAGAACAGACCGTTTGAAGGGAACACCGTACCTTCTTAGCATAGAGCACTATCTTCTGGAACTGACCCGTCTCAGCGAAGCACTGGATGACTTTAGCAGGAACATTCGCTCGCAGATAAACGCTGAGGGCCAGAGTCACGTCAGCCGCCTTCACCAGATCACCCAGCTCCTCCGAGCACTCCAGCTGCAGGGCATCATGGGAAAACCATCACTAACCATCTGGCAGTCCAACACTCAAGAGTCACTTTCAGGGTTGTTACTGTCTAATCCTTACAAACAGTTTTGGGAAACTGAAATAAAGCTGAAAAAAAACCTTAATCTTAAGTTAACTTGACTTAATTTAAACAAAATTAAAAAATTGTTGCCTTTTATTTAAGAGGACGGAATAAATGAGTTTCAGTGAGATAAAAATGCACACAGAAATTTAAATGCGATAAATAAAAAAATTATATACATTTTAACTAAATTAAAATTATAAATAAAAACAAAATGGTAATAAAAACTTAAAATGTTAAATAAAAAGCTAATTTATAGTAATAGTCGAGGCATTAATCCAACCCTCAAAAGTTTTAGTTAACTAATACTAAATGGCAACGAAATCAAACTGACATCAAAGAAAAACTATTTATAGTTTAATCGTCCATAATATTAGAGGAAAAATTGAAACCTACACTTAAATGAAAACACTGCCTGGACAACTACAAGTTGTCAATGTTAACAGAAACGTAACTTTAAATGTAATACCTGTGGTGAGGTTTTGTTTAATCTGTCAAAAACTGCATGTTTTAAAGCATGGAAAATTAAGTTAAATTTAGTCAGCAGATAAAGAGTGATGAATACCTTCTCCGCTTTGAGCCATTTCTCCAGGAGCTGTGTTCGTCCCTGCTGAAGCACCGGCCTGCAGAGCTCCACTGACTCCAGCTTATTGAGCTGACCGCGGTCCAGAAGAACCCCGAAGTACTGCAGCAGAGGAGACGGCTGGCTGCCCTGAGCCGGGACGCCCTGGAACCGCCGGATCGTCTCTGCTGTCCGCAACACACCCTGAGAGAGAGAGAAGAAGAAGAGAGCGTGTGAGTGCTGTTAACACAGTCAGTGTAGACCAATCTGGACCAAGAAGAATTACAGTGAAATGTTCATTTAAAAAAGCTGGACAGTGATTCAGTGTGTGTGTGTGTTTCAGCAACCTTGGGAGCTGACGCAGCGACTTTGGCGGCCTCAGTGTAGCTGCTCTGAGAGAAGAGTGTGTTGAACTTGTGTGTCAGGAGCTCCTCGGCTCCGGGAAGATCGCTGCGTAACGCCAAACGCAGCGCCAGCTCGGGATTCTGCAGCACGTTAGTCACATAATTTACGACATTCTCCTCCTCCACACACACGGAGAGCACCTAAACACACACACTTCAGTGACACACGTGAAGCAACTTAACACGCAGAAATAAGAACAAATAAACTGAAACTTTTGGACAGATTGGGCTGAAAATCTAAAATCAATTTATTTATTTTTTTTAATATTAATAATAATATTGTTTAATTGTTTTATTTATTTGTTCACTTATTCCTAATTATAATTTCATTGTAATTATAACTTTGAACATCTTGATTCTAATTGGTCAACTTTCTTTTTAAAAGCATTTTTTAATTATTGCATTTAACTAATTATTTAGTTTATATATTTATTTAGATTAAGTAATAAGTATTATATTAAGTTATAAATAATTGACTCTCATTGATTAAATTTAATTTTACATTTTTCTATTTTTAATAATGATACTTTTTATTTATCATTTTAAATTTGATCAAATAAATAAATATTTAAAAGATTTTTTTTATAATTGTAAAACTTTTGTAAAATGGTTTCTAGAATTACAATTCATTTTAAATCATTTTAAATCAGTTTTATTCATTTCTTTATCTAATTTATTATTACAGCTCTTTCACAGAATAAAATACTTCACAATCAATCAAGCACATAATTAAATAAAAAATATATATAAACCAGATAGATGTTACTGATAATAACAGACAAACCCAGTTCAGTTCTTGCTTAAGAGTTATGTGCTCATGCATCAGTAAAGGACACATGAAATGCACAATGCTGGACTCCATGCATGCTGTTAATGCTTTTGTCCTGTTTTCTTGTGCAAGCCACAGATTTGAGTGTAGTGTGTACCTGCCCCTTCTTATTGACCCCGATGATCCCGGATGTGCTCTCGTGAGCCGCCGTGACGAATATGGTTTCAGCGCTGATGCGGTTCATGTAAATACACACGCCAGACTCCAGATCATACATGTGGAAATAACCGTATTTAGTAATGAGGTAGATGACGCCGTGCTTAGTGCCGACCTGAGAGAGAAAACACAGGATTGAACATGTGATCAGTAACTCATCTGTCAGCAGATGACCAAGAGCCAAGAGGTCATTTTCCCTGTTTTTTATATCATTTTATTTTACAGTTTATTTTAAATATTAGCTTTTTATTAACTCTCAACACCACTGCAGGTCTTACATTAAGCTTGTGTAATGCACAATATTAAAAACGAAATATAGTTTATTTTTCTATGCTTTTTAATATCAATGTGGCACATTTAATGGTCAGTTTAAAACAAGTTATGTAAAATGTCATCTAGAAAGTAATCAGAACACATTACCTAAAATGATACAACTTTAATCATCTAACCTGAAAAATATGCATAAACACACAAATATTTAAGTATTTTGAGAGCATGGTTACATCAAGATGTTTCAAGCGAGGGGGTTTTTACCATTAATTCTGCTATTGCAGTTTTTTAACTGCTTACACTCAAAAAAGGTTTCTGAAAGCTGAAAGCAGAAGCACACAACAAATACGGAGCAAATTGTGTGTATAGAGCGGTAAAGGTTAGACCTGCATGGCAACGGGAAAGTCTGTCTGCGCTTCGGGAGGGAAAAACACGTCCACTGCTTTCTTAATGAATGGCTGGTTACCGGCTTGAGGCTGACCAACCTCAATGATGTGCAGCTGGAGAAGACAAAACACAGCTTCACACTCCAGAAAAACAACATAAACACATTCAGTTCAAGAGCCGTGTGAATGTGAAGCTACCTTTCCTCCAGCCTGGCCTCTGACGGCGAAGCAGAAGAGCGTTGAAACGTTTGGGTTTCCCTCCAGTTTATAATTTCCAAATGCAGCCGCGTGACCCTCGATGGGCTGAGAGACCTTACGGTCCACAGAAAACAGCTGCATGGCGCCGACCACACGGTTCTGCTGCAGGAGCCCGAGACAAAACTGACCTTCACTTACACTTACATTACATTTATCAAGTCACAGTAAAGACATTTAAATGTTACAAAAGATTAAGAATGATTTCTGTCCATCTGTGAACCCTGAAAGATAAAATGTATCAGTTTTCACAAAAATACTGTTTTTAACTTTTACAGTTATCAGAAAAGCAAATATTAGAATGATTTCTGAAGGATCATGTGACACTGAAGACTGACGTAATGATGCTGAAAATTCAGCTGCGCATCACAGAAAGAAATTACATTTTAATTTTAATCTCTAAATTGTTTTTTTTTTCTAAATAGCTTTTTTGCTTTCAGTATTTTAGCTTGTTCCTCTTATTTCATGTAAGTTCAAGTTTTTCATTCAATATCTATACTCAATATTTTACTTTAATAACTGATGGTTTTTATTAGCTGATTTGTAATCAATTTATCAATTTAAGATGGAAAAACATTAACATAAAACTATAATATATTTTTTTATATATTGTTTATATTTTTATATTATATATTTACATTATTATTAAAAAATACAAATACAACAGTTATTAAATATATATATATATATATATATATATATTTTTTTTTTTTTTTTTTTTTTTAAAGATCTTGTTTTTCTAAAGTCCCTGAACTGAAAGGGAAAAATCTGAGCACAAAACAAACAAACAAATAAAATATAATAAGGAAATCCTTGACTGATGCCCAAGAGGTGCAAATATTATGCTCATGCCTCGATTTCCTCAGGAATGAAAAGCAGGCAGCTCAACTAATGTTACACGAAATGCCATTTCAGAGTTCAGGCAAAGTGCCGGAGAGATAAAGAAAATATTACTGTGCAGGATGATGATGACGGTTAATTGCTCTGTCTTTCAGGTAATCTGCTCATCTTTCCTGTTGCTGCCAGCATTATCGGAGATTACAGAAGATCTGGTTATGGCTTTGTAGATAGTCCAGGTTCCTGAAATCCAATACGCCGAAGAGAGAGAGGAAGACAGAGAATCCGAATCCTGAACTGCTGACACCGACTGATCTAGTCAACTCCACAAAAGCTTGCATATCAGGTTGTCTGAAGCCATCTGCTGACTTCCTTCCTGCGCTTTCCAGTTCTGCTTTACTGTTCTTTAAAGAAAAAAAAACAAAAAAACAAACAGTAATGGCAGGGCAATTGATCTGTGCATGAATCACTAGAGAGGAATAAATCTCCATCAAAAAACATCTTGGAGATTTGGAAGGTTACAGAGCATTAAGAGAGACACAAAAGCTGCAAGAAATGCATACTTCGAGGCCTGCTTTACAGAGATGAGGCTTTCTGCAGGTTAAACGGAGGTTAGCAGAAAGATGAGCCTGGGCTGGCTGAGCGCGCCTGTCCCTAAGGTTTGTAATATTTGTGCCAAGTGACTTTGTGTGGTTTGACAGATGGGAGAAAAAGACTGCAGTTAATGGGGTCGCCAGGCTCATGCTCCTTCTAAATGAGATGGTCAGAGACTAGGCAATGCCACGGCAGCAGCTGATGTACATTCGGCCCTCAAGTACAGTTTTTCCTGAAAGTTTATCTCCACCTGAAGAGACCCTCTGTCATGTTTTTCTTCCCCTCTGTCAGGGAACTTGCTGCACAGCATTGCCCTGAGGCAGAACAACATATCCGGCCACAGCAATGACATGCAAACACGGACTACCACTTTTTCTGGCCTCCTGAATTGCCAAAAGTCTTGTGCAAAAGACAAACAAGGGCATTTTATTCATTTATGTTTGAATGTTGAAAGATGTAATAATTTTATTAAGCAATGACTGATGACATTATGTTTTTTTTATTTATTTTTTTTTTTTTTCTATTTTTATATAAAATGTTGACAATATTGCAGATTGTCTATGTACACTAAGTGCAAATAGCCTACCTTGTTGGCAGAGGCTATTTACACTAACCACCAATGTGTGACTGGGCAAGTCAACACTACCAAAGACCAGAGACTAATAACAGCTCCAGAGATGTAGATCAGTGTTTACAAACTCTGCTCATGGAGGCACACCAACACTACACATTTTCCAACTTTTCCTAATCAAACACAACTGAATCAGCTCATCAACTCGCTATTGCAGACTCCAGGACCACATATACCAAATAAGGGAGACATCAAAAATGTGTACTGTTGTTATGTCTCCAGGAACAGAGTTGGAAAATACTGGTGTAGAAAGTAAAGCACATGCCATTGATATTTTGAAGCAAGTTCAAAAGTGCCTTTTTTTATATCTTGTTTTCCCCCCTTTTCAAATCTCATATCACATCAGAAAGACATTTATCTTCCATAAAAAAATAATCAAACGGTTCAAAATAAAATATCTAGGTTTAGGGTAGCTGTAGGGAGGCTTATATTGTGAAATCAATTTTAGAACTGAAATTAAAATAGTGATTCACGCTCATTACATTACTACTGAAACGCACTACACTACACTACACCACACTACTTACAGTAGTTTAAATAGTCATCAACATTTACACTTAGTGCAAATAGTCACTGCCAAAATACTATAACCCCCTAACCCTACTTTAAAATCACATGCTTATTTCAAATAAGTAAATATATAAATAAAAACCATATGATGATTTACTATAATACAGCTGTTTTAAATTGTAATAATATTTCACAATATTTATGTTTTTACAGTATTTTTGATCAAATTAATGCAGCTTTGGTGTGCAATAGATAAGATAAAACTTTTAGCCTTTTAGATCATGTAGACAGCACTGCTGTAATTTTGGGTCTGCATTTTCTTTAAATTCAGTTTGGTGAAATTGCTTCCTTTGCCTGCCAAGTCACCGACCATCTCTCTCTCTCTCTCTCTCTCTCTCTCTCTCGCTCTCTCTCGTGTGCTCAGAGATGGGAACGAGAAGTCCAATTGCTCTACTTGGTGTAATGTCATTTTGATGATGCTTTAGATCAACATGGTTAATAATATATCTGTTGACAAATGCTGCACTCACAAGGTGTGTTCTTCCTCCACAGATTCTGTAAGGGGAAAAAATATTTTGCAGTAGTTTGCTTGATTTCATCTCTTGAAAAAAGGCCTCTGACGGCCCCTTCTCTGTGAATCTATCTGCCTATGCCCTCCTGCTCAATCTATCGCCAATGCCAGTTCAACTTAAATAAACATTGTTTCATTTCAGCGTCAAAAAATGACCTTTTGATGTGTTTTTTTTTTTTTTTTCTCTCCACTAAGTGAGGCAGAGACGCTATACAGTATTTGCTCGGTGGAAATCGCTGAGCAGAGCGTGTGTTTTCAGAGGCTCAAGGTAACACTCACAGTTCTCTTTCAGAAAGCTAAAAGCCTGACCAACGTGATGATTGCTTTCAGTTTTAAGAGAAAGTTGTATAAGGCTAAATACGTTTTGTATTGAGTTGTCCGACCCATCAACACTACACAGTCAAGAAAATAATGTGTAAGGTTTTTATTTTTTTTTAAGAAATGGGTTTCATATACTGTATGCTGGAATAAGGTTGAACCATGGTTTGGTTTTATTTCTTTAAGGGTGTCTGAGTATCTCAGAAATTGCTATGATGCACCAAACATTTCAGCAACTGAAACATTTACATGAATTTCAGCTTAATGAAATAACCTATTTATCCAGTTTGTGGGATAGGTCTCCCTGCATGCTGTTACAGATGCAGCATTTAGATTGTACTGCTTCTACTTTGGGTGCAAAATATAGAAATACTTTGTTTTTTCTTTTTTTGAGAAAGAATCAAGAGTGTTTTATTTTTTCCGATTGTATTGCCCATTTACAGTACATATGCATTGGCTAAATAAGCAGAATTATGCTATCTCCTGGGTCATTGACCAAAAGAATTGGGGCCTATCAGACGTACTTAACTAAGACAAGAAGCAGTAGAAATGGGTACTGCAGTCGAAATTCAATGTCTTGTTTCACCTGCTCTCTTCCTCAGATTTAACAACAATGGAAGGTGACCAGTTTTAATACTGTAAGCTAATGAGCAGATTTATCTGTTATTTTATTATCTTCTATTGCCAAGGCTTGTAAGGTCAGGTAGAATCTGTGACTCTGGCTAAAATAACATTGTTATGAAACAAGTAAGTGAATTTCTTTCCTAAATATCTGCAAATGTATCATGGTATTTTTATATTTCAGTACAGTCAACAAACGACTTGCAGCACCAAACAATGTCTGAATGGCCCTGAATTAGCTGGGTCCTATACAGTTTTAGAAAGGCGTAGCTAACCATGAGGCCTTAGACTGTAGATGCATACAGGTGAGTATGAAGCTGACCTCACACGGGATTGTTTGGGAGTCAAGACGATGGCCACTCATACTGAGGATATGACTGTCTGACGGGACCGACCGCCTCTCTGACCTCCCGAGATTCAGAGGGATTGGAAAGGCTCGTGAGGGACCCTGCAGCCGGTGGAGCGGAGAGAGAGAGATCGCAGAAGGGGATTATAGATGGATGAAGAACGAGAGCTGAAAGTGAAGGATAGTCGCTCTTCTGCTCCCTCACTCTGCCCTCTATTAATCCGCTGGTCCTCTGTCATGTTGTTAAGTTGTTAAAAGGTCAAACTTTTCATACTTTACGTCATACTAACCCTTCCAATGGCCATTTCTCACAGTCACTCGCTCCATCTTTCTTTTTCTTTTAGATAGATAGATAGATAGATCGGTGAGTGGATGAATGGATAGACAGAGAATAATGTACAGTGAATATACACTATTTCACAGAAAAATATTAAAATACCACTGCAAGCAGTGACCGTCATAGATTTATGTTATATTAGCATATAAACACATTTGCATAAAGCTGCACACACTGCCACCTATTTGTGTATGCATAAACACACTAATTGTTGATTTAACAAATGTGTTTTGTGTAGGCTCTGGAATGATGGTCGCTCCGGGCTAAAGTTTGCATTCTAAGATAACGTCATTAAGCAGGCTTTGTGTTTTTCGACCTCCCTGTTGTTCCATACAGATGACTTAATTAAAGAGCAGCAGCGATGTTGTTTCTGCGTTAAACCTTCATCCGTCACAGAGAGCCGAAATAAACTGCTGCGCTCCAGTCGCGTTTCTCATAAAACCGACGTTCTCCGAACATTAGCAATGAAGGCGGTCATCGGAGGGTCACAGTCTACAACTGATGGCTTCTCCTTTGGCTCGACTTCAAGGAGTTTGCATTTACTAATTAACCTCAGTAGTATTTGAATTAGGAGTAGAATCAAAAGCCTCCATACCAAGTTCTACTTCTGATTTTATAACAGCAGACCTGATTTAATTGCCGTTCTCTTAATAAATGCTTCGCTGCAGAACGCGGCAGATGTCTCTGAAGCATCTGTGAGGCACTGTGTGGCAAATGGTGTCCGGTGGGATGTTGCCATCAAAGGTAGTCCCATCCTCCACGCAGAGGAACAACTGAAATTAGGCTGCTCATTGCCTCAGTTTATTTGAAACTTTTCCACCTAACTTCTGTGACAGGATTCACTTGAGATCCTACCTTTTATTTATTTCTTTTTCTTTTTGTACAGAACCTTGTGACAGCTGGAACTCAGAATGATTTTCAGATTTATTTAAAATGCTTGTTTTGGAGAGTACAATATTTCATCTTTGAAGGCTTAAAGCAATTAAAGACGTAAAAAAAACCTACCTGGTCTCATGGCATAGACGTACCTTGGTGTACTTTTTAGCGAGACACACAACATGTACCAACAAGTACATATCACTGCAGTTTCCAAAAGAAATATAGAAATAAAAAATCATAATAATAAACATATTGATGCAAATGCGATTAAGGTTTTCAAGTAAATTAAAAAATAAATAAATGCATGCATGCACAAATGAATAAATGAATAGGCAAACAAACTTTAAACAAGGCACAATAAATTGGGCAAAGTTTCTAATTTAAAAGCAGAAATGTCTTAAGGGCTTTTTAGGGCTTTAAAATTGGACATACAAGTGAAGCAGTGGAATAAAAGCAGATGAGGCAGCTATTTTAAGGATTTAAAGGCACAAATGTTAAAATAGTTATATTTTATAATTGTATGAAAGCCATTAAACAAATGCATGTCTATTATTGGAGCTTGTAAGAGCAAGATGACCTCCTCATGGGGATAAAGTTTGGGAAGACAAAATTCAAAAACGCAGGCCAAGAAAAAATATAAAATAAATAATAATCTGGAAAAGGGGTCTCCAAAGACAATAAACATTTCTTGATTCATTTTAGACTGCCGAAATCATTTATGACGTGTGGATTGCGAGGACGCTTCTGCGTGCATGAATACACGAATGATTATCACTGAAATTGACACGTTGGATATGGCTCAGACTATGCAAACTATATTCTTTGTAAAAGGCAAGCTTCCGTGGCTGATGAAGAAAATATTAGTCTCCTTCCAACCTCTGAGCGATTATCAGTCCGGCGGTTTCATGTTTATGAGAACCGGACCTTTCAAGCTGAAGGTTTGCTCTGTTTTTTAGGATCCTACAATTTAATATAATTTCAAATAGAAAAGGTTAGCTTTTTTTACACATTGAAGACGTATTGTTTAGCGTCACTTACATTGAAACTGTTCCTTTATTTATTTAAAGGACAGTGAAGTCGTAGTTAATACACTCAATAAGTATGTAGCTTAATGTGTAATAAAACCGTAATATTTCTTTAATCAATTACATAGAAGAATGCCAGTTCTTCCTCTAACAGTTCTCTTCAGTGTTCTTCCAGTGATTCACTGTATAGTAAATGTTAGGTTATTAGGTACAAAAACCAATCTATGACACAGCACAATCTTTCCTGTTGTAATATTTATCTAAAGGCTGTTAGGAAAGGGAAAAAAAAACCTCAAAGAAATCGATTTCCTGCAAAGGAAGAGCAAAACATATTGGAAAAGGGCATCATTTGTGGTAAAGCATAATATTTTTGCCAATAATAAAATTAGAACCCACATTGTTTTCTGTTTGAAAAGTGCTCTGTGTGTGAGTTAATGGGAACATCTCCTAGACAATGTTTGCTTTGATTGATCAACATAGCTTCACCCAGATGTTTATCTGACATCAAGTGCACAAGTCCACTCAACAAAACTGACTCCTAAACAAATCATTTCCCTTCTCACCTCATCTCCTTTCCTGAGAGTTTGCTCAGTCTGCCCTTGACGATTTGTTGCAGCTACTCCAAGGTCTCCCTAGACTCTACTCTTCAAGCCTTCAGACCTGTGTTTCGGGAAGTCTTTAGAGACAGTGTCTTCCATTAAACGTGCAGGGATGTGCTGCAAAAGCTCACTGCAGGCACTGAGGCAAAGACAAAGTTTCTGGGGAAATCCCAAGACATTTAACTCCCCCCTAAGACAGTTTCACTAGTCTGTATTTTAGCCAATTGCATAATTAATCAGAGGTAAATTATTCAGTGGTGCGGCACCAACCTGAGTATTGAAATCAGCAGCTCTGCTCTGATTATAAGGTTCAGAAGAGGGTAAAATTAAAAAGATAATATTTACTGTCATTTCTTTCACAAAGTTGAAGTGTCTATGTGGGATGCAACAGACTAATCAGTGTTGGGGTAACAAATAACGCAAATTATGTAACAGATTGCACTTCAAGTAACTAGTTATTTGCCACAGTTTTAATTAATAAAGCCTATTTTCTTTGTATAATTATTTGATGAATATTATGTTGTGAATTCGAACCAATTTTAACATATTGTGACATTTGAAAACTGGTATATCTGAACATTAGCGTCACATATCAGCTTCAGCTGCATGGGTTTTCTAACTCGATATGTTTGCTCGGTAGCTCAAACGATTGCACTTAGGTAATGAGCTCTGGTTCAAACCCTGTGAGTCAATGGTTCAACAAAACAGCTAGCATGACTTCATCAACAAATGTGCTTTTTTATCACAGTATATAACACTATAACACTTTGGTTTGGGTTGAGTTTGGTGTAGAGGATATTTCCAACATGAAAAAGCATTACCTTTTAGTGACACTTCTCTATATTTGAATTATGAACCACCACAATATGTCCCTGAAGCAAAGTAATGCAAACAGCAATACTTGCCTACAGTATATCAATTAAACAAATACGTAACTGCTATGAAACGCGCAGTAAGGTTTGTAATAACTGTGCTGCAGAAATGTTCTGCATTTAGAGAGACACATTTCCAATGAGCCTGGGTTAAATAGTCTAATGAATTGCTTTTTACTTTACAAGAAAAAGTAACTTTTTAAAATAAGTAAAGCCATTCTGACAGAAATCAGGAGTAATACAGAGAACATTGCTGTAGTTTATTTACTCTCAGTCGCTCAAAAAGCTGATTCAGAATTCCTCAAAATAAATGCAAAAACAGAGAATTGCAAGCAGAATATGATGCAAACCAATGCAATAATGAAATATGTTAAATATATTAACACAAATATCATGCAGTCCCATTTCATTAACTGGTGTCTTTGCTGCTGACGTTCAATAATTCAACCATACAAATGAACAATTAAAAAAATTAAAATTAAGAGACATGTACCTTTTATTTATGCTACTATTATTTTGTTTTTCTGAAGTGGAGTTTTTTTCTCTCTCTTGCATTTTACTCCTCATGCAAACCTACCACAGAGTTTTAGTGCCACAAAAAAACAAACAACAAAAAAAACAAACAAATCTAAAACTACGAGATTAAAGTCGTAATATTATAAGATTAAAGTCGAAACTATGAGAATAAAGTCACAATATTACGAGATTAAAGTGAAAATATATTATTTAATATAGCAAACTTGTAAATGACCCGGATTGAGCGAAGGCCACCAGATATAGGCAGATTTGAATATTGTTCGAGCGACTGCTTGATGTTACTGAGATCAGATCTAAGAACTGATATCAAGAATATGATATTTATTAAAGCGCTGAACTTTTGATCTAAATATCAGCTCACACACTCAGAATCCAGGTCATTTAAAAGTTCATTATAATAAATACTATATTTCAACTTAAACTCGTAGTTTCGACTTTAATCTCGCAATATTACGACTTTATTAAGCATGTACGACCCTGATTGTGAGACTATAGAGTTGCAAATGGATCTGCCGTCTGCTGAGCCGCTGTTACACACTTAAAGAACGTGACTACCATGTTTTTAAAAGAATTAATACTTTTATTAAGCAAATACACATTAAAGTAATCACAAGTGACAATTAACACATGCAACAAGGAATTTATGTAAACAAAAAATAAATAAATAAAGTAGTAATATATAGTTTCCACAAAAAAACTAATAATAATAATTATAAACAACAATAATATTATTAAAATTGAAAAAAAAAAAAAAAAATATGAAGCAACATGACATTAGCATTTAGCAAATTTTTACAGTATTTATATATATATTTTACAGAATATTTTTGTTCGAAAGTGGACTCGAGGTAAGTATAAATGAACAGGAGTATTTATTGCAGTTTGAGCACAGGTGAGTAGCGTAACAGATGGATCATTTGGAGAGAACTGTCATAAGACGTAAGTAGAATGTATTTGTTTGTAGCTTAAACAAGAGATTGTTATAAGATAGATATTGATATATAATATCTATATATAATATAAAGATATTGACTCCATACGACTATAAAGTAAAGTAAAATACCGCAAAGTAGTGTAATATTTATTTTTTTCTCATTTTAGTTAACAGTAAAGTCATTAAAGTTATTCTCAAAATGGTTAAACAGAATTGCTTGAGTAAAACCAAATCAATTGTCAGGCAGAAAGTAGAAAGAGTCAACACTGAGAAAAGTAAACAAGGTTTATCTTGAACAGTAATCAAGACTGTCATGATTTCCCTTTTTGTCTTTTGCATTTAGAGGCTGTTTTGTTTGCCTGTTTGTTCAGTTTAATTTCGTTCCGACATGAATCTGTTCTATCTTTATTGTCTAAAACACTTTTTCTAAGAACAAAAGGCTTTTGAACAAACCTGAAAATCAAACAGCAGCTCATAAAACATGGCAATTAAAAACATTACATTGTATACAGGGCTGGACTGGGAGGAAAAATCAGCCCTGGCATTTTATGGTCCAGCCAGCCCACCACCATCTGTAGACCTACCATATATATATATATATATATATCCCCAAAATAAAAGAATTTTCAATGAATAATGAATAAGTAGGCAACTGTGTACATACAGACTACTATACATGTAATTTTAAATTCACACTATGGGACAGCAAAGACCTCCACAAAGAACGCAAACACTGATACAGTACTGGTGTCTTTAATATTGAAAGTTAGGTAGGCTATTTGAGTATAATACAAACTCACAAAATAAAAATTGGTACAATACCATCCCATATCGTTGGATAAAAATAAGACGTCAGGTGATATTTAAACTAGATGCATTCACATTCACGAAACCTTATGCACGCATTTAACTTTTTCGCTGTGTTGACTTATTTTACAGTTGTGGCGCGTCCAGGCATTAGGACAGGTAAGATTCCTTCGTTTCCCCTACACGTGAGATTCTGTTATTAAGCTCCTTACATTTTGCTGCTTCCACTTGTAGGCATTTGCGTCTTTTCTCCCGGGAGAGAAACGAGGCAGGGCATGGCCTGAGATTTCATTGGACTAACTCAATGTCCGTTAAAACAGTCAACCAATGGGCCGCGATTCGTGCCTCAGATACTCTTCCCCAGCCCAAAAAATGTGCGCCGGCCCGGCGGGCATTGCCCTATGGTCAGTCTAGTCCTGATTGTATAGTTTCCGACAGTAGTCATTCCTTTTTAAATAAACCTCAAAAACCTCATTTTAAATGAGCTCTGTAAATGGCTTTTAAATGTTTAAGTTTTCAAAATGCATCTTGCTATATAATACAGACCATTTTAAAATATGAAAAGACACCTGTCAGCTTTATTCCAGTTTACCAAACTTAGAACAGAATATCAAATAAAAGTTTTTTTTAAAGTGAGAGCCATATTGAATGACCATTCAAGCATTGATACCGCCTGTCATTTCATGCTCTTATATATGAATGCTTTACATATACATTTTTTACAACTGCATGATTTCTGTTCAAACAGTCTTACATGTGTGGGCGGTAAACATCCTTATAGTTATTATGTATCTGGGAAGCACACTTCCAGCTCAGAAATGCACAGAGAAGCATTACTGAAAGCAAGCCTGTGTGGCATGTACTGGCTCCTGCTTCAGACTCTTCTCAATCAAGCAGAGGTCCTCTGGAGCCTCTGGACATCCAGATTAATAATGAAATGAAAAGAAAACATCAACCACGTAGCTTTCTGTAAAGAACATTACTTACCACAACCTTGGCTACTGTATACTCATGAATGGAACCTTCACAAACCAGCTATGAATCACTGCCAAACTATGCTATTATATGTCTTTTAAAAAACTTAAAAGTATTAAAGTGCCTCTATTATGCCATTTTAAAAGTGGCTAATATTGGTTTCAAGTCTCCTAAAACAGGTTTACATGTATGCAAGGTCATGAAAACACTTCGGTTTTCTCCAAAACTAAATTACATTTTACCCCATTTCTAAATGATTCATAAACGACTCGTGTGAAGCAGTTCGATGAATCAAGCCCTGCTCACATTACACGCGACATGCAGTGACAAAGCGGCGTGATCCCATTCATTTCAATGAAGAGCTTGCGATTTCCGGCGGATGTGGGCATGTCCAGCGACACGACAAAGTTCAGAATCTCTCAACTTAATGCAAATGAAGAGCAACTTTTGGGAGCCACAGCCAATAGGAAAGAAGACAATAGTGCTTATGTCATCATTCTCCTTTCAGCTCCCGCAGTGATGGGGGAAAAATCCATTCTTGTCGTTAGCAACTGTATGAAGCATGGAAAGGGGTGATATCATGGGGATTTCAAGTGCCAAGTTCTATAATGCCGAAACAGAGGCATTGTGTGAAGCAGATATATTTTGGATCACTTTATTTTCCTGTATGTGTATTTACTCAAGGAAATACTGGGGAATAAGGTAACTACATAGGTTAGGTTAGATTTAGGGTTAGGTTCAGGGTATTAAGTTATTACCTAGTTATTTTATAGCCCTTTAACCTACCTAATAAAAATAACAACTTAGTTTACTGAAGTTAAGAGTTACTTACTATCAATCAGCTGTAATTCAGATTTAATTAATTAACATTTAATAAGATACGATACGATAAGATGTGTTTTAAAAGTAATGAATGTCATTAACAAATGTAAAACATTGAATTCTCCCCTGATACACATTACTTATAATCGCCAAGAATTTAGTGAGTTGGCATTGGTAACAAAACTGTTTGCTTTTTTGTGTGTCCTCACTCGTATGATGAGAAACCGCCGGTAGAAGTCAAGCAGACTGTTTCAGTAAATATTGTTTAGCTAGAGGTTATCAATCATTGTTTCACACACCAGGAGTAAATATTCACTTGTGCATCTGAAACAAACACTGAGGACTTTGAACGTGTGTGTGTGTGTGCTTCAATCTCTTCCCATTCTATCTCATGTCAGAGAGAAGTGGTAATTAGATTTCTAACAGCTATGTTTGTGCAACTGGAACAGATCATTGAGCCTGTTAAAATAATGCATTAACTAGTATCAGTTTACAATCTTTATATATACGTCAGCTCAGATCCAGTAAATAATATTAACAGACACTATTTTTGTTTTCAACAATGCATTAATAAATTAATATTCTCATTTTTTTTCATATACAGTTAACTAATGTTAATAACTAGACATTTCTAGTAAATATGTGAAATTTATGCACAAATCATTCTTTGTGGAACTCAATTCACAAACCTGACTGAAAGAACGATTCATTTACAAATCGGTAAATAAATGTAATCATAAGAAAAAAACTATATTTTTTCACCATAAGCATTAGTAAAATTGGTTGAACTACTTCTTTAAACTCTAAAAACCCAAATCTGTATTCAGTGGCTGAATTGCTTTCAAAGTTTCCAACTCTCCTGCAAGTCACAGGACCGCTGTGCACAGCTGAGATGTTTCACATGATTTCAGAAAAATAAAGATGTGTCTAGACAGAAGCCTAATTGAATTTCCAAGGAACCAATATTCTGTGTAGATCAAAGACCACTGTAAACAGATTTGAGGTTCTTCAAACAATAGCCAACAGGGCACGGTTAAAGGGAACATTTAAAGATACCAAATTTAATAAAACCAATAATATACGGTCATCATGAAAAAGGTGAGAATATTACCGTAAACAACTGATGCAATAAAGCAGGCCTTCTCACTCCATGATCCTCTCATGTGTCATATTAGTGAAAAACTGCAATTCAGCACATACTTATGTGGATTTGTGAACAAGTAAAGGGAAATTCTGATAAATTTGGACACTTTAAGGGGAAAAGAAGTAAAGAATTGAACTAAATTCACCATTTTAAACATATTTATTACACTTTATATAGCAAGCAATATGACTTGAGCATACAGTAAAATGTAACTCAATGGACAAGTATGCAAATAACCAACAAGGATTGTCCCTTATGCCACAGGTTCACGATCTATCGCTGTCCAAAGGATGCATCCATGCCTCCAATCCTAACCTAAGAAAAGTCACATTAGAATTAACAATAGCAGTTTGGGTTGTTCTTTATGTAACACTGAGGTGGCAATTGTGTGATATCTCTTATAAAGCAGTTGAATGAGATAAAGCTAAGTAACGTACATTTTAGACACAGTAATTGCCAGTTACTTTGTCTGCTTTTATTCCACCAAGTTCCAAACAAAGGCAGCAAAACACAGTGGTGATGTTTCATTGCTAAACATTCAGTGTTTTGAGTAAATTGGTAGAGGTAATGAATCAGCGTCTTTAAGAAAATCAATTCAATTAACCAAATAAAATTACCCTTACTCATTAAGGGTAGGATCCATTTCACTTTTAGACACTCATGAACTTTTCAAAGCACTTTCCCCACCACCATGTTAACGTGTGTTGCAGTTCATCAACTGGATGAGCATTTCATACAGACAAACCTTCAACCCCTTGATTTTAAGTCTTCCTACAGTATGTGCAAATTTCGGCATCTCCATATGCCACTTAATTTATCCTCATCCCAGGCATTATACATTTATTGATTATTGTCATATTTAACTTCATACTACTTATTTAGAATAGAATAGCTTTTATTGTCATTGTTCGCCTGTAGAACAAAACATTTTTGTCCTCATGCAAGTACACATGCACATACAAGAATGTACACTTAACAATTAATTAATCAATCATACAGAGAGTAAAGAGTGCTAATGTAAACACGTGTACATTAGTCAGTGCAAAAGTGTCAGGTACGTATACCAAATGTGTACAAAAAACAGATATAGTGCAATATGATAAAATTAAGGGTTTAAATATATATGTATGTGCAGTATTTTGCACAGCTACAACAGTAGCTGTCAGAGTGTTAGTGTATAGTACTTAGTATTCAAACTCTAAGCTTGTGATGAGTGAAATGCCTGCTAATTAGCTGGAGTTCAGTTCTAAGATAGAATGTGGATAGAAACTGTTGAACAGATTGAAGAGGTGGTTTCTGGGGAGGGAAGAGTCCTTTATTATACTTCTGGCCCTTTTGTGTGCATCTGGTTTCTACCTTTAGCTAACTGAAATGGTCTTAATGGAAAGTCCATAACATACTTCAGATGAAATATCTCAATGGTAGTGTAAAACAACACCTTTTTTACAGTCAAAAACGTCTCTGGGTTATGTATATAACCCTAGTTCCTTGAAGGAACGAGACACTGCGTCTTTAGACGCTATGGGAAACGCCTCGGTGTTAGCCACGCTCTGAAACTGCTGTGAAATCTGTCCAAATAAGGGCTCTGTCGTCATAGGCAGTGACGTCATGATCCCTGGAGCTCAAAAGCCCAGGTGCAGCGCATTACACATTAGCTCAGGAATGAAGCAAGCGCTCGGCAGGGATGCCGTGGGTGTGGCTAGAGACGCAGTGTCTCATTCCTTCAAGGAACTGGGGTTATATAAATAACCCAGAGACGTTCCTTTTCAGGAACTCAGACTGTGTCTATAGACGCTATGAGAACGAGACACACAAACCCATACCCACAAGTTCATGCCTAGTGTGGAGCAGCACAACTAAGGATGACAGAACCTGGAGTAGCCGGAAGGTGAAGCCCAAGACCATCCTCTCAGAAGGGAGAGGACCATCCACCTGCTAAGTAGGCTTTCGTAGCCGCCACACCCCTAGTGGAATGAAGGAGGGGGGCAAAAAGCCTGAAGGACTATATTCTGCAGTGGAGTCATAGGAACTTATATCCCGCTCACGGAAGAGAAAAAGTTTCACCAGTCCGGGTGCAAAGTCAGTACAGTCAGGCGCTACGCCTGCAGATCACCTACTCTCTTGAGTAAGGAAAGTGCCATCAGGATTACTGTCTTGATAGCTAACTGACGATCAGAGATCTGATCTAATGGTTCAAATGGCGGTTTAGAAAGGGCTAAACCTAGAGTGCACCACTGGCCTCAGCCTTAGTGCGCCCCGCAAGAACCGTACAACTAGTGGGTGTCTGCCCACTGAGCGGTCATTGATAGGTATATGAAAGGCTGAGATAGCCACCACATACACTTTAAGGGTTGAATGAGCTATCCCCGTAATGAGTCTCATTTGTAAAAATTCCAGAACTGACCCAATTGGGTAGTTTACTGGATCTTGCTGCCGCTCTGCGCACCAAGAGGTGAAGACCTTCCACCTCAGTGAATACAGGCTTCTAGCTGAAGGGGCTCTAGAGTGCAGAATAGTTTGGGGCGACTTCTGGCGACAAACCTGCCGCTATGAGCTGTGCCCCCTCAGAGGCCACAGCCATAGATTGTACATCTCCGGGCGTTGATGAAGGACTAGCCCTCCTTGCTGGGAGAGTAAGTCCTTCCTGACAGGGATTTGCCACAGCACCCCGTCGAGGAGAGAGACCAGGTTCGTAAATCATATTCTGTTCGGCCAGAATGGTGCTACTAATGGTAAACTGACCCCATCCTGCCGAAATCTCTCTAGTACTGCTGGGAGCAAAGCAAGGAAGGCTGGCCTTCCCTGAGATCTTGATCATATGAGGGGAATTCTCCTCAAAGAAAACCCTTGTCTCTGATCACTGCAAGGTTTAGGGTAGAGCATGCCGGAATCCCGCTAGAAGCTGCTGCCATCCAACCCATCAGTTTTTAAGAGAACTTATAGTCAGTGAATGGTTCCGCACTCTTCTGACTATGGTGAAACTCCAGACAACTCGAGTGAGAAATAATCGTGTGACCGAATTCGTGTGAACTCTGAATTGGAGAAAGCACACTTCTCTTGGCATTTTAGTCTTGTCCCCAAACGTTCACGTGAGTGAGGACAGCATCTCGATGCCTGTAAGCCTCGCTTCGTGATCGAACTACGAACTAGCCAGCTTGCTGTGGTCAAAAATACGGATACCCTGAAGCGGCAATGGAGTTAGGGCCGCATATATTGAGAAATGACCAGGGCCACAAGAAAAGACCATCATTGGTAAGCTCTATCCTCAGAAAGCAAACCTCAATGAGTCTGTACGTGAAGCGCACGTATCAACTCTATCATGACAAACCAGCCCTCAGACCTGATTTGGAACACGACCCCATAGTAAGCACACTGAACTCCAGCTGACAGACTGAATAGTTCAGTTGCCTGAGATCTAAAAGTTGCCTCAGCCCTTACTACCAAGGACAGTCCCTCGAGACTGACCTCTGATGGAAAAACAGCACCTGTCCCACCACTTCTGGCTCGCCAACTGGTGTGGAACAGCCTGCTGCAACACCCCTTGGGGAAAGTACACACCCCAGCTTCACTGAGACGCGACCCAGCTGCAAGTGGTGATCTCAGCCAGGAGGAGCTGAACTACCTTACTTTTGCACCTTACTCAGCAGGTCTCCCTGCATATCTGACTCATCAGAAGAATGCAGCATATGACCCACTGCCGTCAATAATGAGTCTTCAACACATAGCCACACCAGGTGGTGGAGAGCTTGAAAGCGTCTACTCAACCCACTGTAATGCTACTGAAATTAGCTGAGCTATTTTTTTTTCTTCTTTAGAACTAACCAACCAAAGGCTACACCTTTGAAAGCAAATCTAAGGAACCGTCCGTGTGACGTTGTCTGCATGTCTATTGTGACAAACCAGTCCTCAGACCTAATTTGACATGTCATTTGCTTTAGTGTAAGCACTCTGAACTTCAGCTGGCTGACTGAAACGGTTCAGTTGCCTGAGATCTACCAGATAAGGGTACCAGTCTCTCGAGACCGGTCCCTGATGAAAGGCATAGAACTCATGTTTGCTTTCTCAGCTCACCGAAAGAGTACTGATGTGGCTGAACAACCCCAGCGGCTCGCCGACAGGGTGCGGAACAGACCGCTAAAACAACCCCCTCAGGGGAAGAAACAAGCGGATGCCGTGTTTCGCTGTAGCCAACACCACAATAGTCTTTCTGTAAAGCTCCACAATTGTTAGCGCTGCTCCGCCTCAGCGAAAGCAGGACTACGAACGCAGGCCATGATATCGCAAGTGAAGATTACTTCCCTCGAGAAGAAACCTTTAGATAGTAGGAATAACTCTATTGAGAACAGCCCCCACCTGTATGGGCAAGTCTAATCAGCCTGTTTGTTGTGCTGACAGAGATCAGCGATCCCTGAGTAAATCCACGACCCCGCCTTTTATAGAGAGACCGTGGTCTCTTCCGCGCTCTTCTCTCTCCATCCTCAGACAAAGAGACGAGAAACGCAGCGCCGCTTTAATGAAGGGAAGTTTTCTCTTTTCTCGTACGGCTAGACCGCAAGCTGGAGAAAAGAGATAGGCCTCGGCCATCTCAATTTCCCCTGCTCACAGTCAGTGATTCACAGTTTTTTCAGAGATCCCTTTGGCAGACTACACAAACACATGTGTACCCGGGAATGTGGCCGGGAATCTAACCCGGCTCTCCCACGTAGAACGTGAAAATTCTAACACTTTACCATCAGGGTGGCATCGCGAGCACCGCAAATGCTATTACAACTTCGCCTCAGCGGCAGCGTGTCCCGTGAGTGCTGCCGTGATTCCACCTCAGCAGTAATGTGGGAGACACACGCACCTTAACAGGGAGACTGTTTTAGTAGCTGCTCTCCCTGGGGAGAAGTAACCGTGATCAACGGCGCTAGATCTAATCGAGTGGGAAAGAAATCTGGGATCACCCGTTTCAATCACTTTCATTAGATTGATCTGCGATCCCCATGAATGCAAACGCCGGTTCGCCTCAGCGACAGCGGGGTCTGCACCACGAGGGACGCCAATAGCTCCTTCCGAAGAGAGCTTCTCTGCAGCACGGGCAGTCCCCTCTCTCAAGAGCGGCTACCACGTGCTCTTCTCTAGAGTTAGATCTGATCGGGTGGGAAAGAAAAAGAGGATCACCCGTTTCAACCAATTTCGTCAGATCCATCTGCTATCCCCATGAATGCAAACGCTGGCTCGCCTCAGCGACAACGAAGCTTGCACCACAAGGAACATAAAATAAGTTCTTAACTTTTTAAAAAACTGAACAAACAGAGTGCTGCGACAGACTCACAGTAGAGCATGTGCTGAATGAATGAAGCTAATGTGTAATGCACTGCACCTGGGCTTTTAAGCTCCGGGGATCATGACGTCACTGCATATGGCCAGAGCCCTTATTTAGACAGATTTTACAGCAGTTTCAGAGCATGGCTAACGCCGAGGCGTTTCCCATAGTGTCTATAGACGTAGTGTGAGTTCCTGAAAAGGAACACATTTTTCACAGCAAGCTATTTTGTTGCATGTTGCTTGAAATGTTAATGAGTTCTGCTGACCCCGCCTCTCTCTGTTGTGGGGTATTGAGCCCATAGACATATAAATAGACCTAGAAGCCTCATTGGCCACTTTGCGCCGTTGCTGCAATACGTCAGCGCACCCGCATCTTTCTCCGGGCAAGACTGCTTTAAAAACAAATGTCAGTGAATGGAGGAGCTGTGGTTTTTTTGGACCAAATCACGATAATGTTTATATTTATCAGGCGATTTCAGTGGTTTGTGATATGCATGGACTTATGGACCAGTTGTTTAGTCAGGTTTGGAAAATCTTTTTTTTTTTTTTTAAGAAATTATGAAAGCTCATACTCCTGTTTATTCGGTTTGTTAACAATTATAACATTACTGTAGGCTAGTATAACTGTAATATATGCATGTAATATAATTTTAATGTACATTATATTCCACAGCCATATCACCTTGCAGCCTGAAGCTAAGCAGGGTTGAGCCTGGTCAGTACCTGGATGGGAGACCTCCTGGGAAAACTAGGTTGCTGTTGGTAGAGGTGTTAGAGAGGCCAGCAATGGGAGGCCATCTTGTGGTCTGTGTGGGTCTTAATCCCCCAGTATAGTGACGGGGACACTATACTGTCAAATAGAGTACCATCTTTTTTTATTCATAACACAATATTTAAAAAAAGATTGCACTGAGAAGTGAACATGCTTTGAGGAAGGGATTTGGAGCTGGAGATGAGATGGAATGCACAGTGGAGGAAAGTACAACCAGAAAGGATGACGTCCTGGAGTGGCCCGTTCCCAACTTGATGGAGCTTGAACTATTTTTATGAAAAAGAATGGACAAAAATTCTGGAGCGAACATGTACGTTATGGATAGACACTCCAAACTCTAATTGCTGCCAAAGGCACTTCTACCCAGTGTTAACTCAGAGAGGACTTATGCATTCAATTATTTTCTGCTATCTATAATGTATGACAAAATGTGATAAATTCCAAAGAGAATACTTCTTATAGGCATATTCACATATTGTAATAACTCACTTAGGATTTATCGCATTTTATGGTATTACAGCACTGGGGCCATGATGTCTGTAACCGGCAGTTTAATTTTTTAATTCCCGTTAGACTTTACCACATATTATATTGTTACACAATGAAACTATTACATTTTTAATGTAAACATAATCCTTATTGTGCACTGACTTCAAGTAGGCTATACTGAATTGATCCGTTTATGGAAGCCGTGTTGAAGAAGCCCTCAGAATGTGTGTGTGATATCTCATCCTCCTTCATCTGCGTACACATCAACACCTCACTGTAATTTAAGAATTACTTCGACAATCTGTCATCTGGGCCGAGGCCAGAAACATACGTCTTCCACCTTGGTTGGCAATGTAAGGATGGTGTACAGCTTCATGTTTTACTATGATGCCTTCCTATGCCCCCTTCACCTCATTAACAATGCTGCGACGCAGTGGCGATTATTATGATTCATTAGCAGGTTCGGAGAGCAGCTGTTGCTGACATAATGTTGCCTTCGCTTGCAATTTTGGATTTTGGAAACTGGGGAACTGCAAAATATGGTGGTCATTCAGGAGCCATTTGTGAGATACGACATGCCCCCATACCCAAAAAAGCAGTATTATAAACCTTTATTTGCTAGAAAACAATATACATAAACTAATGGAAGTGGCCTATTTGGTTGTGATCTAGTAAATTGGGCTTTTGGGATTTAACTGAACCACAAAGTGTGATGTTGGAGACAGTATTTAGCAGTGCTGCTCTACCAATTATGGATGAGAGACACATGGTGTTTAACAAAATAAATTTTATCTCTATATAAACCTATTGTGTGATTATGTAACCTCCCATGGCCTCATAATTATCAGTTATCAAAACAACTAACACTACGTGTCTTCTGTCTCTAAATGCTAGTTTTTATTTTAAATCAAATAAATGTCATATGCTATCAATTTTATTTATTTATTTAACAGATATTTGATGAAGTAAACGTCAGAATAACTTATTATCTGTGATATTTCTAGATAAACACTTACTGGACTGAAGCATCTGAGATTTATTTTAGGAAGAAAAAAAAGAAAGAAAAAATAAGATTTTGATAAGAATTTGATCATTAGGATCTTTTGAGGAACATTTGTTTCCAGATGATGTTCCTCAGAGGAGGAATAATCTTTCCAAGCCTCCATAACATCTCATATCTTTGAGGAGCGTTAATTTCTTTGTCTCTCAATCAGCATTGCATTATACGTTTGGATCATTTCAATCTCATCTTACTAAAACAGATTATTGGAGATTTAGAGCAATGTCTAACACTTACATCATTTTGCATAAGTATCTGCTATACTGTTATGATCGGATTGATTTACATTACATGGATCAGAATTTCATCAAAGACATACAAAGCATTTTTCCCCTCAGTCACTGGGAAAAAAAATTAAATACTGAGCTGTTTTTTCTCATACATGCATCACACTGACCTTTAAACTCATCAGAGCTGACTTTGCGGATGATGAACTCACTGTAAGGTTAATGCACAGTTGTATTAGCTTTTGCAAGAAAATTGGCACCCAAACAGAAATTAGTCACACCATTAGTCAGTTATGTTCAGGGGAGATTTGGCAGTTTGTGCGACAGTTAGTTCCAGTTCTCTAATCTAATCGGTTGAGCAGCATTCCAAGTCAACCACAAGAGATTTAACCAATCAGCACTGGGACGTTTCATTAGCTGCATCCTAATTTACATACTGCCATTGCAGATGCTACGCAACTTCACAATTTTGCATTTCACCAATTTGGCGTGGGGGTCCTGCATTGCTTGTCTTTTACAAACACTGGTGCATCAAGGAACTAGCATCCATTGGAACTAGTCTATTGGTTATTTGACTGTGAATCACATGTGGGATATTGTTTAATTACATTAAGTTTGCTAAGGAAACCTGTATATAAAAGAGCTATTAGCAATACTTGATGGAGCTGTCATTCTGCATATCTGTTACTCTAGATATGGGTATCACATCATGCTTTTTTTTCATGATTCAGACAGTTTAATTGCTTTTGTGAGAACACAGACCTGATTAAAAATTACTCTGTATGCTATACTGGGACCTGGAAGGTGATGTACGTTATATTAATGTATCCGTCTTAGAGAAAAAATTAAATTACACACATGTAAACTAATTCTCTCTCCCTTCACCTCTCTCTCTCTCGTTCTCTCTCGAATGCCATTGATGAAAGTAATGCCTATTGTCTCTGCTGCCTCCTCGAACATGGTTTGTTGTTTCTGTGTACGATAAGAGTGAACAGGCTCGACTGTTTTGTTTAATGTGCCTTCAGTGTCTGATTCAGCAAATGACCGCCGGACAGCCTGTCCAGGGCTGATATAGCCCCATCCTAAATATTCCTCTTCTCTCCAGCCGTCAGACCCACAACACATCTCCCATCTGAGAGAATCCTGCTGCAGCAAAATAAAAAGACAGCATGCCCTCCGTACAAAGACTGCTGCACTTAACACACACCAAAGACATGAGAAGTAAATAGGGTAAGATGGCACATGGATGCACAGCACAATGGCATTAACAAATCTAACATCACCAGCTGAATAAAGCACTGACAGAGTTTGACCACTAGGGGTGTAAAGCAAGGGGTCTGTATTTAAAAGCGCTCTATTTTTGCGCACAACTTTTGTACTTAATATGAATTAATTTAAATCTAAATTAAGAGTTTATTTGCAAAAACAGACAAAATCCTATTTTTAATTGATTTAATTTTCATTTATTTGTTAATTCATTTTTCATTGTGCATATTAATCTAAGTCGAACTGCAGTTGGGTTATTTTGAGTTTAATAAATAACTAAATAATACAATTAAGTTTTTACATGTCTTCCTGTTTTGGTTTCTTTTTGATTCCCTTTTGTTGTCCTTTTTTGGTATTTCCTGTTGTTTATGTAATTATTAGTTAATTTGTCTCCAACCGTGTTCCCAGGTGTCTTGAGTTTTCCCCTCTTTATGTCTTGTATTTAATGTATGTGTCTCTGAGTTCCAGTGTCAGTCCTCAAATGCTACACCTTTTGTTTAATTGTTCCTGTGTTTGTTTAAATACAGGTTTGTTTGATACTTCTCGACTTCCACATTCTCCTTCCCGCACAGCACCCGTAACAGTAGAACTGACCAAGGCTGCGTTCTCCGATAACGTTGTCACTTAGCTCGCTACGAAGACTCAAAAGGTACACCTTAACTACAGTTATACCTTTCCTACGTGTGTTCTCCGAACTACACCTTAGGATGTCAGTGAAAATCTAATAGATGTCTAAACATAGCCCCAGAATAGACTAGACATCAAATATACATCTAATAGACAACAATCCATCCAAACTAATTAAATATACAGCTTTTATTAAGAAAAATAACATTCATCAACAATACAAAATGATAAAAAATACGAAAGAATTAATTTTTAACAACCTAAGATAATTATATATAAATTATATATATATAAAAAAAAGGATTAACCCTTTTGTTGGCTTACTCATTTCAACAAATCAAAGCAAACAACAGTAAACTTAAAGGAAATGATTAATTAAATATTTTATTTCTTATTTAAAATTCTTCCCATCTGTATTCCTCAGTCCAGCTCTACTGCTGTCATCACAGCATCTGCCAAACAAGGGGGGAAAAAACACAAGAAAAGCTTTTTTAACATAACTTTAAGTTGAATTAAACTAATTGTGACAGGGAGTCTTTCTCTTTGGCTTCGATGCCTACTAAAAACCAAATCAAGACTATATAAAATATAAGCTCTCTGATAAATGTGTTTTGAGTATAGACCGCACAATGTTTGATTGAGGCATGTTTTACAGGCTTTACCTGTTCAGCGTCCATCTGACACTGTCTTTGAGGGTCCTTTCTTCAGTTCTGCACAGCTTTGACACCTGAATAACACATGCATGCCAATGTCAGCCGGGCAGTATTACATGTGTCAGTGTACAAGTTTATCACTAACCCTTAAAAAGTCTTCTTTCCAGCAATATTTCTCTATTAATACGTCTAATTACACATCTGAGCTATCTGCACTACTTTAATACTGCTGCACACTTCTTATTATTGATTATTTTATATGGTCACTTTAAATCGTTTGTGTTTTTGAGCTTAACTATAAATTTGGAAGTTTCAAAATAAATCTTATTCTACTTGAACAATGACAAAGATATTCTATTCAGTTAGCTCATGCTCTCTCAGCGTGTAACAAGCCATTGCTCAGTCAAAAATGAATGATTTTATTAGTATTATTATTGATATTACATTATACAACAAATGGACTTGGTCAAAGATTTCCTTTACTGAGGAAATGCTGTTTTGGAGAGGTTATTATTTATTTTTTTATTTTTTTAAACAGGTACAAATGATAAAATGTTACTGTATTATCTATTATATTGTGTAGTTAATGCAATCCACTGAACACATGCTGAACTGTGGGCCTAGTCACGGATCACTACCAGATACGATCTGCTTTTCACTACACTGTCACGGTTCCTAACAAATGATACAGATAAATAATGATCACAACAAAAAAAAAAAAAACACAGACACTTACAAGACCAAGTAGAAATGTCCTTCATTGTTTGTTTGTCCACTACTCTCTTGATATGAGTCTCTCGCGTCTAACAGCATTCAAAAAGAAACAGTGTTCTCTCTGGTACTAGTGGCTGGGAATTAATAACTGCATTTTTATTTATAAAATGAAAAACATTTGGATATTATCTATAATATTGTATATTGTGCATGATTGTAACATTTAACTGCTTGTAGATCATATTATTAAATGCGAGTAATTCATTTGTGACACATTTAAATTATTTGAAACAATTATAAATAATGCTATTCAATAATGCTATAGAATAATTAAATAATATGCTATTTAAAAAAAAATGTTTAAAACTTACATGCATTTAATTTGAAGCTGCTTGGGCAATGTAAGCAATTTTAAGGCTATTTTTTCTAAGCTCTGGTCTGGTATAAGGCTATAGCCAACTATTAAAATTAGACCTGGATCGCCTCGATTTCACGGGGTGGACTAAAAGAAGACTTCACGTGTAATTTAAAGCTAAACCATGGCTACATATAGACCATGTCATGAAATTACACACATATCTTTGTAGATATGATTGACACAGGATTATTAATAATCATCTCAAGCGCTGCCTGAATAAAATCTACAGTGAATCAGTTCTGACTATCAGTGGACTAAACCGAGGCTACGCGCCGGCTACACAAAGAAATATGAAAGAAATGAAAACAGAAATGAAAGCTAAGAGCCAACCTTACGAACGTATGACTTACAGAAGGTATACTTAACTAAGAAGGTTTCGGAAAACACACGTTAATGATAAGGTACGTCTTGGGGTACAACGATGTGATGTTAAGGTGGTTTCAGAGAATGCAGCCCAAAACAGAAAAACGGACCAACAAAAAACTGACCATCATGGCTAAGGGTAGGCTCATGCGTCTGCTGCAGAGTGGCCGGATGCCGGAGAGGTGTGTAGAGGAGTTCTTGGAAATCGCCACCTAGGTTAGCTGGCCAGATGAGTTCCTTGGAGTGTGTTTTCGGTTGGGATTGGATAAAAACATTGTTAACCGTGATATTCATAAGAAGGCATTTTCTTTGATCGAGTTAATTATTAATCATGTCGTAGATTTAGGCAAGTCCAAATTCTTTGTTGAAGCGTATGTTTCTGAAAGTCTTTGTCCGATCCAAGCCGAAACCCTCCGAGGCTGGCCAGCTCACTTACCACCTGAATCCTCCACATGCCTGTCTAAAGGCTTGTCTCTAACCAGCGCTGTTACTGCCTTCAGCCGCCGATAAACGCGCTGTAGGCAGTGTATGACTCAAAGAAGGCTTTAAGCATAAATACGGTAAGTGTGATATTGCTTTAGCTTAGTTTTACTGAAGGTTAAACAAGGTTTGTCAGCCATATTTACAACAAAATATTTTTTGTTATAAATACTAAAAGACTTTCAGCTCAAACTGTTTTTTGTAAATGTTAGAATGTTTTTTTTTATGTCCTAGGTTTTACTCATTTGTCAGTAAGAATTTGTTTACAAGTTTAAACCCATTGAATGTGCTTCCTTATTTTTTTTTTTACAGTCAGAATAAGCATGTTGTTTGAGTTTTTACATCAGTCACAGTAACATTTCAAACTAATTTTGAAAAGTAGACAGCTTTTAGTGTGCTTTACTTATATTTATTGTACATTTATATTTTAAAATTTCCTTTTGATGTGGACATCTTAATGTCTTTGACCCGTACTAAACTGACTTGATCTCAGTGCTTGTGCAGAAGTACATGATTTAAATCTGCCATCTTTACTCATTGGCATTCAGTTCCTGCCAGAACAGGGAAAAGATGCATCTTTTAGGGTGGCATAATAAAATAATTATGATTTAAATGCTTTAGAATGGCTGTCAATGAAGATTAACTTTTTTTTTTACTGCACAATGCTTTCCACCATCTGTCTGCAAATATATATATTTTTTTATTATTTTAACACTTTAGAACTACCTGTCTGTTCTGTCTTAAGATAAAATGGCATTCAAAAGACATGGCAACTCAACTCATGTTTTGATCCTACTATCCAACCAATGATGCAAAGAAATGTTGTTGTGGTTAACTGTTTGGCTAATTGCTTTGCTAATGTGCTAATTGCATTTACCTGTCTGACACACAGATATGGACACAAATATGCAGTGATGTGTGTGTATATATATATATATATATATATATATATATATATAATATAAGATATATATATAAAATCAAAAACCACAGTATCATAAATGTGGCTTCATAAACTTTTATGCATTTTACCATGCATGCTTATAGTCCACAAATGCCTTGTTTAACTCTTCATAGGACAGAAATTTAGTAGCTGTGATTAAAGCTGTATTTTATTAAAGTTAACTTTTTAGTTAAACTAAAATAGGCCTTTCATATGAAGAAACTAATGTCCATTTACATTTGAGAACCAGCATTACAAAATTTGGGAGACAACAACGCTGCATAAGAGCTGATTGACTGGTAAACAGAAACAGTTCTTCCACCCATCAGTGATTTATTAAATCACTCTGTTTCTTCCCTTGCTTCTGGGTTGATGATGTGTTTTCTGATTGCTTGTTCTGTTCTCAGCATTGAACTCAATATGAGAAAAGAATTGATTGGCACTATGTACACAGCCAAACCGGAGAAACAAATTAGTTTACTGTGTCTCCTGTTTTGCATGAGAGTGTTTCCATTCATCCATCCGTGAAAAAAAAAAAAAAAACCCTCTGAATAAACTTTCACATGTTAAATAAGATAGCTCCCCAAAACTGAAGCACTGGACTTAACCGAGCGATAAAACCTTCAATTCTGCCAAATGCAGATGTAGTGGCATCTTGGGGGATATCAATCCTCTCTTATGTTTAATTATAACACCTCGTTGTACCTCAGAACGTCTCCTAATAGCTGCCTGAAGTTTGCCTCTTGGACACATTACTCTCTGAATAAAGGCCTGTTTTGCATCATTACAATTAATTTAGCTCTTGTTCCAGGTTGTGTATCACTTTTCTACATAATTTAGACCTTTCAGACCTCAGACCGAAAGACAGTGAGATTTCAGCAAAAAGAGACTGTCTCTAGTTGACTAGTGAGTATATTATACAGACACCAGATTCCTAACCTCCGTAAAATGCCTGTAAAAGAGGGATATGTCTGCAAAGGTGTCTTCTCATTTTAAGAAACAGCAAACAAAAGGAGATGACAAAGAGGAGGAGGAATGAGAGAGAACAGATGACAGAAGAGAGGAAGATGTGACCTCTGTGCTCTGGGGTCACTGCACAGCTGTAAATGTCAAAAAACCTTTAAATACCAGGAAAATCATGACAGAGGTGTAATTCTTGCTTTGCTTCACAGTGTCAGTCAATCCCGGCCTCTATAAATAGCATGACATTTTTACACTCCGTTGCTGACCGGATCTCAGATAATAAGAAGCCAAAGCACAGGGACCCTGAGACGCAGGGAACATGCAAGCATGTTTGTTTAAATGGAATCACTCACATGAGATGGAGACCTGAAGGGTCAGCCTGATCACTCACGAGCTGTCCATTCTGACGTCTATGGAGTGAAACAGACAATACAAATCTTCCGTTCTGTTAAGCTTCTCCAGAAGACGATCAGTAATTCACCCACATTTTGGTCCAATGAGTGTTGCACTGACAAAATGTAATATTACAGCTGAAAGACTTTGTTTAAACATAGACATGTTTGTAGTATATACAATGACACACAGACATATATATATATATATATATATATATATATATAGCATCTGAATGGATATATTTTCATATGCACAGCTTTAGAAATGCACAAATATAATCTATTTGAGCCCATGAACTCACTCCTAAATGAAAAGTGAAAATATATATATGTATGTATACACATAAACTGTAAATTTATTTATATATATATATATATATATATATAACACACACATATGTGTATGTATATACCTACTCAACATGTTTAGACATCAATCACGGTAAACATATTTTGTAATGTATTGATAAAATGGTGATTAAACATGTATTAAACATGTATTTGCATTTAGGCTTGGAGAAAGTGATGGGTTATTATGTTCTGTAAGTCACAAGGAATAAAATGAATTAGGACAGCGAATCAGGTGCAATATATAGGCTATTGTATTATTTTTATTTATGTATTTATTTACTTTTTCTTACATTTTTTTTGAAAGCACAATAGTCATTCTATTAATTGCAAACATTCACTGTAATATATATATCATCATCATTATTAGTAGTAGTAGTAGTAGTAGCAGTAGTATTATAGTATTTTTTATTTTTTTTTTTGAATGGCATAGGATTCTGGCAGAATTGCAAATATGAACTCATAATTGTTTTATTTTTCTTGCATTTCTGCGTTAACATCTCAGAGTTTGTATCATTGCAATTCTGAGCTCTGAGTTTAAATCTCATTTTTTAGACACCGTTTGTGTCTTGAAATTCTATTTTTTTTTTTTCCCCCACAAAAGAATAAAGAATAAAAAAATAAACACTTTCATCTCACAGTTCTCAGCTTAAATCTCTCAAATTCTGAAATGTTCAGTTTAATATTATTCTTATTATAAGATATACACTCAGAATTACAAGAAAAAAAATACATTCATTCAGTTTATATATATATATATATATATATATATATATACATATTATTTATTTTTTTGGTACCGGTTTCCTACTAATAATATTTCGTTATTAAAATAAAAAATATCATAATTCATACACATGTCATATCTATATTATTATTAGATGTAACATGAAACATTTTACTCAGTCAGGGTTGGTATATTTTATGGTTATGAGCTGTAGTAGTAGTAGTAACAGTAGTAGCAGTTGTACAATGAGAACAATTTAATGCATTCAAATAAATTGATGCCTAATCAGTCCTGAGCTTTATTTTTGGCATACAAAACATTTAGCGTTCTCAGATCTCAGCTCTGCAATTGTCTGCTTGACAGGATCAACATCATGTCCAAAAGCACAAAGCAACAGAATCACTCTACTCATTTTTAATCAGCCGCTGTTGGCTCGGAAATGACCTCTCCTATGCATTCAAATTGGAGTGCTGTTGAAAAACTGAACAAACTTCTGCAGCATGCTTGACTTTCCTCTGAGTTCAAGGATACACTCGAGGACATGATTTAATCATTCAAAAGCAAGGGAAAGGTGGAGAGGAAGTAACAGACGGAGAGAGGAGGATGGTGTGAGAGAGAACGGTTGTAAACCGTATGTGTGTTTGCGAGACCGAGGGCAAGTGCGCGTGTGTTTGTGTGTGTGTGAGACCAAGGGAATGTGTGGCCAAGAGAGGGAGATGCTCCTGTCAGTTTGGACTTCTTCACACAATCAACTCCAAGCGAAAGGAGAGGCTCTCATGTGGAGCGGAGCCACACAGGTATTGTGTTCAGCATGTGAATGCAGTCATTAGCATATACACGCTGGCGCACGCGCGGCTCTGAATCACCGATGTTCTGCTCAGTGAAGGCGATGAGGTGAAGCGGAATGCCTGCAAAAACAGCAGCGCTTGTTAGACGGGGAGAGTGAAATTGTAACTTAAACAACCAGACAGCTGGGGAACCCCAGGATGGACAAGGCGAAAGACCAAACATCTGTTTTAGCGAGAACGTACAGGACAAGTACAGTAATTAGTTACTGTGCAGTAATTAATGACACACATTGCTAATTCTACGTCCACAGACAAGCCATGAAAGGGGTCACCGATGTGAAGTGACTGTGTTCCGGCTGGCGAAGCATTCTTGTCTGTCATTGTATAAATTAGTAAGCATCTCGTCTTATAAATCAACACGGAGCACTCCCATAGCACATCGTGTTCATTTTACACTACAGAACTAAATATCAAAATGAATGATAGGCTCTAAGCCTAGGCTCGAACACCATGCTGTATTAATTACAACCTACATATAAGAGTGTGATAATGTGTTTATGGACCCAAAAGGTATTCTGTTTATACCGTATGACACACACGTGTAAATAAATTAGGAATAACAACTGTTCAAATCTCAGTTAAACAGTTTAACAGCTCACCCATGCCTGGACGTAAGTACAGCCAGAAAGTTATGAGAGGGAGAGTTTTCAGGAGTGATGATAATACTGCACCAAGGTCAAAGTGCTGCGAAGTGCTCTTCCACCATACATTATATTTTGAATCAGCTTGAAAATCAGCTAGTATATTTATAACTAGTCATGCAACTGTTAAATGGAGAAAACATGGAAGTGTTTGGTGGCTTTTAAATTAATCCCTGTTTGGATCCTAAGGAAGGAATGAAGCTAAGCTAAATGTTAACATAGTGGCGGCACACACTAGAGCGTTTAGGTTCACGCATTGAGATGGGAGAGACATGTATCAGTTGAGAGCTGATGGAAGAATATAGTGCAATATGGAAAAATGGTGGCAATGGTGGAGCGTGATTACCTGCATCTGATACAGCTTTCAATCTTCAGCTCATCCTTTTATTCTCCATAAAACATGCAGGAAAGTGATATCTTTGTCATACTATTCTTCTGTTACGAGTCATTTCTGATGACAGCGCTGCATTTATTGCACTGTAAAACAAATTCTCGTTAAAAAAAAAAAATAAATAAAATATTTTTTTTGGCAGCAGGGGCACCAGAAAAAAAACTTAAAATAACGGACCATAACAATACGGTTATTTACCGTAATCAAGCTGGGAGGCCACAATAAAAAACATCCCTGTCATTTTCATATCAAATTAATAAAAAGACTATGATGCTGTTCCATCACTTTTATTACTTAACACTGAAATATTACATTCTCACATTTTTGTACACGATTTTTACAGATTGCTTAATAAATACTGTATCACAACTTCTCGATATAGCAGGATGCATATTGAGTAACTTCACATTGCCAAAAACAGTATGTACAATTTTTCAACAACTTAGTATGTGCCAAGAGCCTAAAAGTCTAAAAAAGTCTTAATTATACTCTATTCGGTTTATTAACTGTATTAAACACAAAAACAGTGTTTTGCAGGAACCAAAACTCCACCGTTCTTCCCTGGTCAGACAAAACCAGAAGTTTTAGGCTGCAACAAAGTCAGATATGCAGAGGACTTATCTGGTTCCTGTGGTTTTGTCTCAATGGCTGTTGAGGTGATGTGGTTTTAACTGGGAAATTGTCTCTGGGAGTCATGTAGATGTCCTGGTCTCCGCTGACATTCAGGGATTTAGAGGTCATCTCTCAGCACTGATCCACTGTCTGGTCTGGATATGGACTAGATTCAGGTGGCTGCAGTGATCTTCTAATCTGGATACAGTCTGAATATGGGCAGCTCTAGTACCACATAATATAATAACAATACAATCATAGACATCTTTCACCTTTTTAGCTTGCCCTTTGATATCAGCTGCTCGAGTAACTTCTGCAGAGAGAAACAAAAACAAGCAGGTGACTTAAAAAATTGGTGCTTAATGTTAACATTATTTAACAGAATGCAACAGAAACCAAAATACGGAGCAAGACTTGACTACTGTCATCCGACAAACATAACTAACGTTAACTGTTAGCGTAAAAGAAGACCTGAAACGTGAAAGTCATAAGCATTTAAAAAGATTGGGCCTAACGGTCCGAGTTTTAAAACTCACACAATCAAGATTGAGCTTAATAACAAAACTAAACAACGCTGTGTAAAACAATGTTAAAAATGACTGAAGCCAGCATTGTGCAGATAATATGCATTTTACCTGATTATTTGTGATCGACATCCATGAATGATTGCTGAGGGAGTGGAGTGATTCCCGCTGGGGGGGCTGCAGACTTGGAGCAAGGCAGATCTACAGCCCTCAGGCAGTTTCACGGCCCAGGCGTTTTTTATCCCCTCTTGTTCCTGATGCATCCACTAGGCTATACAGTGTGAGCTATGAGAAAATACCAAGGCTAGAATCGACAAAAATAAGAGGAACGTTAAATAATCGCTAAAGTAACCCCTCCCTCACACCTAAACCTACCAAACCTGGTGGAGTCATAATCTGGCAGGTAGTCAAAATTCGGCACTACAGCGTGGTGGTTTATTAAGTTTCGAGCGTCGGTTTAATCATTTCACCATATATCCTCCTCCCCCTACTGGACACATCAGGAACAACAGGGGCTTAAAACTGCTTTGCTCCAAGTCTGCAACCTCCCCATATAGCCCGCTCATCCGAGCTTCACTGTGTGCCTTGAAGAGCGGTATCCTTCCGCCGCGCACGATTCTTCTAGTTCCAGTATTTCATGTTTCACAGAACTCATACCCGAGCGCTTAACATCACAAATACAATGTTGTACCAGGTATGCCAACAAGCAAATTTACAACAACAACAACAAACATATGTGATGCAAACATCAAAATCTATTAGTTTACAAATCAGGCACTACGGTAAAAGTGTTTTGAGCTCATAACATAGTGCTGCGTGAGGAACTGCACAAAACAGGTGTGCAATCATAATTCAAAGTTATTGGTGTTCAACCGCAGTGAATTATGTATTTATACACAGAGCCTTGGTAGTCTTTTTTAATCGTTTTTTTTATGCAACGTCTCACTGCATTCTGTAGTGTCATATCAATAACTAAATATCTGACAAAATCCTGACAATCAGCCAGCATTAAGACGTCTAAATGAGCTCTAACCATCATATTTTAAAGCTGCTTAATATCAATCAGAGTTTGTTAGAATTTATTGCGGAATGACATGTTCAATTGAGCTTTTCAAACTTTCCCAAAATGCTTTCCAGGTGGTTGATTTTTTGAGCTATCGGGTGCCGTCCACATCACCAAGGACTGTCTATTGACTCAACACTTCAGCGTTCTGACAGGCATGAAGGCCGCGGCTAAGTGATAGATGATGCTAACAGATTACCAGAGCTCCCAAAACAAGCTATCAGAGACAGCCAGGAGACGGCGCACCCAAATTTATCCCGCGGTTTTGATCCAAAATTTCAGTGCAGCTTAAAATCCCATCAATGTCTGTGACTACACAGGTTGCAGAAGTTAAATGGATTTGTTAAAGGGCAAGAAAGAGAGAAACACACAAGAGAAGCAATTCCGAAAGATGCTTCCAGATATAGATCCTTTCTCAACTCGCGAGGAGCAATCAATTAAGTTGGCGTAAAAGCCTGAGATGGTACAGTATGTGTCTTCTTTGGAGTCCGGATATTGAACGAGGTGAGGCTGTATGGCTTTTAAGATATGCCATCCTTGATCAGAGAGTAAAGCAGTGATGCAGGACAGATTCATTTGTCAAGACAAGTAGATTTCTGTTAAATTTTCATCCCTTAGCTTTCCATTCCAGGACAGAGAGTCTACGGAATTCCTTTTGTAGGCCGTCGCTAATTAGTTTTTTGAAGTATTTGCACCAGCTGATGGATTTAATACAGTAGCCTCATTAAATTATAGCCATCAATATCTGACAAGTTGACATATTGCATCTATTTTCCACAATTTGATTGAGACTAAATAGGATTAAATGACTCTCTTCAATAGTGGATAATGAAAACACGCCATTACGACTTTAACCAAGAAGCTAATCCATTTCATTAAATATGAAAAAGGAAGTCAGAAGAGTATTTCACACTACACTTAACATGTGCCTGTTTTAAACACCTGGGTTATGAAACCCTGCAGCAAATAAAATTGTAACCACTGAATTGCAGTGTTAAAAATATCCAAAGTTAAACTGTGTGATGCTAGTTGTTTAGCAACAGACAACCAATCAAAAACCGCCCCAGCTCTAACCACACTGAATATTCATAGACATCATACATTCACAAATATTTTCACGCTATAAGATTAGTTTCACCATCTGAGCAAAATGATTAAAAACGTCAAGCAGTGATGACATGAGGGGGATGAGGGGGCTCTGTTATTGCGGTATGTTTCAGAAGACCTAAGACCACCAGAGTGGATCTACGTGGCGCCAGATGGGCAAGCACTCAAACAGGTTGCATGATTGTTGCATGTTCATGAATATGTAAATAAGAATGATAATCCAGCTTTTACAATGTGCAATCTTGAAAATGAAATGTGAACAGTGTGAAATGTTAGATAAGGTAAGCCGCACTCCAGGGTTAAGGAATGGTTAAGGTTTTATTTGCCAGCCAGTGCCAGCATTTTCAAATATATTCACAATTCTTTAATGACCAGAATATTTTGTTGTGCAAATACTAATACATATATTAAACAAAAGAACAAAGTACATTTCAACTATATATATATATATATATATATATATATATATAAATTAAATATAAAAAAAAATAAAATATAT
>JAUYWG010000041.1:945625-966232 GCA_034779775.1 Enteromius afrohamiltoni
CCTCCTGTGAGTTCCCCACGATACTTACCTTTGTGTACTCACCTTCTACTTACCTGTCTCTGCAGACTAACGTCCCCAGGCTCCGCTGTACCCCGGATCCATCTACAACGGAGTAAAGTGTCCCCGTTCTCACACGACGGATAGTTTCCGGGAGACTGTGAACACCGTGGGCTGTGCTGTTTCAATCATTTATTCACTCATTTTGCTTGCAAAAGACCCAATAAACACTTTAAATCTCTCTCAAGCCTCCTCCTCCCTGTGCAGAGCGTTACATATATATATATATATATAACTGAAACAATTCTGTATTTTTACAATGAAATATGTATATGTAGTTTTTAAATAGTTTATCCAAATGAGGATATCCCTCGATTTCCATTAAAGAAGGTTTTGTAAGGTTTCGCTCATTTTTGTCACAAGAATAAACATACACAGCGCTCATGCATATGTGAGGAACCACGGTCAATCAGCCTTCAGTCAACGAGACGTTTACACACATATGAGACGTTATATGTGTCCCTGGAGCACAAAAGCAGTCATAAACAGCACAGGTATATTTGTAGCAATATACTGTAGTAGTCGTCAAAATTATGCATTTTTCTTTTATGCCAACATTTGTATTATTTTGTAAATTTCCAACCATGAATACATCAAAACATCATTTTTGATTAGTAATATTACTAAGAACTTTTAATAACTTAAAAGACAATTGTCTGACTCTTTAGATTTTCCCCTCAGACTCCAGATTTTCTAATTGTTGTCTCTCCAAATATTGTCTATCATACCAAACCATACATGAACGGAAGCTTATTCATTCAACTTTTTTTGATGTATAAATCTCAGTTTAAAAACACTGACTGGTTTTGTGCTCCAGGGTTACATATCTATGTGTGCCGTCAATCGGAGCACAACGACTGACAGGCATCATTCCAGAACGACGGAGAAACTCACCATCTTCAGACAGAGCAGAGTGAGAGCGAGAGTGAGAGCGAGAGCGGTATAGCGGTTAGAGCGAGAGGTAAGATTTCTGAGCGTATCAGAGAACAGCGTGTCAGACTGATTGGGTCTGGTTTGACAGGCACCTTTCAGAGCGATGACTTTGCTGGCCGGGTTCATGATGGCACTGTCTGCCGTGATCGGCCGGCGGATCGGGCTGCTCGGGTCACTCAGGTCTACGATCACCACCTGGTTCTGCTCGCCCACCTTCTCTCGGATGCAGATGAAGCGGTCCGACTCCATGGTCAGGCAGCTGAAGCCGATGCTGGCTGGATTCACTCCCAGCGTCTGCAGCTAGAGAGAGAAACACACATATCCTAACTACTTACTTTTAAAAATAATTTTTTTTTAATAATTATTAATTGACATATACAAATTTTAAAAAGTAAAACTAAGATTAATAAATGAAAAAGACTTTGAGAATATGACATTAATAGCACATTAAATCATAGTGTATATATATATATATATATATATATATATTAGTAAGTGATAAAAATTTGGATAAACTGTAAAAAATTGCACATGTAAAAAAAATCAATTCAATCATATAAAATGTCTATATCAAACAATTACAACAAATTTATAAATCACTAATTATTAAATATTAAATTATTATTATTAAATGCTACATTATAACAATTTTAAATAATTAAAAATAAAAAAATAATAATTAAATTCAAAATAAACACTAAAAATTTATTAAATCACAAAATTATAAATTAAAATTAATAAAGAAAAAATAAAACAAACAATAAAACCAATAATAAATATTTTAAAATATTCTAAATTAAACACAAAATAATCATAAAATGTGAACTAAAATGTAATACTAATGATCAAAGTATAACTATTTATTTGATTAGTTTACCTGCATGTCATGTGACCAGTATCCTAACTATGTAATTAAAATATATACAGTGCCTTCCGCTGATATCAGCACCCTGGTAAATATGGCTATGAAAATTCATCTTTGTTGTTCTTTTTTTTATATTTCATTAAAATAACAAAGTCACTAGTCTAACCCATCATTGAAGTAAAACAATTTATTGTTTGGTGTTGGCCTTTGTTTTCTTTGTATTTATAATTCTTTGGAACAGGAAGTCATAGCTGGACAATTTCAGGCTCCCTGGTATGCCAAAAAAATTTAAGTATTAATGGGAACATATACTCATAAGAATTTTTAGGGGTGTCAATAATTGTTGCCAACATGCATTGGAGAAAAACATTTATTTTATCATAAGATTTTCTCCCCACGTTCAATTGTTTTGCTTTAATGATAAGTTCGATTTTTTTTGCATTTTTTACCAACGGTGGCAAATTCCTGCAACAAGCATCGAGTGATAAAACATCTCTAATGTTAACCAATAGTTTTTGCTGTGCACTTGATATTATGAATATCACAGTGAACTCTCAGCACGATTGTATATAAAACACTAAACAGGACTGGATCACATACGAGGCAGAGCTCACGTTCTTCAGGGCTCCGGAGTTTCTCTGAATGATTCACTGCTGAGAAACACGGGCGTAACACAAACCTGCAGTCCTTCTGATGGGACCACACGCTTACGCAAGAATACTGTAGAGCACACACACATACACTCACTGAGTCAGAGGAAACAGATCCACAACTCTTTCCTCCCTTTCCTTGTCTCAGCGACTCCCTCAAACACACACACACACACACAGATAGAGGAGTGAGTCTGTGTTTAGTGCTCTAATGAAAAAAACACCTGTCAATCAGAATAAAATACTTGCAAAAAAAAAGTATTATAAAAAGTTAAATAAAGGAACAGTATGTTTTTTTTATATGTTAACATAATATTTTTTGTGCTTAGATGTACTGATCACCACATCAGTAGTGTGCTGCAAATGAATACACACTTTTAAACAACACACGAGTCATTTTACAGGCCAACATTTCCAGATGAAGAGCTCCACTGTCAGCTTGAAAATGTAAATATCTGTCTGTCCCTGATATACTGTAATTCAAACACACCTAATCTGATGATTTAATGCAAAGCGCTTTAGACACATTATGGGACTTATTTGAATGAAGCCGCCAATTTACACACGTCTACAGTTTCATACTTTGTAAAATAAAAAAACAGTGATAAAAATGAAATATACTGTATTTATATTTATATATATATATATGTATACACTAACAAACCCACTCACTTAGTCAACATCACCAACATTACCATGATTGTAAAATTAAGCTAAAACAAGAAAAGTTTTAATACAAATTTTAAAAGTGTATATTTAATTTGAAAAAATCATTAAAATAAAATGTACTTAAAATGAATGAAATCATAAAATTTAAATGAATCATTTTAAAATAAAACTAATCCAAATAAAGACCTGCTGAAAATCAAATGTAAATATTCAAATAAATTAAAAAGACAATTAAAATAAGACTTACAAAAATGTATTATAAATTTAAAATAAAAAAAACTTGAAGTTTGTATGTACTCAGTATGTTTGTTGACATTATTAATACATAAGGACTCATAAATCAGCTGAATCAGGTGTGTGTGTGTGTTTGAGTGAAGGGTTAGATGTTATTGTACATACAGCAGCATCAGATCAGTGTGAAAAGTGCTGCATCTATGAGAAGTCCCACGAGACTCGGGATGTAGCGGGGCAGAAAGCTCCAGATGTCCAGTCACACACACACACACTAAGGAGGAGTGGGAGGTAAACTAATTTCCGACGGGCTCATCTATGATGATGATGATGATTGGTCTCGGAGCAGGATGAGATGAAGCAGACTCTCTCTGTCTCTGTCTCCATCTCTTCCGCTTACTCATCTCTTACTGCAAGACATTTACACTCGTGCATCTGGGAATTATATTTTTTTAATTCAAAATGAATTCAAAAAAGAACATTTGATAATTATGGGAAAGTCTAAACCATGACTGCTTGTTAAAGGAATAGTTCCCCCAAAAATGACAATTCGGTCATCATTTACTCACTCACTCTCGAATAGATAGAAACCTGCATGAATTCGAACACAAAGGAAGATATTTTGATAAAAGTTTGCAACCAGGTATTTTTCCCCACTATAGAAATCAATGGAAGTTTATCTAGACAAGTTTTGCATTCTTTATGCATAACAAAAACAAACTATGCAAAAATTAGGTTGTACTGCACTTCAACTACAGCAAAACCTTTTGTTCTTTGTACTTTGCTTTGTTTTTATAGCCTAACTGTACTAGATTAACGGTTTGACATATATTTTATATATATAAAAATTAATTCAGATGTGTCTGAAACTATAAGAACAGTGGCTACATACACATAGTTACAACTGTCCCAACTAAATTATATGCCCTTGTAAATATTAGAAGAAAAACTTAAACTTATTGCTTTGGCAACTAACTATAATAAATAGAATTCAAATAATACAACTAAATTACTAAATTAAATTAAAGCTAAATCTAAATATTTAAAAATATGAATAAAAATTACAAATGCACAATGAATGTTCTAATATTTGAGTTAATTCAAAACATTAATTCAAAACATGAATCTATAATAGTATATAAATAAATAAATCATTCAGATTCTAATCGTTTTTAATATTTTATAAATCTTCAATTTAATTAACTTCTATATTTTACGAGATCAAAAAAAGGGATTCATTTTTTGCAAGCAGAAATAAGTTGGAAAGTTGTTTTTTTCTTTTATTGAAGTTGATTGTGGTGTAACCCTGTGATAATCATTGCTAGAAGAGTTAAAATAGCAGACGCTGTTACAAAAACAATATTTTTTTAAAGTCTAAAATCAACTGATATTAAAGACAGTAAAGAATATTTCATTTATATTCTGCTCAAAACACAATCATGCTAGCCATGGAATCAACTAAAGATATTTATATGTATATTTTGAGTGTGTGTAATAATCCTCTGAGTGAGTTTATGCTGGTGATAAACATGCTTCCTCTTCCTGCTCGTAACTTCATTAGCCAAATCTCTATTGGGTTACAGCTTTACATCAGCAGCCAATCAGAGCACAGGGAAAAATGACACAGCAAAAAATAACCTCTTAAGCAGAATGGGATAGAGTATTTTAAATCAAGTAATTTCATTAGTAAAAATAAATTATATATATAAAAATAAAAATAATAATACAAATATAAAAAGTAAAACAAGTCATTTAAATAAAAAACAATAAAATAAAGTCATTTACTTAATAAAAATATCAAAATATTATTTTAATTATAAAACAGTAGTAATTAAATAATGAATTTAAATAATAGAGCATTTTTGTAAAATCCTGTGTTATGGTTTAAATCATAAGCTTCTGTCGATCTATTGTTCCTGTTCCAGTTCATCATATTTATAAGCATGAGCAGAATGAACGGTGTCTATTTATAAAAGCACACACACACAGAGTTCCATTCAGGATCAAACTGTATCAATATAATCCAGCTCTGAATGAACTTAAACTCAAACACACGTTCAAGACACAAAGCCGAGCTGCTAGAGGCCCAAAGTCCTGCCGGCTGCAGATTCTTGGCATTCTTTAACCGAACTGCACCGGCTGAGCGCCCGACACCGGAATAACACGAGAGAGAGAGAGAGAGAGAGAGAGAGAGAGAAACAAATGGAGGGACAGCGTCTCAAGAGACACGCTATAAAATTCCACATTTTACAACAAAATATCATCTCAAATCCCAGTAAAGCAGCCATACATCTAAATGAGACGGCAGCATCTGGTTTCCATCAGCTGCAGAGTGAATTCCAGATGCGTTCTGTGAACGACAAAGAAAACACGGCCCGTGGAAAGGTGAGGCTGGGACAGTCTCACACGTCTCTGTCATGGAGAATATTTTCAAAGGCGTGTAGAATGAGACTTCATTAGCGTTTGGCACCGAGGCACTCATCTCCAAAACAACACTGTCCCATTGTTTGCGGTGGACCCACAGGAAACACGCTACCATGCAGGAGAGCAACTCAAATGCAGAAGAGTCCCAGATTGCTGGAAAGATGAGTCATCTTATTTCACTCAAGCAGAAAACTAAAAGGAGTAGTTCATCCAAAAATGAAAACATGCTGAAAATGTGCTCACCCTCGGGTCATCCAATATCTAAACGAGCTTGGTTTTTTTAGCAGGTTTGGAGAAATGTAGCATTGCATCAGTGTCTCAGCAATGGATGTGAATGGGTGCCGTCAGAATGAGAGTACAAACAGTTCATAAAAACATCACTAACTACAGTCCATCTCGAGAAGCCAAAATTGGATTCATCATTAACTTGTTTTTAACTTCAAACTGTTGCTTCTGGCCAAAATATGAATCTATAATCCACAATAATTCCTCTGTGATCTACCCATTTATTTGTTTAGAGCTGTTTTTTCACTGGAGGAAGCATTATTATGGAAAGAGGACTCATTAAAGGATAGTTAGGATAATGAATATTTGATATTTACCTGCTGACCCTCAGTACATCCAAGATGTAGGTTTATTCAGGACAACACAAACAAAGCTTTTAAACTCAAACCGTCGCAGTCTGTCAGTGATATAATGGAAGTCAATGGGTACCATACATTCCAAACCTCTGAGAATCAAATAAAACATACACAGACAAAACCAAATGAAACCCTACGGCTCGTGAAGATACACTGAGGTGTTAAGACATGAAAAGATCCGTCCATGCAAAAAACTGAACAGTATTTCTATCAGTCTCTGTTTCCTTCAAAACATTTGGCACGCATGGACTGATCGTTTTTTGTGTCACATCACCTTAATGTATCGGCACTGAGCATTTAGTTGCCATTGGCTTCCATTATATAACGGTTTGAGTTAAAATATTCATTTGTGTTCTACTGAAGAAACAAAGTCACCTACATCTTGAGGGGAAGATGATAAACATCACATTCCATTTTTGGGTGAACTATCCCTAAAAAAAGTAAAAAACATCTCAGTTGTGGATTTGTGTCTTACAAACTCACACATTGTGTCTTCTCCAGATGGATTGGAGTGTGGTGTTTTTATTTCTCTAAATCTGGTGAAGAAACAAACTGGAGGGTGAGGAAATTAAGCAAATATTCATTTTTGGAAGACTGCGGTCGATAACTAAAGTGTGTTTTTAAGCCACACATGATAACACTGTGCTGGATGTTTTATCTGTGAGAAAGGAATACCGCATGTCTGGAAGTTACTGACGGTGCATTTCCAATCCACAATCACAGACACAAGCTCATCTGACTAATGCAGTATAGAGAGAAAAGAGACAATGTTGTCAATACATCAGCCTCAAAAGGAAAACACAAAATACCCATCAAATGGTTTCAACAAAAGCTTCAGAAGCTGTGAGAAGTCATAAACAACTTTAAATGAGCAATTTACAGCCCTTGTTCACGTAGGGATTCACAAAGCCTTATGAAGAGTCATTCTAATATTATTAGTGGTTCTATGCTTTCAAACATTTGCTGCAGCAAAGATGCTTTTTTACTACAGTAAGGACTTTTTTTGCATAGCAAGCAACTACTGTGCAATTTATCATACAACAATGTCAAAATGTGTCAATTTTCACCAGGGTAGCTGGAATACTGTACATTATCTAGAACTAGCCATTTTAACAGCTTATATTATTGTACATGAAATATTGTTATATGTAGCAATACTAAACATTTTACTAAATGTAAAAATACTTAATCCTGTAACCATTTTATATGTAATTATACCTAAAACACTGCAAAACTCATCCAAGTTGTAACTTAAAATACTGATATTGAATAACAGGGTTAGTATAAACTAGCCTTATTTTAAATGTTGGGCAAGTGCAGCTGTGTAACACAAAAAAGAAACATTCCACGATACAGTAACTCTATTATTCAAATGTTATGCAACTATGTAACAATTTCTAACACGTCATGGAACGTTGTTACTATGTAACAATCTTTTTACAGACATTCTTTGAAATGCCAGGCAACTATGTAACATGTAACGCAACTCTATATTCTCCGATGTCACATATGTATCAACTATGTAACTCGCGCGCGAGGCCGCCGTTACACAGTTGCGTGTTTACGGTTTAACGGCGTCGACGGGAAGCCACGAATGTTGCAGGAGTCCGTGCGGTTTTACCTGCAGATGCTCCTGGAAGCGGATCGGTAAAATCTGCGCCATTCTCGCGGAGAGGAGAGGAGGAAGATGAGGAGGAGGAGGAGGAGGAGGAGGAGGGGGGCGCAGATGAAGAGTTGTGTTTGTTTTCCGTTCCTCTGAGTTGTGTGTCCCGTTAGACGCGGTTATTCCGTGAATGCTGGTGAATCTCTCTGTGTCTCGGACTTCTTCTCGGAGGGGTGCGGGACTCCTCCGCGTGAGAATGTAGGCCCGGGCGCACTGATACGAGCCGGTGTTCTGGAGAGCCTCCTGTCCTGCGGCGCAGATGCCGTAAACACACTCTCACAGGAGCTCGGTGGGGTATGAAGCGGGGAAATGCGTGAGTTTTTGACTGAAGGGAGTGTGAGGGGGTCAGCTATACCCTTCCGCTCGAGACGAGCATGTGACAGACAGCAGGAACTCCCCCCTCCAGCCAGAAATACTGGGGGTCTATTTCTGCACACTCACTCAGAGCAGCAACAACAACAACAATACTGCTAGCATTCATACAATATTACAGACTGCTTTTTCAATTTATTTTTATATTTTCCGATTTCAATTTAACTTACCTTTTATTATTTGTTCTGTTTTCTTATTTTTAAATGTTTACTTATTTTTTCATTTTTCATTCATGTATTTTATTTGCATTACATTTTTACTTTAATAAATACTACAGATAATATAATATATAATATATAAAGTATAACAATGTTGTTTTGCTATTTACTTTATTTAAATTACCAGATTAATTATTTTTGTCTATTTTTTTGTTGTTGTTAATTTAAGTAATTCAACCTAAAAAGAAAATATTCATTGTTCTTTAATATTTTCTTTAAATCAACTATTTATTTAATGTTTTTGTTATTTTGTCTATTTAGTTTAATTGATTTTAGGATATTTCTAATGATTAATTTTAGTTTTTAAAACTAATTTTACAAGTAGTTTTTAGTTAACTGGTATGTTTTTGAAATTTAAGTACAGTTAAAATAACTAAAGTATAACTAAAACTGTAAAATATTCATTGGCAACGAACTGAAATATTTACTCAAACTCTAACTTTAAGCTGTTATATATTTTTGTTACCATTAATTTCAATAAACACATTTTTAAATAGTTTCAGTTTATGAACATCATAAGCACATGAAATAAAGTAGAGTGCTATTTTTCAATATATAAATTGAGGATCTATCATGTAAACATCACGCTACATTAATATGCAAATCATTTCAAATACCACAATGTTGATAAAAACTTCATCAAATAGTGCCTGACTGTATTGCTTTACCACTTAACATTACGATTAGCTCATAGTTTCAAAGTACAGTATCTTACCATATTTCAATTTCTGTAATTTTGTTTTAAATTGAATGTAAAGATTGTGAGGGGGAAAAAATGGCAGAAAGGTCACATTCTTTTCTCTTTTATTTATTAACTATTTTACACCAAGACAACAAAATGTCCTGTAAACATTATATGTATAGAGTTTAAAGTTATTTAATGAACACTACAAAGTCACCATGTTCTAAAATCCCCAAACATGAAATGCACTGAACACAAGACATTACAGACATAGTGTAATAAAAACCTCAGAGGCAGAGTATGAGAGTGTTTGTGTGATATCAGGGTCAGGCGGAGGAGGTTGAAATGAGCGAGAGGGGGGCTTTAGGGCCGAACGGGGTGAGAGAGGTGAGTGCTGTGTTTAGCTTGACTCTTACGGTCGATCAGGAGGATGGGGTTCTTCATGTGATGAGAGATCATCTCCTGCAAACTGCTGAAGAGCTGCAAAACACACACAGAAGGCATCAGAACTACACCAATGAGCTATATTTACAGTCATGCTGCAGTTATTGAAAAAGTAGTTTTCTTCAATCATTTTTAAATATACACAAACACACACACAGACAGACACACAAACAAAAATGTATTTATTATTAACGTTTTTATATATGTATGTATATGTGTGTGTGTGTGTGTATACATGACATGATTCAAAATTACATGAAATAAAAAAGTAAATAGGTAAATAATAAATATTTTTTTGTGTGTGGATACACACAAAAAAACGATACTTTTTTTTTCAATAATTTTTGTTTACACATATTATATATATACACACAAACAAAAATTATACATTTATTTATTTTTTTATTTCTGACATATATATATATATATATATGAATGTACACACACACAAATGTCAAAAATGATTTGATAAACATAAAAAGTTTTGTCAAAGCGAAATATGGATAAAATGGATAAAAATATGGATAAACCTCAGCTAAAATTGTATTTATATTTTTATTTTAAAATTTTTGTATTACTTGAAAGAAATAAACATCATGAAATGTTATTTCAGCTAGTTCCCAAGGATTTTTAATTTTTTTAATTCGTTTTTAAGTTAAGTTAGTTTTTTTACGTTTACTAAAATAACCAAAACAAAACAAACATAACACACACATATATACACGAATACAAAAACTTACTTTTACGATTACTAAAACTTAGTGATGTTGTTAAACTAGTTTCGGGAGGAGCGTGAACGAATAATCAGACACAGCCAGCGCCTCTCATTAGCCAATGCACCAATCCCCAATGAGCTAACACTCACATTATAAATGATCCCACTTCCTTTCCTTCCGTATCTCATTCTAAGCATCCCTTCTCTGCCGTTCACATCCTCAAAGGGGGGTTCGATGCTCGCCCCCGCACAGCACCCCAAACATGCTATTATTTACATTCACTACGATGAGGAAGCGCTAAAAAAATCTAAATGTCAAAATATTATAATAACTCAAAGTCATCTACTTCAATGTGATATTTTTTAGAAAATACACTTTAGACCAAGAAGATCCCTAAAGTGTTAAAAAAAAGTTTTTCAGGCCTTTTTTGCCAAAAAGCATAAAATCCTCCAGCTGTAACGAGGGAAGAGATTTTGCGGTCACATGAGACTGAGCTTAAGCCAAAACACTAGCATTTCAACAATCCCTATGAAAATAATTGTGTGGAACATCATTTAATTTAAATGACACATCTAAAGAATTATTTGGAGTACATTTAAAGTGCTGGCAACTGAACTGTGGTCACGTGTTCGATTCCCAGGAAATGCATAAAAAAAATGAATGCATTGTTCAGTTAAAAGCATCTCCTCCTCTACCTCTTCCGTCTTCTTGCCCTCTTTTCCGAGCGCGTACTGCTGTGAATCCTCCAGCAAGCGCACAGGGATGTTGTAAACGTTCTGCCGGTAAAACACGACCAGCGTGAAGGGCTGGCGGTCGTTCTGAGAACTGCTGTATCTGACCAGAAATGTGCCGTCCTGCCAAACACACCACAAATATACTGGACATCATCCAAAACTAGTGAATCTTATATATATATATATCAACAATCACATATAAAAGATAAATATTTAGCATTTAACTAAATTAGAAAACACAAGTTGCCCATAGGGATGCAACGATTATATTCTGAAGAATAATTACGGTTTTACGGTTATTATGCATTTATTAATTTCACAAAATCACTAATGTTTAAAATCACATGAACACTCTTAAAATATTAAAATCTTATTTATTGCTGGCTTTTAGTCGCGTTCTGTGTAACAGAAAAACTCGGTTTAGCAGAATCCTTACTGTTAATTACCCGTGACGAGTTAAAGGGCGGTTAATAGCAAAACCTGTTAATCGATGCATCCCTGATTGCAGATAAATAGAGCTACACATTGTATATGTATATACATTTATATTTTTTATTTATACAGTATACAATATGTATATAATATATATAACATTTACAGTATAACATATTTTTCTTAAATATATACGCGCATGTGTGTGTATAAAGAAAAGCTTTTATTTTGCATGCAATTAATCACGATAAATTGTTATGCAACACTTTTTAATACATTTAATTTTATTGAAAAGTATAACCAAAATTATATGATAAACAGCCCAGCACTCAAATAAAATGTAAATATATATACATATTTAGAATTCTAGATCTTATTTTGATTAATTTCCAAATAATATGACTATTTAGATAATAAACATGCAGCATTTAAATAAACGTAAATATTTCTATAACACACCTTCTTAATCCTGAACACGGTTTCCTCTGCAGTCTTGCGTTCACAAGTTCCAGCAAACCACTCTTTGTCCTCTAGCCCCGCCTCCTGATCGCGATCAGAACAGTCAGCCAATCAGAGACGGAACACAGCGACACCTTTAGCAGTTTCACCAATCAAACACACTGATTGTGTTTACCTGAGCAGCTGGCTTTGCTCCAAAAGAAAGCGCTGTGTGAGAAAAGAACATGAATGAATAATATGGGAATTATGATTGATTCTTATCATTGTTTTCATGCAATAACGGTTACATCGAAAGAATAACGTTTTTGAGACAAAAAATGAAAATTAAATTTGCTCACCTGAGTTGTCCTGAGATGGAGGAGGAGGAGGACTGGAAAAACAACAGATTTACTGCATTTGAGTTTGTCAGCAGATAAGAAAGTATGCTACTGTACGGTTTCATTTTACAACTGATGTAAGCTAAAGCCTGTAGATTGAATTATAACAGACATTGTTCAAAAGTAAAGAAGTAAATGTTACTAAATGATGCTAAAATAACACTAAAAATCATCTATTACTTTTTTAAATGATTAAATAAAAAAACAGTGTAACAAATTTTTGAAAAAGCTTTTTTTTTTTTTTACAATTGAAATATTATTTTTCATATAAGATTAATGAAAATTGTATTTATTTTTTACAGTGGACTATTAAGAATCGGCCTTGGAGACGTTTGCATGAAAATAATATCACTATGCAAATAGAAATACTCTGCCCAAAATAGGCTTCCGATACTGAGCATCTTATATTTGACCACAAAACAAACAAAGCATGTTTTGCGTAAAGAAGGCAACTGTTTGCACAGTTTAAAGCTTTACCTACTAATCCTTTGACTGAAATAAAAATTGAAAAGGAAAATCTAGAAATAAAATCTAAATATTAAAAACTACAACAATGCTAAATTTTAAATATTGTGGGTTTATTCACATCAAATCAGAGAAACAGCACAAAGCTGAAGACATGATCTTGAGTGGAATGTCACAATGCACTGAAACAAGCTGTTTCTGAGCACCTAAAGAGCTCAAGGCTGCACAGACTCACCTGGGTTTGGGTTCTTTGGGGAGGATGAGGGGAAGAACAGGTTTGCTGAATCCTGGTGGCAGCTGGCCAGAAAATGTGGCACGTTTGACTTCCGGCGGCAGAACTAAGCGATCAGAGAGGACGTCAATGAAGCAGTTCATGTGGGTTTATATCATCGTGCATGAGTTAAAACAGAACTACTCTCTAACCTTTGTTCACAGGGTCACCGATCAGGACCGAACTCTGAGGAAACGGACAGATGAATCAGTTCTTTCAGGGGAGGAACACTAATGAATGCATGAATATGTGTTCAACTAGCACTTACAGACTTGGCTCTGGGAACTGGAGGTTTCATTCTGTAAGACAGGAAGCAGTGGTATTACCAGACAAAGTTTAATAAATAAGAGTCACTACAGAGATGATCTGATTGGTATATCAGCCACCCTGCTTTCCAAGATATCGGCATCAGCCTTCAGAATAACCCATATCGGTTTACCACTAATAATAGCCCTGATTGAGTGAAAAAATACATACATTGGTGGGGGGTCTCGTCCTACGTTTTTAGGAGGCAATGGCATACGGGCCGGGCTTCGGGGCGCCGGAGGTTCTGGAAGAGATAAAATAATGAACGACAAATGAGATTCAAGTCACTTTATCATTCTATAAAATCCTTTTAAGTTAAGAATACATGGAGCACTGACCTGCTACAGGTTCTAGATAGGTATCATCATCATCCTGACAGAATCAAATATAAAGTGATCATTGTCTGACAACAATGACTACTTTTTTTCTTTATCATTTTGGATGCTCTTACCTGCCCTTCATTTGGGTCCAAGTAAACATCTGGAAAGGTCAGAGAGGACAGTAACTAAACATTGTACTGTGTCATCAAATGTAACGTCTGATATAAATATCTGTGAACATATAGTGCTGAAATGACCTTCGTCTTGCTGAGGGGCCGGTGGAGGTCTCATCGGGGGTCTCTTAGGTGGGGCTTTTTTACCAGGTTTATCTTTGCGTATTACCTCAGGAGCTAGAAAATATACAGTTAAAGAGTTTACCTGTAGACTAGGCCATCCATAGTTCTCTGAAGATTGTTTTAAATGAAATTAATACTTGTATTCAGCAAGGATTCATTAAATAGTTCAAAAGGGACAGTACAGATATAGTTCCTATTCCTTTTCAACTTTTTATTCATCTGATAATCCTGAAAAATAATAATCAGATAACCATTATTTACATGGCACTTTTAAACACTGATAATCATCCGTAATGTTTCTTAAGCAGCAAATCGTCATATTAGAATGATTTCTAAAGAAAACACTGAAGGCTGGAGTAATGATGCTGACAATACAGGAATAAATCATTCTTAATATGTGATTCTGTTAAAGTGTAATAATATTTGATGATCAAAAAACGGATTCTTTCTTTTCTGAATTTATGAGCTTGTTTTCAGACACTCACGCTTGCTATCGTTGGGGTCGATGTAAAACTCCTCCGGGTCGTGAGGCGGCTCTGGCTTCTAGAAGAAAAAGACACACACAGCTGAATCTAAAAAATAAACTCATAATAAAGGCTAAAACACAGACATTGCAGTAATTTAGATGTTTTACCATGCTCTTCCCTGTTGGTGTGATCTTGGCAGGTCGTGGTGGCGGTGCTGCCTGTCTTTTGGGAATAACAGGGTTTGGGTTTCGATCTGGATAGCCTGAGAAAAACAAATGCTATATTACATAAATATTAAATACAGATAGATAGATAGATAGATAGATAGATCGATAGATACCCAGGTAAACATTCTCCTCTACTTGGCGCTGTTGGACTTTAATGGTGGGACGGTCACATGGTGGAGCTTCATATGTATCACCATCTTCATCATCCTGAAAATGGTTTATCTTTTATGCTTTTATAACATGCATGCATTTATAAATGAGTCATGAGAGGTACATAGTCATATGCACTGATGTTGACATTAATTACGATTCAGATAAGCCATCTTAGGGTCAAGAAAAACCTATTCAAGGATAGCGATGCATGTATTCCCAATTTTTGCAAGAAAATGCTAATGTAATGCAAGTTTTTTATACAAATATTACACACACACTGACGAACAGCAGATGCTCATCAGGATGACACCCTGAAAGTGTTTCACAAAAATCAGCTGTTATCTATTCGTACAGTAAGGGAAGTGATACCTCCTGGAGACACAACGGGAAGTATGAATGTTCCCACACCTTTAACTTTTGTGTGTCTATATGCCTTTAGACAAATGATATTCGCATGGTACTTACAAATTCCCCTTCTGGCCAGCCATATCCTGAACTGTTATCTACAAAGTATTGAAGTTGATTGCATTAAAATATGTAAGTCCTACTGATCATGAATATATTGCATTTGTCACTTGACTGTATGTTATTATAAAGACATTCATGTTCTTGCCAAAGTTTTCTTTCATGTATACCGTCTGGGCGGATGAAGGATGAAAAGTTCAGAATGTGTGAAAAGATGTGTTATCGCTTTATTACGGCTAAATGATCGACATTCGGGTACACAATATTACGCCATATATCAGGGTGTTTTACACCATGTTACCTGACTGGCTGACGTCATAGTGGAGGTAGGTTTAGGGGTAGGGTTAGTTCAGGGGATCATTTTAATAGCATGGCTGAGAAACACCCAGCAGTTTGAAAACGCCCAGAAATTGAGAAACGCCCACTTTTGCTCCGCAAAGACCTCAAGCTCAACGAAGTCACCCGAGCAAAAAGTTTCGTAATTATACGTGTCACTCCGCCTTCGCTGACAGTTTGGCAGATCTTGCGGCTTACACCGTATCTACACCGAGATTGAGGTCTCTGCAGAGCAAAAGTGGGCTACCCTCACTATGACGTCAATCAATGAGGAACAGCGTTTAAAAACGCCCAGATTTGGTAACTTCCTTTACCTTGCTGCAGAGACCTATGACCTAGACTTTTCTGCTGTCGATAGTGGATGCACCGATTAGTAAATTATTTCAACTCAGATCAATGTTTCATGTCAAATTATTTACTTTTGTGGCTAGAAGCCATGTAATATGCGGGATAACGTACATCGCAAAATAAAGCCCATCAGTCTGCTTCGGGTCGGACTGATGAGCTTATCAGGCTTTATTCTGCGATAACAACCTGCTGGATCTACATTATCCCTTACTTAAAATCAATATATCGGCTAATTTGACTAACCAGCTTTTCTGCCTAGTTTTAATTTTTAAAACACGCAAGGTGTTCTTTACAGACCGTATTTATTTACATTTTAATGATATTTTACACAGCTGCTTTTTACCGCTGTTTGAACTTGTTTTCTTCCTTTTCTGCCAAACATATATTATTCTTATACAGTGCAATTTAGAAGCTACATATATTTTTGTACTTTAAATAATTAATGTATTGCATTTTTAACTGCAGTATGCTAAAAGGTTATTAAAACAGTCACAAATTATCCCTTCTACCTTTGTTTTAACCTAAAATCCTAATGTTTGTGAGAAAATATGAATATTTTGTTTTATAGATGCTTTAATCTTATGTTTTTACACAGGTACAGCATGATATCATTAAAGCACCTGTTCTCCTGGGTGGAGCTGGCGGTCCGCTATGTCTGTAAAGAAGAAGAATAACAGGTAAATTAGACAATTATGCAAGATTTGGAAGATAAACAGTTAATGTTTGATGGAAAATGTCTTTAGTACTTACAGCAGAGATGGTTTCAACTTCCCAAAGAAACTCTAGAAATAAAGAAAACATTTTTTTTTTTTTTGACCAAACACTCATACTTTGCTACCTGGTTTTATTAAATACTGCCCGATATTAAAAGATTATGTAAATACATGTGGATGGCGTGTGCAGAAATTCTCTAGGGTGTTGGTGTTTCACTATATGTAATATGAGAAATATAAAAATATGCATATTTGTCGACACTCAGTCACATTGTTATTTACTTCTCTTTTGTTGCTACACATACATCACAGCAGTTGACAAACTATTTCATTCATAAAAGCAGTGTTGTACTTTAGAAGATATACAAACGGATTTTGTAATGTTTTAACTGAAGGTTAAGACACAAATATAAGTAGCTCAAGACATTAAATGAATGTAATCTTGAAAACAAAAGTGCAAAAAATAAGCATATATTGACAGGCTGAAACTAAATAGTGTCGTAACTGGAATGACTAGATAAGAGGAAGCTGAAACGGTGTCTTTTTCCGTTTTTTATCAGATAGGTGGTTCAAATGCTCCAGACAGAGAACAATGTGGTGCTTTATTCACTGCGAATGAGGAGCTGAAACAGTGAGTTAAAACAGAAAAGCACAAATTCAAAAGTAGAAATGATCAAACTTTTCTGAAAAGCATACGCGTAAGGTATCTGTCATCAATTCCAGGTAATAAGTGCCTCCCCAGAATATGATTAAAGTATAAAAGTATTAGCATCTAAAACCAACTAAAACGCCAATAACATGTCTATGTCATCTCTATTTGTGTTCCTAAATGTAAACTAAATAGAAGTACTTTACCATGATGCATGAGGTGCTCAGTTCATCAGGAAGCTCTCTGCCGTGAGGTTTGGATGCAAATCTCCCAGAACTTTGAATTTGAGTCCAGTAAGTAGCGTGCTGGAGGTGTATGTGTGTGTGTCTGAGTATTTGCATAGCAGGTGGATGATTTAGCAGGCAGCTGATTATCCCTGTTAATAACAGAAAGACATTGAACTGGCTCTGTGTTTACTAAAGCACTTTGTCCTCTCGCTCGTTTGATATTTAGAAGCATCTGACCACAGACAGCAAGGTGAAAGAAAGAAGAAGTGTTATCGAGCCTTTCAGAGGAACAGAGCTTGATGACATAAGACAGGACATCACAGTCTATAAATGTCCTCCTAAATGTTTCCTGAGCGAGCTCAACCAGACGATGGCAGTGTGAACACACTGAAGATCTAACAGCATTCACACACACATATTAACCATTAATTGGTCCGGTTTGTAAAGTTCAAGGCATTATTTGTTATACGTTTCTGCATAATAGCGCTTGGTGAAACAGTAGCTATCTAAATTTCACTTTTGATTTTGATAGAGCAAGTAAAACAAGGAACGTAGCTGCAAATATGCACTTCTGAAAAATATCGGATTTCATGCGCTAAACCTGCATGAGCAGCTCAAATAACTTCCTTGTAACTCTTTACAACAGATTTCTAAATGATAAGGTCTTGCATATCTGGAATACATAAATGGCCAAAATGATTTATACTCATCTAAAATCGACTTACTTCATAAATCACATTTGGATCTGTAAGGTCAGTGAACTAGGTTCAGTAGTTTGGGGAGGCTAAGAGATTTACTGATTTTGAAAAAGTCACCAGGGCTGCATTTATTTGATCAAAAATAAGGACTCATACAAAGTGATGCACAGATTACATTATACTAAAGCTAAACAGATTGTACCCTTCTATCTCTCTATTGTGTGATAGATGTGAAAGTGCTGATGGGACATATGAATGCAAATGGTTAGCTGAAGTGGTTTTCGGCCCTTAAGCTGAAAAAGTCACAGTACGTTATTCCAGAGCAGGCAGATTAAAAATGTTCAACAAAATTCAGGACCCCTTTCTCAGGTCTATATTTTAAAAGTTAACCTTACTTCTAAGGTGCTATATGTCGTCGGGTGTTGTTTCTGTTCCCTTTACATTTCTCTTATTTTCCAGGTGAGAATTATTATTATTTATTTATTTACGGTACATTGCGATTACTTTCATGCATGTACGGGTTAAGGGGGTGGGTGAGGTAACGTTTTGGCTATATTGTATCATTTCATTTACATAACATGTTATGGGGTGTTTTGTTTAGAAAAGAAAAAAGATTACAAATAAAGTACATGAAAAAAATATTTTATTATATTTATTATATTATGATATTATTAATCTTTAAAAGGACCACTTTTATTTGAATGAATTTTAAGAAGTAATTTATTCCTGTAATACAAAGCTGTATTTTCAGCATCATTACTCCAGTCTTCAGTGTCACATGATACTTAATAAACCTTTCTAACAACAAACATTTCTGATTATTATCAGTGTTTTTCAACTGAATATTATTGTGGATACCGTAAGACTTTTTCAGGCTTTTTTATTTCTTTGTTTTTTTAATAGAAGGTTCAAAACAACAGCATATATCTGAAACAGAAATCAGTTGTAATATTATAAATGTCTTCAATGACAATTTCAATTAACTAAATGCTATTCAGATATTCAGTGAAAAATTACACTGTTCACACTTTTTGTAATTCAGAGCTATTAAAGACAAAATAAAAAATAACATGAGTGTAAGTATTAAAAAAAAAAATAATAATTTTTTTCAAGATTTTCTTTCAATTTGGAGTTTAACACTTTTATTAAATTCACCTTTTGTGCTCCAATCATGAAATTGTAGAGGTTTGGAAGGGTGAGTAATAACATGATCTGAAATAAGAACTAAGGAAAATAAGGCATTTATTTATCATTCAGATAAGTTTTTTTTTCAAGTTAACTCTCAGAGTCACACTTTGGAAATCTTTATCGGACATTCAGACGTCTGTAATCACATCATAGAAGAAACCAGTATTTCAAGATAAACAGAAATCAGTCATGCACATTAGCCAAGAAGAGATTCTTTGACTTATCTTTTACTTATATCTGTGTGTTGGCGAGGGGGTGGACTCTGGAAACAGTCTGGACCACAAAAACAAGAAGATGTAAGTCCGATCATCACTAGCAGAGGTTTACCACACACTGAATCTGCACGATGGCTCGCGTTGTTTTACTCATCGGCTGTCTGCTCGCCTCAATCAGCTCTTTAACCACAGGTAACGTGTCAGGTTTTGACACCAATTTTATTACAGAATTAGATCCACCTCTGATTTCATTTATTTTTACCAAATTGAGAGATTGAATGATAATTCACTGCTAAAAAGGTTTCAGATTTTTTTTTTAATGTTTAAAATTTTCTGATTGCTCATAAATATTTTTTATTTCATTCCACAGCTCAAAGTACCCCATCAGCTAATGCAAATTCTACGTCATCCACCGCTACTACCGCTTTGTCCAGCGACATTAACATGTCACTGGACAATGTAACCAACTTGGCATCCAACACAACTACTACATCGCCCAGTGCATCCAACACTACCACCACATCACCCAACGCACCCAACTTGGCATCCAACACAACTACCACATCACCCAGCGCACCCAACTTGGCATCCAACACAACTACCACATCACCCAGCGCACCCAACTTGGCATCCAACACAACTACTACATCGCCCAGTGCATCCAACACTACCACCACATCACCCAACGCACCCAAC
>JAUYWG010000041.1:966332-979870 GCA_034779775.1 Enteromius afrohamiltoni
GCATCCAACACTACCACCACATCACCCAACGCACCCAACTTGGCATCCAACACTACCACCACATCACCCAACGCACCCAACTTGGCATCCAACACTACCACCACATCACCCAACGCACCCAACTTGGCATCCAACACAACCACCACATCACCCAACGCACCCAACTCTATGTCCAATGTAACCAGCATGTTGCCAAACAGAACCAACACAGCACCCAACGCACCCAACACGCCGTCTAATGCAACTACAAATGCAACTTCTCAGACACCATTATGTGAGTGTTTCCTGTTTGTTCATGTGATTAATTCAATATGGCATATGCTATAATATTTTGTATGAAATTACATTAACTGATATGTTTTACTGTCATAGAAGTTCAAATTCAGATTTGTTAATTGAGCTAATTGTAATCATCTCTAACTTTCCATATAGTTTTGAATGCCACATCTGCATCACCTCGGGTGAACTTCACTGCATCACCTCGAGTTAACTTCACTACATCACCTCCGTTTAACTTCACTACTTCACCTTCATCTCCCCCCCCATTCCCCTCCAGTACTGTGCCTCCATTCATTCCCAGTCAAGAACCACACAAAGGTAATTCACCAGTGTGTGTTTTTGTGTATATCAATGTTTCGATCAAGTTTTATTCTCACTGCTTTACCAGTTTTCATCATTGTATTTCACAGATGTTCTGACATTGCTCACTAATCTGGAGGTGGAGGTATTGGCCGAGGAGTGGTCCACTGACGCTGACCGTCAGGCAGCACTGCGTGAGGTAAGAGGAGCGTTTCTGATTGTCTTGACAAATACTTTATCTACATGCAAGTAAATGTACTTTGCTGGTGATATTAAGCTAGTTACAAACCATGTAATGGGGAAAGTTACTATGCACTACAAAATTGCGTTACTTAGTTATTTTTTATAGGAAATAATGTGTAACAGTTTTTCATCTGGGATGGGCTTGCTTGTTTGTTTAAAAGAAATGTAAAAATCGAATTTTGGAAAATGTAAAAGCCTAACCGTCATTACCGTAAGATACTACAGCCTACAGTTTGCTATGCCTTCGTCACGTTACGTGGTTGCTATAATTTAAAAAAACTGCTGAGCTTGGGCTTCTTATTTAAATCAAGCTGCTTAAAAAAAGACAGTTGAGAGAGATGGCAGCTTTGGCCGACCCAGCGTATTAGAGCAAAGAGGGCAGCTTCTAAGATTTTTAGACCTTATTTTATTTACTTCATGGCTTTTTTTAACATTCAGATTTGGCTGGGTGGTTAATAACACATTTTTTATGTGGTGTGACAAACTCAGAACACACATTTAACCTTGACTTTACACAGACTTAATCTTTTAGGTTATCTATTTTGTGTCTTATTAGAAATCCTCCATTATTACTTACTGTTGTTCTAAACCATAAAAACACATCTTCTGCAATTGTCCTTTTCTTACTTCCTGGTATTTTGTTTCTCAGGTTGGCAAATTGGTGGAGAATTACTTAAGAAGCTATGATGACATCTACTCTTTTGACGTCACAAGAATTGAGCCGGTATCACCATGTGATTGAGACGGAACAAACATTAATATAATCTCACTGGACTTTTATTATTTTAATATTAGATTGGATTTATTATGGTGATGGTTCAATAAAAGCATTGCAGTTGCTGATACAAACATGTAATTTATTTAAACTAAAATATAAAAAATATAAACCCAAGCATTGTGTATGTTTGATGCACAGTATGAAAAGTGAGATCTGAGTTTATTTTGTATGTTTAATTATTTTCTATGCCTGGATTCCTAAATGTTTACCATGCAATTAATCAAATAAATACAAATAATTGGACTTTATAACAATGCATGAGTCAGTTTATCAGGAAGCTCTGTCCTGTAAGGGTTGAATGCAAATATCCCAGAATTTTGCATATGAGGCTGGTAAGTAGCGTGTGTGAGAGAGAGAGAGCAAGAGAAAGTATCTGCAGATCAGGAGGATGATTTAGCAGGTAACTCTTCACTAAACCACTTTGTTTTGTCTCTCGTTAAAAGCATTTGGCCCAAACACATTTCCTTCATGCTTTTGATAGTTATACGTCTCTGAAAGCAGCCTGTTTCAGCAGGAAGCTGTACTGACACATACTGGGTCATGACAAACAATCTGTAGCATTAAATAAGCCAGTGGAAAGTTGCAGGTCATAAGATTGCTGGCAGAGATCTGAATCTGAAGGATGGCTCCCACTGTTCTCCTCGTCAGCTGTCTGCTCGCCTCAATCAGCTGCTTAACCACAGGTAACATTCACATCAGCTACAGTAGACTCTAAATCATCAATCTCTCAGTCTCAGAGATTGGAAGAACCATTAGGAACGCTAAAGAGGTTTCAGAAACAGATGAACTAGCTTAAACTACTACATAAACTAACACTACTACTATTATTACAGTTTAATGCAATAAACATCACTTCGTAAATCTCTGTTTGAAAACATTTGTATTCTTTCATTATACAGTTCAATCAACCACATCACTGCCTACTCCTGCACCAACTACAGCTTCACCTTTTCCAGTACTGACAGAGACTACAACTACTACACAACCTACTCCAGCACCAACTACAAGTACAACAACACCTTCACCAGCACAGGCTACAACCCCATCTCCTTTGGCCCTGACTACAACTACAACACCACCTTCATCATCACAGACTATAACCCCATCATTTCTGGTTTCGACTACAACTACAACACCACCTTCATCATCACAGACTACAACCCCATCTACTCTGGCCCCAACTACAAGTACAGCACCTCCTTTTATCAGCACAGACTACAACCACATCACTGCCTTCTAATTTGATTAAAATACTGATTACTGCATTTAAAAAGTAATCAGATTATTAATTGCTTTACTTTCAAACTTTACTTTTCAAGTCTAAAATCAAATCTAAAAAAAAAACTCGTAGTTCTGTCATTAATTTGATATTGACTGGAAAAAAAATACATAATAGGCATATTATTTGTATACCCTCATTTACTCCCATCAACAAAACTTTTCTTTTTCATTTTTTTGCTTTTGTAAAATAAACAAAAGGAATGTGCACTTACTGAATTCTCAATCTCTGTAAATATCTTCCTGAAACGAGTCACTAAGATGAAAGCTTAATGTGTCGAAGCTTAAATGAAGTCATTTGTTTTAGGAAGAAGATGCGCCGTGAGGAATAAATCATGAATTGTGATGCCGGCGTGGTTCGATCCAGCAGATTAATAGTCATTTATTTTTGACAACATTAGTGTTTTTGTGACGTACACATGAGCTTTTCCCACACTGCAATGCAGACTGAAATATTTTAAAATGTAGCATTTGTAACTTAAGTAATGTGTAATTTTATTTATTTTTAATACCGCCACTGCAGACCCTCCCATTAACTTCACTCTCCTTATTCATTCCCAGTCCAAACCAACCCAAAGGTAATTCACCCGTGTGTTTTTTTGTGTATATCAATGTTTCGGTCAAGTATTATCTTCACCAATTACAATAATTGTATTTCACAGATGTTCTGACATTGCTCACTAATCTGGAAGTGGAGGTTTTGGCTGAGGAGTCATCCACTGAAGCTGATCGTCAGGCAGCACTGCGCGAGGTGAGAGTCCAGATGGCTTGATGACGCAAGCGAATCTTGGTGCGGTTCCAAAAAAGATAATCTGAACCCCGTTTCCCATTTGTCTGAATGAAAATGCAAATTTATTCTTTGCCACTAGGTGGTGCTTTTGAAGCATTAACAGCTCACAAACACTGCTTTAAATTAAATCAGTCAGTCACTGGAGGAAAAAAATTAATCACTGAATGAATCATTTGGGAGTCGTTAATCAAATAAGGAAAAAGAATAATAATAAATGAATATTATAAGAAAATAAAAGTTGTATGCCTGAAAACCTGTGGTTTGGGACTCCCAAAACCAAAATATGAGCAAACATTTCACTTTAAATGTGCAAAGTGTAATATTTAGGAGAATTTATTGGCAGAAATGCAATATAACATACAAAACGTATGTTTTCAGAGGTGTGTAAAGACCTTATATAATAAGCCGTTATGTTTTTAAAACCTTAGAATGAGCAATTTATATCTACATACACCTCGGGTCCCATTTAATGCAAGTCGCCATTTAGTGCCGCCATGTTTCTATAGTAGGCCTAAACGGACAAACTTGCACGTTTCGTCACTAGTAATGTGCATGGCATTAAAACCGATTTCGGTCGCATTTCACTTTCACTTTTCGTCATGATGTTGAACTGTAGACTTTGTTCGATGCCTATTTGGTAGACGTCGCCCAACTCTACTAACTGTCATACAAAAAATCTATCTAAAGTCAGCGAATAAACCTGAGACAATGATCAATGAGTAACAATAATATTTGCAATAACATATTGGTCTACTGAATAATTAAGTAAATATAATTAGTTGACTTACCTTTGAAACCTCATCACTTTATTGGCTACTGTCAGGTGTAACAGACGGCGATATGTCCTGTGTAAGCATCCGTAGCTTCTGTATGCGTTTCGAAAGGGCGGGGGCCTTAGATGCCGCTACAAATTACACACTGCACCTTTAAAAAATAATCTTTCTACAGTAGTTACTTGACAAAATAATCTAATTACATAACATGCATTACTTGTAATGTGTTACCCCCAAAACTGGTTATAAATATATGTCTGTATTTAAAAAAAATACAAATAAAAAGCTTCAACGTCTACCAAAACTCTAAAAAACTGCAGATGCAGCTTCAGATTTATAGTCGTTCTAAATGAGTTGATCGTGAAGGCTGGTGATACACTAGGCAATGTTTTTTGAGCAATGTTGCTTGGGCACTTTTCAACTGAGAATGGTTATCAAATGTCTATCTGGATAATTTAGACCAGTCTTGGGCCCTGTGTCTCACTTGGTTGACCTTTTATGTAACATTTCCTAAAGTTGCCCGGTAACATTGCTAAAAAAGTTGCCTTGTCATGATTAACAAGAGGTAAGGCAGTCGAAGTAAATGAACTTTACCACAACACATGAGGCATTCAGTTCATTGGGAACCTCTGTCCTGTAAAGTTTGGATTTAAATTTCCTAAACTATGAGGCTAGTAATTAGCATGTGTGTGTGTCTGTGTGTGTGTGTGAGAGAGAGAGAGAGAGAGAATGAGAGTATTTGCAAAACAGGTGGTTGATTTAGAAGATCTCTTCACTTAAGCACTTCTTGTTTGATGTTTAGAGGCCACAGACAGTGAGGTGAAAGAAAGAAGCAGTGTTAAAAGATTAGTTCACCCTAAAATGAAAATTTACTCATCCTTGAGTAGATACAAACCTGTATGAATTTCTTTGTTCTGCTAAACCCAAAGTAAGTGTATAAAATATTTTTTTTTGTAAGAGTTTAAGAGTTTGTAGGCATTTGGATCCCCATTAGCTTCCATTGTTTTTTTCCCCCCAAAACAGCCTTTTCATTTTTGGGTTAATTATTCCATTATGAAGGAAGTGTTTAATTAATGACATCACAGCAGACCGTCTGTGAACGTCTCCAAACCCTGGTGATCAGTTTGTGATCTCAGTTGTGATGTCAGTTGAACATACTGAATGACCACATGATCTACCAGCATTTACACGCAAAAACAGATAAAAGCATGTTTCCTTCATGCTTTTGATAGTTATCAGTTTCTAATGGCAGTGTTTTTCATCAGGAGGTTGGACAGATGCATTATAGGTTATGAGGAAATGATTCGGATAGTTAAATAAGAAACCAGTGGAAAGTTGCAGGTCATAAGATCGCTGGCAGAGGTCTGACCCACACTGAATCTGAAGGATGGCTCCTACTGTTCTCCTCGTCGGCTGTCTGCTCGCCTCAATCAGCTGCTTAACCACAGGTAACATTCACATCAGCTACAGTAGACTCTAAATCATCAATCTCTCACTCTCAGAGATTTGAAGATCAACCAGGAGTGACCTGTAAACTCTTCTGATTCTCTGATTGCTGATATTAACACTTTAGAAAAACACTATTACGACTTTTCCCTCAATAAATTCATAATTTGCTGTTTATTAATAGGTAAGAAAGTTTATTGTTAAGTTTAGGTTCAACATTTGTTTGTTTTTTTTATTCCACAGTTCAATCAACCCCATCACTGCCTACTCCTGCACTAACTACAGCTTCACCTTCTTCGGTACTGACAGAGACAACAACTACAGCACCACCTTTACCACCATCTACTCCGGCACAGACTACAACTACACCACTAACTACCAGAACTCCATCTACAGTCAGTTCACCAACATGTAAGACAAAAACCTGAATATTTCAGTGTTATATTGCAACATAGCCACCTCTAAACTGGCACATCACATTTAATGAAAAACATCCAAAAACTGAAATATTTTCTGGTTCTTATTTTATATAAAGCATGTCTTGTTTAGACAGTTCTGTGGCAACATATCAATCTTTAGCTCTCTAAATGTAGTTACTACAGAGACAACGGACCTCAGTGATGTGACTGCCATCCTAGAAACCACACAGCCTGAAGGGACCAATGCAACAACTAATAATACAACGAAAACTCAGGCTCCTGTGTGTGAGTGAGATTGTGTGGTTAATGTACTATGACAATGGCATTTTTTATGTAAGATTAAATTAATGATTCAGACTCTTCTGTCACAGATGGAAGCTGCGCAAATACAGATCTGTGCTGCTCTGGAAGGAACGACACCTGTCACAGCTTGAATTGTTTTTGTGATGTTGCTTGTCTGAGATTTAAAGACTGCTGCCCTGATTTTAAACCCGCCTGCCTCACAGGTATTCAGAAATATTCATACTAAATGAAGAAAATTTGCATCTGATTCATTTGTGCTGAAATGCATCACAGACCGCATTCTACATTATGGTTTATTAAAACGTATTTATATATCTGCAACTCTGTCCCATTTTGTTCAGTCCGTAACAGCACAAACAACACAAAACCAAACCCTTTGCCACTGACTGGTATGCTTTTTACTTCTTTATCGTATTCATATTATTTTGATATTTAATTTTGCATCAAAGGCTTTTCAAATATAACTAAAAGCCTTTTTTCTAAGAATGTAGTTTTAATTAACCAAAATATTCTTGCTTCTCATAAAATATTTGGTGTTTATAAGGTTTTTCTTGAAAGGTAACACACAATTCCATCCACAACACCATCTGTATGTGTAGTAGTGTTTTTAGCATGCTGGTATAATGAGTGAAATTACTGAGGATTAATACAGTCACTGCTTTTGAAGGAACTTGTTCAGAGCCAGCGCTGTGCTGCAGTGGTCTCAACTACAATTGTTTCAGAGGCTGTTTCTGTGACGAGACATGCAAACAGTTCAGCGACTGCTGTCCCGACCTCAGCATCACTTGTGGTAACATGGCACCTGTATTAGATATATTGCAAGACGTATTCTGAGTCTTTATAAATACCTAAACGTACATGGTATCTGTCACTTATTCCATAGATTTCAATACCACAACTACAGTCCCTCCAGTTACAACAACCGCAATTCCGTCCTTCAACTCTACTGCAGCTCCACCCTTTAACTCCACTGCAACTCCCCGCTTCAACACTACTTCAGCTCCGCCCTTCAACACTACTGCAGCTCCACCCTTTGACTCCACTGCAACTCTGCGCTTCAACACTACTGCAGCTCCACCCTTTAACTCCACTGCAACTCCGCCCTTCAACACTACTGCAGCTCCACCCTTTAACTCCACTGCAACTCCGCCCTTCAACACTACTGCAGCTCCACCCTTTAACTCCACTGCAACTCCGCCCTTCAACACTACTGCAGCTCCACCCAAAGGTAATTTACTAGTGCATGTACGAAGGATCTACTCAGGAGTTCCTTTTTTCGAAAGTACAAGTAAATAAAGTTTCTTTTAGCATGTGCATATTTAGAAAGACAAACAACAGGGGTGGGTGTGCATTGTCTATTTATTAGTGCTATCAAAATTGATATGTTAAAACCTTGTGCACACCAAGCACTATAAAGATAACTATAAAGATATAATTCTAAAAATTGTTCTCAATGTTAAAGAATAGCATCGTCCACAAGATAACTATAAAGATAAAGGCACAAACAAACTATATAAATGGAATCATTTTCAGAACAATTTTTTCCAGATGGTGAACATTAGAAACATTTACAACCTATCAGAATTAATCCTGCTATCAAATTATAAAACATTATTATAGGCTAACCGTTGTAAATCCATAGTTTTAAACACTGGCTGGTTATGTACTTGCTCAAATATTGATTTTGGATCGTTTTTAACCAAAACAATGTAAAGGCAGTCTATATTTAATTTAGAATTTAGTGTTTATTCAATTTCTGGCATATTACTCACAAACATTGACGAACAATACAGGACCAAGGGCACTGAACAGAATCAAACTAATCAAACTTAAGGGAAGACAAAGACGTTACAGACGTGTGCCTGAGCATAATCACACCTGATCTATTTCATAGATGTTCTGACATTGCTCACTAATCTGGAGGTGGAGGTTTTGGCCGAGAGGTCGTCCACTGAAGTTGATCGTCAGGCAGCACTGCTTCAGGTGAGAGACGCATTCCTGACTGTTTGACTGGGACGGATCACATATACAGTGGGTACAGAAAGTATTCAAACCTTCTTAGATTTTTTACTCTTTGTTATACTATATAGTTTTTTTTCCCCTCATTAATGTAGCACCCCATATTGACAGAAAAACACAGAATTGTTGACAGTTTTGCAGATTTATTAAAAAAGAAAAAGTGAAATATCACACTGTCAGTAGTATTCAGACCTGCTGTGATACTCATATATTTGACTCAGGTGCTGTCCATTTCTTCTGATCTTCCTTAAGATGGTTCTACACCTTCATTTGAGTCCAGCTGTGTTTGATTATACTGATTGGACTTGATTAGGAAAGCCACACACCTGTCTATATAAGACCTTACAGCTCACAATGCATGTCAGAGCAAATGAGAATCATGAGGTCAAAGGAACTGCCTGAAGAGCTCAGAGACAGAAATGTGGCAAGGCACAGATCTGGCCATGGTTACAAAAACATTTCTGCTGCACTTAAGGTTTCTAAGAGCACAGTGGCCTCCATAATCCTTAAATGCAGACGTTTGGGACGACCAGAACCCTTCCTAGAGCTGTCCGTCCGGCAAAACTGAGCTATCGGGGGAGAAGTGCCTTGGTGAGAGAAGCAAAGAAGAACCCAAAGATCACTGTGGCTGAGCTCCAGAGATGCAGTCGGGAGATGGAGAAAGTTGTAGAAAGTCATCTGCAGCTCTCCACCAGTCAGGGCTTTATGGCAGAGTCAAGCTCAAGTATGCTAGTATTTATATAAACAAAGCAATGGCATCCAGCTAAATTCATGAAACTCTTTACAATAAAACAATGTTGTAGCTTTAGTCATTGTACAATTGAATTAAAAGTGAACAGGTGTGGTGTCACGTCTCTTTTAGACCCCGATGTGATTCTGTGAATTGATACGCAGCTTCTTGTAGTTTCTCACCTCATATTTTCTTTTTTCAGGTTGCTGCTTTGCTGGAGAGTCTCTTAAGAGCAAATAATACTGACATCTACTCATTTGAGGTCACAAGAATTGAGTCTTTATCACCTTGTGACTAGGACATAAATCAGCCGAAAAGAGCAAACACAAATAAATCCTCGTTGATGCAAGACTTTTACTATTTTAATATGAGATTTGATTATTAATAGTGATGGATCGATCAGCAAACACTTTGCTAACCACACTTAACTTTTTTGTTTAAGCTTTAATCCTAAACATTCAATCTTTGTAGATGTGTGAGGCGAACTATGTGAAGAATGTAATTAAGAAACGTCAGATTAACTAATCTGTTTTAATGTAATTCCTTGTTCCTCATTCATTTGCTCTGAACGGAAAAACCCTACTATTTGGCATAGTCTTCATTTTTCAGATTCCTGTTTGTTGATTGCACTGAAAATGAATGATAGCTAACTTTCGTCAACCCAAACAATTAGAAAATCAAATCAAAATATTAAAACTTTCATTTTTTTCATTCTCCATGGTCTTCGGGGGTTATGACCATTATTACATATTTATGCAGAGGTGGGCACTATGTTGTACATTTACTTGATTATTGCACATAAGCATAAGCACTTTATTTGAGTGTATTTTCCTGAAAACATGACTTTAATTTTCACTTCAAGGACAAAGAAGACTGTGAAAATAAATCTGCATGGTTAATTCTTTTGGTCTTTTATTTAAAGAATTCACAATAATCTAACCTTTCATTGCAGAATAAGAAAATGGGGGAAATATCATTATGAAATGTTTTTCTCAAATAAACATTGGCCCCAATTATTGGCACCCCTTACTCATAATTCTTATGAGTAAAATATCTCTGAGGTATATTCCCATTCATATTCACAATTTCTGCACATGTTGTTTGAGAGGATTTCAAGAAAAATTCTATGGAAGCCAGTTTCACCACTGAAAAAAAAAAAAATGTATTGTGACTTTTTATCTCAAAATGTTTTTCTCAGAATTGAGAGTTATAAAGTCTCGCAATTGCGAGTTATAAAGTCGGAATTGTGAGATATAAAGACTGATATACAAAGTTGTGATACTACTATGTACAAGATTACAATGTAATTCAGTGACAGGCATCAGCCGTGATCCACTCACGGATAACTGGATTCATTTTATATAAAATTTATATTTTTAACACCTAGCCCCACCTTTACCCTAATCCTACCCACATATGAACAATATAAAACACAAAGAGACAATAAAATTCTAATTTAAATAAATTGTGGTCAAACCACTGGCAGTAATTACAGGAAATTCCACTGGCAGTGGTTTGACACACACTGAATATGTAGAATGGCTCCTGCAGGTATTATCAGCTGTCTGCTCGCCATAAACTGCAGCTTCACAACACTTAACATTCACATGAGCTGCACTGTCATTTGTGTCAGATTTGATTATAAGATTCATTACAGATGCACCTCTGATTTCATTAATTATATTGACTTTAAGAGATTTTGTAAAGTACCCTCAGGAACTAGAGGAGGTTTGTGAAAAAAACCTTGACTTGTCAGTAACAGCACCAGTCACACCCAAGCAGCACTTGCCACTGATAGGTAGTATAGGTAGTATTATATTTATTATTTCCTGTAATTATTTATTTTTGTGTGATTTAAAAAAAATATATATCTTGATCTTTAAATCTGCACTAGATGTCAAAGGTTGCATTGACCATTTGGTTTCTCAAAATTACAATAATTTTATAAAATCACTTATAGCATATTGTAGAGAATTGTCTGTATTACCTATCTGTAAATAAATTATAAATATTAGCTAGATTATAGACACTGCCTGTCTGATGATGTAAGTTAATAATAAAAATAAAATAATTAAATAATTATTAGCTTGTTTGTTCGTTTAATTTAAAGTTTGATATTGCAGCACAAAAACCTGAAATGTGCCAAACATACACATACTCCAGAAACAGTCCTTACTTAGTAAAAACAAATGCTAATAATAAATAAATGCCTAAAATACAAGCAAATAAAATGGCATGTACAACTATATAAATATCACAAATAGTCACAGAAAAGGTCAGAGACCTGTAAATTATCTGTACACTAATTTTAGAATGCAGGAATAAAAGGAAGTTCATGAGGTTTAGTGTTGCTCCAAGGTACGACATATGTTTTGTGCCACCGGAGAGAATAAGTATGTGTTTGACCCAAAGGTAGGAAGCAATGCAATCTTGATTAACTGTCCTTGAGTATTTTAGTAAAAGTACGTAGGGCGGCTTCCTCACGCCTCTCACTCAGTGCTGGAAGAGTTGAAATAGGGAGACCTATTATCTGACAGCATCACTTTTGGATCCTCTCCTCAAGGAGACCTTTAGGTAGACCAGCCCATACTGAGCTAGCATACTCAAGAATTGGCCGTATAATTGTCAAGTATACTAGCAATATGACATCACAAGGGATATATTTTATAGCACAAAGGTAATATATTCTGGGACGTGGGAAGTGGAAACTCTACTAATTGCATGTCGTGAGATAACAGGAGAGGGAAGGGACAGAATGTTGTCCGCTAAAGAATCTATGGCCTTCTGAGTGAGTCCAGGTAAAGATTCCATTAGAAACTCTGTGTTTGTTAGATCATCCATATATTTATTTTGTATGTTTAATTATTTTCAGTTTATCAGGAAGCTCTGTCCTGTGAGGTTGGAATGCAAATATCCCGGAATTTTGCATATGAGGCTGGTAAGTAGCGTGTGTGTGAGAGAGAGAGCAAGAGAAAGTATTTGCAAAACAGGTGAATAATTTAGCAGGTAACTCCTCACTAAACCACTTTGTTTTGTATCTTTCTGTTAAAAGCATTTGGCCCAAACATTTCCTTCATGCTTTTGATAGTTGGCTGTCTCTGAAAGTCAGTTTCAGCAGGAAGCTGTACTGACACATACTGGGTTATGACGAAACAATCTGTAGCATTAAATAAGCCAGTGGAAAGTTGCAGGTCATTAGATCGCTGGCAGAGATCTGACACACATTGAATCTGAAGGATGGATCCTACTGTTCTCCTCGTCGGCTGTCTGCTCGCCTCAATCAGCTGCTTAACCACAGGTAACATTCACATCAGCTACAGTAGACTCTAAATTATCAATCTCTCACTCTCAGAGATTGGAAGAACCATTAGAAACGCTAAAGAGGTTTTTAGAAACAGATGGAAAAATGACACTGGACTGTTTTATCCATTCTACAGCTTAAACTACTACATAAATGAACACTACTACTATTATTACAGTTTAATGCAATAAACATCACTTCGCAATTCTCTGTTTGAAAACATTTGTATTCTTTCATTATACAGTTCAATCAAACTTCATCATTTCATCATCACTTCAAATAACATCTTCTCTGGCCCCGACTACAAGTACAACACCACCTTCGCCAGCACAGACTACCACCCCGTCTACTCTGGCACAAACTAAAAGTACAACACCACCTTGGCCAGCACAGACTACCACCCCATCTACTCTGGCACAGACTAAAAGTACAACACCACCTTCACCAGCACAGACTACCACCCCATCTTCTCCGGCCCCGAATGCAAGTACAACACCACCTTCACCAGCACAGGCTACAACCCCATCTACTCTGGCACAAACTAAAAGTACAATACCATCTTCACCAGTACAGACTACAACCCCATCTTCTCTGACCCTGACTACAACTACAACTACAACACCACCTTCACCAGTACAGACAACAACCCCATCTACTCTGACCCTGACAACAACTACAACACCACCTTCACCAGCACAGAATACAACCCTATCTTCTCTTACCCTGACTACAACTACAACCCCATCTACTCTGGCACAGACTACAAGAAAAATACCATCTTCACCAGTACAGACTACAACCCCATCTACTCTTGCCCTGACTACAAGTACAACACCACCTTCGCCAGCACAGACTACCACCCCATCTACCCTGGCCCTA
>JAUYWG010000041.1:987016-1006442 GCA_034779775.1 Enteromius afrohamiltoni
CAAAGAATGCAAACACTGATACAGTACTGGTGTCTTTAATATTGAAAGTTAGGTAGGCTATTTGAGTATAATACAAATTCACAAAATAAACGTTGGTGCAGTAACATCCCATATCGTTAGATAAAAGTAAAGCGTCAAGTCATATTTAAACTAGATTAATTCGCATTCGCGTAACCTTATGCACACATTTGACTTTTTCGCTATTTTAAAAAGTGTTGACGTATTCTACAGTGTGTGCGCACACAGGCATTAGAACAGGTAAGATTCCTGCGTTTCCCCTTCATGCGAGCTTCTGTTATTAAGCTCCTTACATTTTGCTGCTTCCACTTGTAGGCTTTTGCATCTTTTCTCCCGCAGCTTCTCTGCATCCCCCTTGCTCTTTTCTGGTTTATTCATTGTTATAGACGGACTCATCTCAAACTCCAGTCGACCTCTAAATAGCAAATTTTGTCAAAGGGAGATGAGGGCTGGCCAGGAGGACCCTGCCAGATTCTACCCATTGGATTATAAAAAAAAATCCAAAAAGTTTGCATTTGGATCTGCACGCCTCCATCTCCAATTGTTACAGAACAATCTGTCACAGAGGATCCAGCGACTACTCCCGCAAGACCCTGACTGGTTTCTGGTCTTGTCAGTGCCAGACAAGTTGGGATCCTCGTCAATCTCCTTTCTTCCCCAAAAATTAGAACTCCAGTCTGAACCAGTGCACAAGATGGCCACCCATCCCGAGCCTTTGCACTGAAAGGTCCGGTTTACTAGCCCGGATGCTGCCCGTCTCGCTTTTCCGGCATTTCTGTGAAAACACTTCAGTTCTTCCAACTTTGGTTTCTAATTTACTTTTTACTTTTACCTCGTTTTAAATCTGACTCCAGTTTTAAGGTCTCTGTGGTGATTGTCCTGGGGATTCGTTTTCCAGCTCAGCTTTTATTGTTATATGGCATGCTCTTGGGTCACGAGAGGTCTTCATGTTTTGCCTTCCCGTGCCGGTCAAAGCAGGCCAAAACACCGTTCCTGAGCCGCTGCACCAGCCTTTAGCCAACAAGGAAATAAGGCCACAGTATTCAGCCACCATGGGCGTCGCCCCAGTGTGCCCCGGCGTCATGAGTGGACCCAGGAACAAAACCAGCCATAAAGGCCACCACTAACCTCTCTCTGCTCCCTGTTGCAGTCCGGCCTGTTTCGCCCAGGTGAGCCTCTCCGCCGCAAAACGCCACCCAGGTGGGCTTCCCTGCCGTCTGCTCCGCCCTGGAAGGCGTCTCCGCTGCCTGCTCTGCCCTGGAGGGTGTCTCTGTCGTCTGCACTGCCCAGGTGGGCGTCTCCGCTGTCTGCTCCGCCCTATGGTGTCTGGAATCCACTCTTAAGGGAGGGGCTATGTCACGAGCGGCACTGGAGAGCCTGCAGAGGGCACTCCAGCCCTGACTATGTTCGCTGTTTGTGTGTCTGTTTGCTGTTTAGGACTTGTATTATGAAGTGTCTCCCACCGTTTCCATACCAACCCAGTAATGTCTCCACCCCGATTGTGTGTTGCCATGCTTACTGATTAGTTCATTCCCCTCCTTACTTCATTATGTGTTGTATGTAAAGGTAGTTTGATTCTTGTCTAGTTACGGATTGTTATAAATTTAATGTCAGGATTTACCCCTTTTGTAGCCTTCCGTGTATCCTGTTTTCCCTGTGTTCTTCGTTTGGATTTATTTATTCTTACTTTCGCCTGCCTTGGATATTCACTCAGATTCAGATTATTATAATCCAATATCACTTGAAATTGCATAAAAATTCCATATTTTGTTAATATTCAGGTGAGGAGTTCACTAAACTAACATTTTGCATTTAATGACTTAATAAACAATAAAATAACACTAACACTATTTCAGGTCAGGTTTTTTTCCCTTTCTTTAACAAATGAATGTCCCTTAAGTTTGAATTTCTGTGAATGTCTGCTTCAGAGTTGAAGAGCAGCACATTTAAAACAGACTGTCAGATCTGATCTGTCTGTACCTGACCTCTGTGTGTGAGATCTTGTCTCTTACCTGCTTTTCATGTAAGTGTAAAAACATCTGGTTTTACTTGTTCTGGGAATCATACAAGAAGTTTCAGAACAAGACTTGTCTTGTGATACCCATAATTTGAATAAATTAAATGATGGGAATTACACAAAATTACTAGAAAAATAAATTCAGATTTAAGGAGATGGAGTATATTACCTTTTTCTTTATCTGGAAGAATAGAAGCCATCAGAATGAATGTACTACAACGGCTATTATTCCTTTTCCAGATCCTCCCATTGTCCCCTTAGGGATCCATGTTCTCTCGTTTAGATAAGTTTAATCTGGCAAGGGAGGCGTCCTAGAGTTAGGTATAAAAAATTGCAGTTGCAAAAGTCTCGAGGGGGCTTTAAGAATTACTGGATAGCATCACAGTTGCGAGCCATTGGTTGTCTGACAATGTAGGAACTAGATGGTTGGAAATAGAGAAATTTAATTCCAGACCTTACTCAACTGCAGCCTTTCCATTTAACGAAGAAAAGAGGATTAGTATATATAAACTGGGAAATTGGTCAGAGGTTACTTGTTTAGCATGGAGAGAGGTGCAAAAAATTTATAATCTTCTTAAGGGTCTTTTTGTCACGGTGGTGCACAGGCAAGGCACGGAGAGATTTGAGTTTGAAGTTAAACATCTTTAATAAACATAAATGTGAACACACAGGAGCAGGTTACACACACACTTAACAAAGACTAGAAGACAGGAAGCAACTCAGAAAGGAAGGGAATCAATGATAATTAACTAAACACACCTGAACAGACTAACTAATCAAAACAGAACTGGGTCACGGAAACTAAGTCACAGAAAGCACATGGAGAAAACAGGCAACAAAGAACATAAACAAACATGGGGATGTTACACTTTTATTCTTAACAAACGTAACACAGATAAAGAATTTTATTCCCTTAGAAATGGATTCGGATTTCAGGGTATGGGCCCAGAAACAACTGCAATATGTTCATCAACTTTTTTAAGGAGAAACACGTAAAACCTTTGAACAACTTGCTACTGAATTTGCTCACCCTAGGACTGACGAAGCTTCCTTTTTAAACATCCTAATTGGAAAAGGTTAAAAACTACCCCATCAGCAATTGAGATTTTGTTGTTTATAGGGTAATGCTATTCTTAGACCAATTATACAGAGCTCTAGAAGACATGAAGAAAGACAACATGCATCATATTAAGTGAAAATGGGAGAAGGAGCTTGGGGTAGGAATATCTGACAAGACTTGGGCTGAAATGTATGTTGAAACACATAGAATGACGTGAAGTAGAATCTGGAGAAAATGTCAGTGGAAGGTGATGAATTGTTTTTTTAACGCCACAAATTGTAGCCAAATTTAATTCAAGTCAATCTAGTGCTTGTTGAAGAGAGTGTGGAGCAGTGGCTGTTTTAGGCATGGTCGAACTGGGCAGCATTTTTTTCATGACACGTGGGGAGAAAAAATCATCTGCGCCCCTAAACGGTTTTCTATTATCTATCATAGCCTACCTATGACTATGGCGTTTAAATAGCCTAGTTTCAAATCTAGCACACATAAAAACAAGACTTGCGTGGATCCGTGCACGGAAAACCATTCTCGTGAGGGAGCATTTCTGCACCACGAGAGCGAGCACAGAACACTATGCACGTGCACGTCCAGGGAATAAATCAATTTATGAATGTTTTGATTTGTTATTGTTCGGTCAAACTGTACTTTAGGGCTTCATTCATTAACATTGGTTCATTTATTAATTTACACAAACTGCAGATGACATTCTTCTAAAAAAAAATCAACAATCTTAGGTAATTCCAGTATTTAATAACATGTTCAAATTGAAAGTTGCAACTGTTTCAGGTTCATTTTTATTTATAAAGCGCTATTCCAACAACGAAGAATTGCACCAAAGTGCTTTACAATCATTTCTAAAATAACATAAAAAACATGTCATAAAACAATAAAACGTGTATAAATAAACTGTGGTATTTTATAGATTTTAGATTTTGTTTAAAGATTAATAACTTCTGTTTGTAGTATGTATGTAGCTATGTGCCTATTGTGAATGTTAATGCATTAATTAAGGTTAACTAATGAGGTCTTTAAAATTCTTTTGCAATTTTATGTGCCAATGAAGTTCTGCACAATCACTAGTTAATTTGCATCAGGTGTGTTTGCACAGGGAACCATGGAAACCTTGCAGGACGAGGGCCAAGGTTCCCCACCCCTGGTATAACTGATGCCTTTGATTCAGGTGTGGCTGGAGAGCTTCTGCTGGTGGACAGCGAGATGGACATCTTCGACTAAATCCACCGAAGGAGCGCAGCGAGTGAAACAGTCATAACAGTGTGTTTTAAAAGTAGAAGAGACATTTAGGGAGAGATGTGTATGTGTTTAAGTTGTGAAAGCAGCTACGTAATAGTGGTTGATGGTGCTTTTTATTATTAATAGCCATACGTAATATTTGTTTTAAATGCGAGTCTGAAGTGAGAGTGAGTAATGATGTCACAGGCATGTTAATGACGACACATATTACATTGTGAGACTGTCATTCTGAAGTATAGCTGCAAACATGACTTTATTTAAAATCACTGGTATGCAAGACGACAAAATGGGAACAAAAATTATAATTGTCTGTGGTTTGTTATTTAAAATCTATTATGATGTCATTGGGATATTTTTATTTGGATAATAGTCTACCATGAATTGCAAAAAAAAAAAGATTATTCAGGTTTGTGTGAAAATTTGAATTTTGTATTAAATACAACGAATCAGTTTTGTTTTCTGAATTTTTAAAAAAGATTTCGAAGTAATTAATTGTTTTTATAGGATAATATATTGACTTTCTTTTTGCTGAGAATACTCTGACCACAATAACCTGTCTAGTAATGAAGCAATATCAAATCTGATTGTTAGTGTAGTTTCACTTTCTCTTAAAATCAATTAGTTCTTGAACCTACAAAGTGTTTACACTTAAATAGAGTTTAGGCAATAACTAGCCTGATTTCTCTCCAGAATATCAAGAACAAAAAGTCACTCAATTTACAAACAAAGGCGGCTCTGGATCAGCCAGCGCACGTTATGAAAAATAAGCTTTTTAAGTGCATGTTTTGACAATAACAAAGTTTCGGGAGAAGCGATAACCGAATTAATCACAGCTGCTTCGCATCTCCCAATCAATCTCCTCGTTACGATCACCCAATCACATCCTCCCTGCCTACTATAAATACACCTGATTTCCCTTCATCTGCATCTCGCTTTTGTGCAATCCCTCCTCCTCCCCCCTTCTCCTCCCTTAACTCCATCCCTTCCTCCGGGGGCAGCTGAGACGGAGCCCTTGCCCTCTCTGGGGCTCAGCCCACAAGGGTTCGGAGCCTGCCGTTCTACCGGCCCGCTTCCCGGACAGCTCGCCAAATCTGCTTTCATCTTATCCAGTCCAATTCAATCTTATCTATTCGTTAATGAGACAGCCATTTGAGCATAAGAAACTAGACTCAGTTCACATGCAGAATGTTTCTTGTGAATTTCATCAACATTGCTTTGTATTCTTGTTTGTGTCACAATGAGTGTTTGAATGTCTTCATGATCAGACACAGTCTATGGTATAGAAAGGCATTAAACATTCAGGAATGTTATCCATGCAGTGAAGTAATTTCATGTAAGAGAGGTTGGATTGTGGGTAGGAACAGGTGGAGTGAGCTAGTTTTGGTCAAACACACAGAGACTGTGAATGAAACAACATATAATCGCTCTGTTCAGAGATCAGCACATAAACACGGTAAGACAATGTATATATAGGATATACACTACCAAATATTGGGGTCCTTAAGAGTTTTTTAAAGAAATAATTCCTTGATGCATTTAATTGATCAAAAGTGAAAGTAAAGAAACTCATTATGTTATGAACATTTCTATTTGAAATAAGGTCATTCCTGTTATACAGCTTTTCTGTCTTTATGATTTACATGCTCATATTTTCTCGCAAATATTCACATACTAAAATTGCTGATATATTACATATTAGGTCTAATTTTTCACTTAAACAGAGATAATAGACATTAAATGACATTAGACATAGAGATAAAAGACATTAAATTGATTTATGCGTTCAATTTATTATTATATAATTATATTATTATGATATTGTTATTTTTTGTTTTACATTTTTCAAATGTTCTCCTGCATGTCCCACTCTTATAGTTCTACCCTGTTAGCCTATATTATGGAGTATGTTTGTGCAATCAAAAAAAAAACATCTGACAAACGTTATGTTCATCTGTAGAAGGTTAAAGAGCTAAATGTTGGTCACTGAATAAACTACAGATAATTTAGCTCAAAATGTTCCACCCTGTTAGGTTTATAGACTGTGAAACTAATAGGGTGGAAATTCACTGAGCTTGGCCAGTATGTATTTCATATTTAAACATGTCACTATTTTGGTAGAATGATAAAAAAATGTAAAGTAAAATTCTTTTTTTCCCTATGAAGCCCGAATGTTAGGAATGATCCAATAAATCTTGTTCTTTCAAACATCTTATTCATCTGTGAATTCTGACATGATATAACCTAGTGTGCGGCATAACAGTTTTCAATATTAAAAATAATCCGAAATATTTTTGGAGCAGCTGAATGATGTCTGAAGGATCATGTGACACTGAAGACTGGAGTAGTGATGCTGAAGCAATCTGATCTGATCAAAGCAATAACATAATTTTTTTTTTAATTTAGTCACATAGAAAACTGCATTTAGGCTATTTAAAATTGTATTTCACTAAATCTGTGTTTACGATTGCAGATTAATGGCGAAAACACCAATGAATCTACTACAAGCAGTAATGAGTGATGAGATGCAGCGGGAGGCTTTTGAGTGTGCTCTTCTGGCTGTGAACATGTATGAAAACGACACAGACATCGCTACGTACATCATGAAGGTTGATATTAAAGTCGGGTTTTTTTTGATAAGCTGTAATTGGTCTGGAACAGTTGTTGGTTCAGTGGAATCCAATACTGTATCTTTTCTTACAGGAATTTGACAGAAGGCATTGGCACGGCTGGGATTGCATTGTGGGAAACTATGGTTACTTTGTGCACCACAATGAAGAGTACTATGTCTGTTTTACAGTTGGCAATAGACATATTTTTCTATACAGGACTTGATCAAGACTGAACAACAGTTCAAACACCTTCCGTTAAGAAATTTCTGCTGTTGTGGTGTTTTCCTTTGTATATGAATTAATATTTTAATGACCATAATTCTCTGTGGGATTAATTTGATATATCTCATGGTGACTTTACAGAGCTCTCATAACATAAATTCCATCATGCAAGTCACTGATTTATGTTTTGATCAGCAAATAAGCATTCAAATATAATATAAGACATATTTATCAATGACTGTCTACATGTGTCATTTGTTCATGTTCAGGAGCAAAGTCGAGTGGTAATATGGATATAATGCTGAATTGCTGTCCATCCAAAAGGCGAGTTACCTGATTCTGCTTTATCCATATCCACCGACTAGTTCTTGTTTAAAAGAGCCCATATCTAGATTTCTACATGTGACATTTTCTTGCAGTGAAGTACAAATGTTGAAGTTTATGATGTGTATGGCTGCGTTCACACAGCAGCAGAATGCGGTGGTTAATCCTGTATTTGGGATTGATGACCGTATTTTCTTTACCGGTGTGAGTCTCGAAATGCCTCGTTCACGCAGCAGCTTTCAGTTGTGTTTAGAATTATGTCTGTATAAACGAGCAACAGCAATCAACCCGTATTCCTTACCAGTAACCATAGTGACAGTGACTGAAGTAATATCAAAGATGGCGACGTCCATAAACTTACAGTCTTAGTTTGTTCTCTCTCACAGTTGTCCAGTCCTGACAGCTGATTAACAAGGGTGTAGAAGCACCTAAAACAGATATTTCCAGAAAAATGATCCCTCAATTCTGATTGGTTGATTGGAATATTGATCCAGGAACGTCTTGTATACTTGGTGAAATCATGCTTGCCATCACTCAAAAGCCATGACATTTTGTGAAAATGCTTTCAGTTTTGGAACTATGTCTATTTTCGGTGGAGTTGTTCTTCCACATTGACGTTAACAGCAGACTTCCAGAACATGTCTCGTTCCTGACGTCGGTTGAGGGTTAAAAAATCTAACCGTGCTCGTTCTACAAATCACACAAATAGTTTTTGTTTCGGTTCAAAAAGAAGTCTTTAATAAATTACAATACTTATTTAACCCGTTTAGAGAAATGTGACTCCGGGCCACAAAACCAAAAAACAGAATTAAAATTGAGATTTTTACATAATCTGGCACAGATAAGTAAGTAAGCTGATAAGTATGGTTTGTTAGGACAGTATAATATATGTGGCTTAGATACGTGCAAAAAAATGTGTTCTTAGCAATGTATATTACTAATCAAAGATCAGGTTTTGATATGTTTACGGTAAGAGATTTACAAAATATCAACATTATAAACATTCTAATAATTTTTTTGCATAAAAGAAACGTATTAATGAATGCATTGTTGGCTATTGCTATACCCATGTTATTTAAGACTCCATTCACAGTATATTTCAAGAAGTGAGCCGTCTCATTCCTGTGTCATTTACCAGGTGTCAATGTAGGTCCTTCTTGATTTTTGGGAAGTCTTCTGTATGTTTCTGTGCAGGATGAAGCTGATTGGTTCCTGTACCTGAATTGATGCCACACTCTGTCCGGTCAGCTGACTCCCGGCTACCTATAAAGACTTCACCCTCACCCTTCCTGCAGGAGCTTTTGCTCATTTGCTGTGCTACACATCCAAACAATGTGTATATAACAACATCAGACTGGTTTTGTGTTCAGGGGTGACAGCATTCTGAAAATTTAGTAACATGAAATAATTCGAAAATTATCGTCTCTTCTTGCATGGTATTTGAAATGAAGGAATGCTGTGAAGTGACAGGGAGGTTTAACTGTGACATAAGTAAGAACAGGTGGAGCCTGAAACATTTACATTTGGTTTCACAGCTGGAGCGTCATAGAGACTGCCTGTGAAATCAACAAGGTAAGACTAAGTAAATGTATATATATATATATATATTAGTTTTACCTGATAATAGCATTATGGGTAAACAATTACTGCTTGCTGAATAATCAACCATCACAAAAACGTGTTAATCTCCAGATTCCTGCCGTTTTATTTCATATTTTTTCATTGAAACATATTGTTTGCTTGTGGCTACAGAGCAATCATGTCGAAGAAATCCTATGTAGTCACATTTGCACGGATGAGTGAAGAGATGCAGCGGGACGCTCTACAGTGCATCCTTATGGCTGAGCATATGTACCAAGAGAAGAATGATATTGCTACTTACATCGCAAAGGTTAACATAAGTTAATTGATTTACGAGTGAATGGAATGTCTCAATAAGCTTCAGTTTACTTAGTATGTTGAGTCGGAATCATAGAATTGCACTGTGTTTCTTTACAGGAATTTGACAGAAAGCACCGTCCCAGCTGGTACTGCATTATAGGGAGCTTTGGATGCCATCTTCCGAGCAGTCAAAGGGTCTGCTTCAATGATGGCAACAGATATATATACCTCTTCAAGCCTTAGCTGAGAGAAAGCATTATTCAAACACATTTTATAACTAAGTGCAGTGTAGGGCTGGGCGATATATCGGCTTTACCGATTAAGGCCGTTCTTTGATTGGCGCTAAATCTCCGTCAGCTGTTTTTAAAAGGAACGCCAGCTTATACACAGAGCCGTAGATCACTGAGAAGCCGCGCCATTGAATCACCCGCCAAACTAACGCGCGGCTTCTCTGTGATCTACGGCTGGCGCTACATTTAAAAACAGCTGACGGAGATTTAGCGCAAATCAAAGAACCGGCTTGCATAATATATCGCTGGAAATATATCGCCCAGCCCTAGTGCAGTGTAAGACACTCAGAGTCCGCTGAACAGCATCACGAGTCTTTCTGCTGTCTGCAGTCCGACTGATTTTTACAAAAGTTAAAATGTTTATATGACTCATTTGTTTATATATTAATGTTATTGTTTTAAACAAATTGTGATCAAATATGATCATCAGGCTGTTGAGGAGCATTTATTACTTCTCTTTTTCAGCATGGGAAGAGGGTTAAAAACCCTGAAACTACGTTTACAGTAAAGGAGCTGTCTCATTCCTGTGTCTACCTGAGATCTTATCAGTCACCCGGTGTCTGTGTGAGGGTTACGAAAACCTACTAGTCCTTCTAGTTCTACAATTCACAAATGTTTTTAGTGTTTTAGTTCGAGCTCTTCATTATGTGCTGCTTATGTATTATAACTACAATAAATAACGTTTTGATGTAGACTTAACTCTAATGATTTGGCTGCTTTATGTTAAGGGGACAGTAATACGATGAATACAAAACATTCAGTCTTCATCTGGTGACACTAGAGGGCACTCCTGTGTCTTATATGTGACCCTGCACCACATACATTTCGAAATTGAAATGTATGCATCATCTAAAAGCTGAGTAGATGAGTTTATAGTTGTCCGAATGAAGTTCTTAGTAATGTGTTACTCATCAAGTTTTGATATATTAACAGTAAGAAATATATCCCAATGGATTATAATCTAGTCCCAATGACTTTTGGTGTAAAAGAAATCATTTCTATACTATGTATTTTTTCCTATTGCTAACCCTTTTTGTGTGTTTGTAGAGGTTTAGGAACTTGAAATAATTGATGTTAAGCATGTTGCAGGGTATTTCAAATGAATGAATGCTTTGACATGAGTGAAAGGTTTCATAGAACAGGTGGAACCAGAAACAATACATTTACATTACTGTTGGTTTAACAGCTTGAGCATCAGAGACATTGTGTCTGTAAAATCACCAAGGTAAGACAAAGTAAAAGTATATTTATATTTTCTATATTATTTTTTTGTGGTTTCACCTGATAATAGCATTATAGGTCAACAATTACTGGTCGTGGCAGCAAGCCATCTCCACGCTGAAATTACAAAAATGCGTTCATCTCTAGGTTGACTAAGTCTCTGCTGCTTAATTACATATTTTCACATTACAACAATTTATTTGTGGCTACAGAGCAATACATATCAGGTCAAACAAGCAAATATGAAGGAAGTGATGCAGCGGGACGCTCTACAGTGTGTCCTCATGGCTACAGCGACATTGCTAACTACATTGCAAAAGTTAAAATGACTTCCTTGACTCAATGATTGAATGGAAAGTGTGTGATAAGCTCCAGTTTATTCAGTACTGGTCGTGGAACTTTACTGTGTATTTATTTACAGGAGTTTGACAGAAAGCACCAGCCCAAGTGGAACTGCATAACACACTGCAACATCTGTACTATGGTTGTTGGAATAAAACTTTCTGTGAGATTATTTTTTTTCTGAATTGAAATTGCACAGGGATCTATTTACTGACTGTCTTATTCAAAGGGGCTTACAAATGAGAAATAAAGAAGCAATAAACCAACAAAAGAGCAATGCAGCAAATACATGTAGCAAGGATTTTTTTGGTGCTGACAAATGATAAATCACAATTAATTACATCATAAATAAAACATTTTGCTGGCATAATACATGTGTGTGTATTGTGTATATTTATTAGGTGTATATAAACACACACACATGTATATATATATATATATATATATATATATATTAAATATACATTATAAATTATATTAATATAACTAAAAATATTTTCACACTATATGCTGTGTGTGTGTGTGTGTGTGTTTTGAGACATAATAAAAATACACACATATTACGTAAACAAATATTTTGATGTGGTTAACCTGAAAAAATCGTTTGACAGCACTAGTTAATATATATATATATATAAACATATAAAATAAAAAGATTAGTGAAGCTAGTATTTGTTGTTTTCTTTGAGATAAAGTTAATAAATTAATAGGGTGGAAATCTAAAAGGGGCACTTTCTTTATTTTAAAGAATATAATTAGAGAGTGCTAGAGTTAAAAATGCAAAGAAAAGCAACCTTTTTGCAGTTTTTCTGCAAAGGACAAAGATTTTCCAGCTCCGGTAGTTGTCCAACATCCTCAGATTTAAGGTCATAAATAATTTCAAATACTTTTGTAAAGTATGTCTCCACCTACCCTGACTTCCGGAGTTTTCGTGTTGCTATGGACACCAGCGAAGCGTCTTAGGCGCAAGGCATGCCGGTCTGAAATAAAATGCAAAAATACATTGCAGCGAGACTCTTGCCGAGTCGGCCAATCGCAGAACTGGGTATGGTAGCGACAGCCAATGGGAGACGAGAGCAGGAGGAGCCAACAGCAGCTACACACCTACATTACTTTTGGTCAAGCACACAGCGGGAGCATCTCAGGCGCTGCGTGCGAGCCGCTTTTCTCTCCGTATCAGCAAATCTGCTCAAAAATAAGGTAAAACTTTCATTTCCATCCGTTGATTGCAGTTTACAATACATATTAGACTTTGTGTATCTTGTGTGGGGTTTTTTTCCCGCTTAGAGTAAACAATGTTGTGCCTAACGGCAGTTACCCGTTTGCACACCTATGTTTAGCAACTGTATTAATTATAAATGAAATCAGGTATTAATGATATGATTTATTAGAATATAAACAAAAATGCGTAATTAATTAATTAATTGAACATTTAAAAAGGTAATGTAAAGTATTTCTTATTTCTAAAAATAACCGTGGCACCATTCATTAGTCGTTTACTAATAAAAAATATTTTTATTTAGTATTTTATCATTTAGAAAGTTGAGACTATTTTGATTAATTAACTGCAATCCTTTAAAATGTATAAAAGTATTATAAGTTTGTTGTAATAATCTGTGGTGCTGAGTACAGTCTTTAAGCTCAGGTGACCATGGCAACAGTAACCTGGCAAAATATGCCACGTGATGTTATGCAATAAAGATGGAATAAAGGCTGTGAAGCATCTCATGTGCTGATATTATGTAATGGCCATCCGCCCGGCTTGTGCGGATGACCCTGACGCCCGGCCGTCTCCGAGCAGATGCTGGAGGACTGAGGGTTCGGGGCAGGGCACAGAGCAGGATGAGCACTAGATAGTGTGCGTCACAGGGTGTTGCTCAGATCGAGCCCTGTTGCACTCTTTCATTCGGCATTAAATGTCTCTGTCTCTGCAGATCCAGTATGTCGGACAGAAAGGCAGTGATCAAGAATGCGGACATGTCTGAGGAGATGCAGCAGGATGCTGTGGAGTGTGCAACACAGGCGCTCGAGAAGTACAACATCGAGAAGGACATCGCCGCCTACATCAAGAAGGTAAACGCCGCTTTAGTGGGCGGAACACTTTACAGGCCACAAAATGTGACTATGACTAAAAATATTTATATATATATATATATACGGATTCTATTAATCAAATGTATTTAATTAAATATCATGAAAATTAAATTCAAATATGCTGAATGCATTTTTTCAAACGAATGAGGACATTAGAAGCAATCAAAACCGAAAGATTAATTGTAATAAATATTAACAAAAATCTATTAATTTATTTATTAAAAATATATTTTTATTTTATGTTTTGTTTAATTTCGTTAGTTTTTTAATATACATTTATTGCAATTGCAGTTTAACTTAAATATTTTAGTTATTTTAGTACCTAGTTTAAATAGTGAAAAAATGCATTTGTTTTTTTATTTTATTTTAGCATTTTAATTAGGTTCATATGTTAATTAATTTGATTAATTAAATTGATTATATTAGTAATAATACATTAATTTCAGTCATTTTTAGTCATCCTCTTAATCCTCTAAAATTGTTAATTGATAGCAATTAAAGTAAAATAGCTATCAGTTGATATCATTTCAACTAATTTATACTTCAAAAAAAATTACGATGGGAAAAAAACTGACTTTAAATGCGTTGCTTCCTTGCAGGAGTTCGACAAAAAGTACAACCCCACTTGGCATTGCATCGTGGGCAGGAACTTCGGCAGCTACGTGACTCACGAGACCAAACATTTCATCTACTTCTACCTGGGACAGGTGGCCATCCTGCTCTTCAAATCGGGCTGAGCGACGGCACCCATTCATTTCAACAGACCATTACGAACTGACTGTATTGACAAGGCGAACCATTCCTGCACTACTTAGCTGCCTGCCTTCTCTCGGCTGCGTCTCCTTTCATTCTGATTATTGTTTAGAATAAGCCTGTGTGAAAGGGAAATGCCATAAAGAAACACATGTATTTATTTTTGTTTTCTATACACGGTTTGAGCGGTTTATGTCACCTGCGTTTTTTTTAATTAAAGCTAAATGGTTTGGCTATTCGGCTGGAGTTTCTTGTCTTCAGGATGTGAGAGGGTTGATGGTGCGGAGTGTGAAGATGCTGGTGTTTCTCAAAATTTGACTTCTTAACTCCTTTTGTACAAAACAGAAATAGTACTGAAGGAGGGAAACAAAAAATATATGCTTGTGTGTGAGGATATAATTAAATATTAATACATTTAAATTATTTAACAATTAAAACACAAAAATATCTATTTTTAGCATGTTAAGTTATTATAATATTTATTCAATTAATATTACTTTAACATAAACTGAATAATAACTCTTGAATGTTTTAAAACAATTAAAAAGCATAAATATTATTAACATTAAAATCATTTAATTATTTTAACAATATCAGATATATTAAGAATAGTAACCTATATATTAATTTAAATAATTATTTATTACTTTCCTCAGCTTTACAATAGAAGTCTTTAAAGTTGTGCATCTTACTGAACAAGAATAAAAAGATGAACACAAGCCAGGCAGAGTACTGAAGAGTGAGGAAAAATGGGTTGCAAGAAACATTCGGCTGATTTGTGTATTCATGTAATCATGCCATTTATATTAAGACTCACACCTGTTCAACAGAATAGAGGTGTAGAGACACTGAGCTCATTAAGACTAAAAATACCCGCTGGAGATGAAGCTCAAAGCAGACCGATTTAGAATCAAAAGCGCCTCTGCTTTAAACTGTTTACTATGTATTTTAAGCTGACTGTAGAAGTAGAGTACAGATGCAAGAGAAATTGTCCAAAACACATTTTAAATAGCTTTTTCACAAACTAAAACGCAGAATAATTACCTGGTATGAGACAAATATCTGGGAAATAGTAATAAAATGTCGTTAATGCAACAATTGCTTGTTTAAATGCACTTAAACTCTTTATGCACTCTTTATGATTTTAAGATGATCTAATTGCATATTTGTCGTTTTTACTTTTAAAAAACAGCCAACGTTCGGTGAATGTTCAATGTAGGCGGTAACAGATTACAAGTAACGGGTTAATCAACCAGATTACTTTTTTAAAGTAATGCATTGCTTTTTAATTTCGAAGAAAATATCTGAGGTGTTTTTTTTCCTGCATTTATTGATTGACAGCTCTCCTGTCCCAATGTTGAGAGGAGCTGGGATTAAGATGTGAATTAAGCTCTAATCTAGAAGAAATGTTCACAAAAATATTCAGTGTTCCTCAAAAGCTATAAAAACAGGGAATATGGCTCAAATATCCAGTATGTTCACAATCCTGTTTTTAATTAATCAGTCACCTTTGATGGTCCAGTTCGATTCTTTTATTGCTGAAGAGTGTTGAACTTTCTTCTTCTGCGCTCTACTGTGCACTGCAAAAAAAATAACCGTGATTTTAACGGTAAAAATATGGTTTATATAATCATATAATTATATGGTTTTTCAGGGAAAAACCATATAATGACATTCCCAGAATTCCCTGCATTGTATTTCAAATTTCATTTATTATCAGTTGTTTATAAGGGTTGTATGTTACGGTTTAATAAGACCATGATGGTGTCTAGTGGATCCTTCTATACATGTTCATATTTCAAAGCAGCTTGTGATGATTCATCATGTGACCTTCCCATCACCACCTGCACTTGGTGTTTATCAGTCAAACAAGACATTTCAGTACTAATAGGTTGGTATATTATTATAATATCCATTACAGTACAGTTTAACTTAACCTAAAATGCAACTACCTTGTCTTTTTACAGTCAAATTCCAGCAGCTGTTATTGTACTGACATGAGTTCACTTTTTGCTTCAGCCCGAGGCTACAAGCAAAGCAGCCCAAAATAAAAAGTAACACATAATATATATATATATAATATAACCCAACACTTGTCACATTTTTTGGTGCACAGTTGATTAACACTTTACAGTAAGATGTCACGTAACATTAATGTATTAACATGAACAAAAAACACCACATAGTACCAATTCTTATTTCACTTTAATGAACCTTAAGTGTTACCAATGAATCAGTGATCATAGATGTTTTAGTGCCAGTTTGAGATGAAATTCTTAGCTTTGACCCCACTTACAGACCTCCTCATGAAACAAAACGCAAGGAACAAAGCACAGAAAAGGATCTGGGTTGACACAGATTTTATTTGCATTTTAGAAAACCAGTTTGTGTGGATAGACTCCATTAGACAGGCAGAACATGGAGCGCAGGTATCCGCTGAGCTGAGGAACCTTCTTGATCAGAGGAAGCAGCTGAGAATCCACTGCTTTCTGGTCGGCCTTGCGCTGCTCTGTCAGCTGGTACTTCTGCAGAAACACAACAAAAACAATCAGGTTCTCCACTCAGAGCCCTGCTGAAGCAACCAACGAACTAGAAGTGATCCGACAGTGGAAATCCTGTTTTACCTCCTTCTCCGTGTCAAAGATCTCTCCCTCCTGGTGCTTGGGTCTCCTCAGCTTCTTCTTCTTGAAGTAAGTGTCGGTCAGTGTCTTGGGGATCTTCATGCTAGAGATGTCCACTTTGGTGTTTGTGGCGATGCAGAACTTCTGGTGAGCTCTACGCAGAGGCACTCTGTTCAGAGCCAGAGGACCTGAGAGAGACAAGAGACGATGTTCGATTATTCCCTGCAACAAAACCCCCCTGTCTCTTCATCATCAGAGGCTGATCACATACCAGTGACGAGGAGGAGACCAGTGCCCAGCTGCTTGAGGAAGACCACGCGCTGCAGAAGGAAACACATTCACTATTAGTCCTTGCACACACCTTTGCTGCAATCCAAACATCAAGTGCTGCTTAACCCATCTGAATAGATTCGAGCTCAGATGAGTGAGTGTGTGTGTGTGGGAGGAGAGCATCTGTGCTTTTCATGTAGGAGTTCCTCTCATGCATCATTTCATCCTTTCCACAGGACTCTACATTAAATATTCACTCCTGGTGGACTGACCAGCCCAACTCAGAGCAGAAGTCGTCACATCTCCTCATCTTTATTTGACCCTCCAACTCTAAATAGTTCATCTATTTTTGACTTGTCTCTCTTTAACAAGCAGTTAGAAAATGAATAGCGCACCTGTAAAATAAAAGTCTCTAAAGCTAGCTTTATCTACTGTTATTATATATACATATTAAATAAACACATACAGTAGTCAACATTTGAAGTGCATCAATTTTGACGAGTGTTAAACTTAAAACCAAGCTTTTTTTTTTGGATCCACTTCAAATATTGACTACTATATACATAAATGCATACACGCCTAAAAACATGTACTGTGTTTTTTTTGGGGGGGGATAAAAGCACCTGCTAAATGACCAAATGTACCAAGCGTTGTGATTTGAACACCACAGCATGCTGGGATTCCCAAAGGTGTGCGTGTACCTTTCCGCGGTGGCGTCCGGTCAGCAGGATCAAGACGGTCCCGGGGGTGATGGACTTGCGCAGTTTCCTGCGGTGCTGAGAGAAGGGCTTGATGCCATGACTCCGCAGCTTACGGGGCACGTCGTCTGTGGGGTAATAACGGGGCTAGACACAAAACACACACCGTGAAGGTAAATGCATAATGTAAGTTAATAGTACTACATTTTTGCTCCTAAACAAATCTCAGTGATTTGGTCGTAAGTGTATTTGGCTCACCATTTTGCGCAGTTTGACCACACGAGTGCCTCCATTTTTGTCTCCACCAACAGTTTTGGTGATTTTGGTGGGAGTCCTCTCCTTTATTTTCTTCTCAACCTGAAACAAGACATGGTGTCAGACAACACCTGGTTTGAGGTGAGCTTAGCGAACCTGCAGTGAAGACACAGACACTGACCTTCGTCACTGGAGCTTTAGTCTTCCTCTTGTACATGGCCCGGCGAGCGTACATGGCCGAGCGGGAATAGCGGCCGATACCCCGGACCAGGACAGGGTTACGGCTGCCATGCTTATGGGCCTTCTTCTTCTTGGCGCCCTCCTTCTTCTTGTCGCCCTCAGCCATCTGAGAAAACACAGGAGATATTAAAACATGCATGCACGCAAAAATACATTAGGCTGCCCTGAAAACAGATCCATCATGAAAAGTACCATGCACATACTAATAAAACTGACGTCACATCTCAACATCAACAACCATTCTACAAATTAACACTCACAAATCAGGAGTAAGTCAATTAAATTAGGAATTTAGATGACTGTACGGTTGCATAAAGCGTATGATTTAAGTTAATAGACTGAAATGAACACATATGTACAAATAAACTCTTCAGCATGCATCTCAACGTGACCTGATGTAGCATAGCTAACATGCTAAGCATGTATAGGAACACCTATATAAACTGACAAACGTCATTATATAACGTGTTAAACTCTATATACACATGACAACCCGTCGCGTACAGATTTAGGGTGTTTAATGTGAAGTTAAACACAGAAATGCCGATTCGGTTCTCACAGACCCGGTGTCAGGCCTCCGCGCGCACGGAACACTCATAATGTAGTTAAAACACACCGTACACGCACAAATATTCACAGTTACTAGCGCTATCGGTATATTAAAGCATTCATATATCATCCAGAGAGAGATTTTAGGATCAGATGAATCGGATTAATGCAGATTGTGTTTGGGAGAAAACAGACACGAAAGCCACAATTACCTTGAGCTAGAAAAAAAGACCGACATCCGGGCATTTGACGTATATATAGTCGTGACGTATGACGCTCGCGGTTCTTCTTCCGTCATGGTTTCGTCTTAAAGGCGCAGGCGCTTCTACGGCCGCATGATGGAGTCGAAAGCGCCGGTCAAATACTCTTTGGAATTTCGTTGAAAAGTTTTATTATTTGAATAGGTTTAATTAGATTGTATGTTTTAGAAAATAAAGTAAAGCAATACATTTGATTTAGAAACGGAATCATACTGTAGATTAAGTAATTTGATCATTTTGCTGCTGTCAGTGCATGCAGTTCTGTAATGTGTGTGTGTGTGTGTGTGTGTGTGTGTATATATATATATATATATATACATTTTAGGGCGATCCAAACTTTTAAATAAATAAGATTTTTTTTTTAAAGTATCTTCTGCTCACCAAGGCTACATTTAAAAAAAAATAAAAGAATAAAAAAAGAAATGATTAAAATGATTAAAAAAAGAAAGAA
>JAUYWG010000041.1:1036143-1062973 GCA_034779775.1 Enteromius afrohamiltoni
AAATATATATATATATATATATGTATGTGTGTGTGTGTATATATATATATATAAATATATATGTATGTGTGTGTGTGTGTGTGTATATATATATATATATATATATAATGTATGTATGTATATATGTATATTAAATATAATATAAAAAATGTAATTCTCAAGACTTCACGGAGCATCTTTATAATATCTGATACAAACCTGTAAATATTGATCCTCCACTTGACCAAATTCACGTACAGTGGAGATGCACTGAGCTGCTTGTTAAATCCAGGTGTGAACAGTCATCATGTGTTCACTGCAGTCCATTCACCTTCTGCTCCGTCTGTCTGCCTGTGTTCAGATAGTAACCTGAGACTGTTTGTGAGCAGAGACGGAACGACAGCGCTGAGCGGCATTCAGCTGGCAAACAGGTGATTCCACACAAACACACCGCTAAATACAGAAACACACACACACACACACACACTGACCACGCTGTGTGTTGTGTTGCAGGGTCTCTGCTGGAGTCTATGAGCCGGTCGTCATTGAAAGCCATTAGATTCACACTCCCGGTGTTCCCGTTTCATCTCTTCATCATCCAAACACTGGAAGAATTTCACAAATCGACTCCAGTCTCCTCTTAAATCAGATATATCTACATCAGTCCAGATAAATGTTAAAGTGCCAAACCACTGCAGATGCCTGATGCCTTTCCAGCAGATGATGCACAACACAATTATTCTTCTTCTGGATTGAGACCTGATCTTATATCTATGGAGGCATGTTCCTGACAGGATATTAAAAAAAGTAATTGCGGATTTCTCAAAATAATTTTTCTGACAAAAAAGAACTGCAAAAATGATGTTCAAAATGGTAACATTACAAATTCAGAATTGCAATTTTTTTTCCTTGCAATTCTCATTATCTCTCTTTTTTTTCCCTCAGATTTGAAATTCAAAAGTTGCAATTACCTTTTTTTGTATCGTGTGTTGAAAACAGGCTTCCATGCAGCCATTTATGCTGATTACTGTATGTGTGTGTTTTTGTCTCGTCGTTGTACTTGTGTTTTGCTTTCGTCCGAGTCTGAAGCCATGTTTTTCATTTGCATTGAACACTAAGCTTAACACGATTGGGCTCTTTAGGTGGGCTTTTCCTGGAGCGTCAGCGGGTCTGAGTGCTGTGAAGGGGCTCGCAGGACGTCCTGTCTGTTGTCTTGGGTTTTCCCTCTCATCTAAAACTTGTTGCTGTGCAACACAAAACTCCCTCCCCACAGATTCTAGTTTTATAAAACCAGTTTAATGCACTTTACAAGAGAATCTCTCCAAGTCTGTCCAGGTCACATTGCACTTCAAAATCAAAATGAGAAGAAATTGTTTTTTATAAAGAGAAATTAAAAACCTATTTAAGTCAAATTAAAGGAACATTTTCCCTAAAAATGAGTTCATCGGATTTAGAGAAATGTGTCGTTACATCAGTGTCTCAATAATAGATGCTCTGCAGTGAATGGGTGCCGTCAGAATGAGAGTTCAGACCATCTGGAGAAGAAAAAAGCATCTTTCTTTGTATTGAAGAATGAAGAAACAAACTCAAGGATGAGTACATTTTCAGCAAACTGTTCCTTCAGATTTTTATTTTATCTTTTTTTTTTTTTGTATTGTATTGTAAAAATGAAACGCATTTTTAAAATTCCCATCACATTTTATCATTTTATTATTATTATTTTGCATTTCAAGAATTATGGAGTAGTGTACTTAAATACCATTGAGAAAAGAAAAAACCCCACATCTTAATAAGACTTATAATCTTTCTTTTTTTCAGTAAATTCTGATTTTGTGATTAAAATATGACCTGGACATTTTTTGCAAGAATTCATGAGATTCACCCAAATACTTTTGGGGCTAAACTGCGTACAACTAAATACAAAATACCTAATATTTCTATATACCTCTTCTGTAAGAACATGTTTATTGGGCAAAGCTGTTGATGTTCTTTAGTGTGGCTCTAAATGCGATATCATCAATGATTCCAGCCCCTGCTGGTTCATATCAGGACAGGGCCGTAAATGTGGTCTTCATCACAATGAAAGTGTGTTTTACGGGGCTCAGGATTTCCCAGAACCAGCTGGCTGGTTGTTGTCCTTCACGAAACAATCCCTCGATACAGATCGTGCTGGAGTTTTACAGAAACACATGCTTCTGATGAAGTGTGTTTAGCGTTTCTCAAGTGCACTTGATAAGCTGTGATCGGCTCTTTCAGATCACACGGTGCTGCTCATGTGAACCGAGTGCTTGTTCCCATCTATATTCGTGTATTTCCATACTCTAAGCTTTTAAACCGGAGTTCTCTCATTTATTGTAATGTGAACGTACTCCAGCGCTTTCTAAACCCCAGTGCACGACACTAGCACTAAACATTATATAGGTTCAGGTGGGATCACACGAGCAGAATGACGTTCATCTGTTCAGCACCAAACACTTGTTCTTCGGAGCGAGTTTAAGAATGCACAAGCCCTTCGTATCTTCTGCAAATAAGCTAACATTTGAATGCTATATTAATGAGATAGACCTATAACTTAATAAATGTCTATAATTTCAATGAAATTCACTTGTGTTTGTATGTAGCGCACTATTTTTGTGAATCTCGAATGTGCTTTTAATAAAGTTTAAGAAACTGTTTTACCCAGTTTGTTTGTGATGGACTGATTTAAAGTAAATGATCCGTTTTGTTTATATCTTGTAGCATTCAGTCAGCCCGTTAAAGCCATATTTTAATTTTTAAACGCATTCAAAATACGTTTTGTTTATATATATGTATATTTATCATGTAGCCTATATATAAATACACACACATACAGTATATATTTAAAAAAATGTTTACTTGTTTATACATTTATTTTTTTTCACGTTCTTATATATATTTCATATATAAACACATTTGTTAAATATAAATGCATGTGTTTGTATTTAATAAATTACACAGTATATACACATTATGTAAACAAAAACTTTAATTTTGGATGCAATAAACGCGATTAAGAATTTGACAGCACTAGAAAGAAGTCTCTTGCTCACCAATGCTGCATTTATTTGATCGAAAATACAGTAAAACGTGTGAAATATTAGAATAAAAAATGACAGACTGTGTTCCATTGTAATAAATTGTAAAATGTAATTCATTCCTGTGTTTTCAGCATAGTATCACATTCTAAACATCAATAATATGCTGATTTGCTGCTCAAGAAACATTTCTAATTGTTATCGAAGCTGAAAACCGTGATGTATTTTCTTCAGGATTCACAGATGAAAAAGATTTTTTTTGAAGCAGAAATTTTATGATATTATAAACTTCGATATGCATTTGGGAAAAAAGTCTCTTTAAGACAAGTCATGTCACTCAGCGGCCTCTCGGTCATCAAAGGGCAGCTCTTTGACCGGGGAAACATCTAATTCTTCAAAACTGTTCACTACGCTTACGATTAAATTTCGTATTTAAAATCTGACAACAACTTTGTAATAAATGTTGCTGAAATAGCATTATCAACAGCTTTACCTCAGGCGAGATCATTCAGAGCGCAGGCTTCAGAATGCTGATGTCATAGACATCATATAGAGTATGTTTCTATAGCAACCAGAACTGAAGCGACGTGCTGAATTTACTAATCAGCGATTGGTTACTTTATTCAGAAGGCGGGGCTTCTTGTGATTCATCAGCCGATTTAAGCCATGCATTTTCCTCCATTCAAACTACACGAGTGACACGTCTATTGCATTCTATAGTCTTTACTTTGGAGTTTCTGAAGATTGATGTCACGGTGAGTTCATATCCTGTCTGTCAGAGAGTAGTTCCTCTTCGGACGGTTCTCGAGCTGATAGCAGATCATACACCAAACACTGTCCTCTGGAGCCATCTGAACACCGCTACTGGTCCTGAAGGGCCGGAGCGCACATGACCCTAGATACAAGAGAGGATGTTGTAAAGACATCTGATCATTTCCTCACCAAGATCAAATATTACTGGTAAAATATTACAACTAGCTACCCTGCAAACAAACAAACAAAAAACAGCACAAGCTGGTAAGGTATGTTTTGAAGTTGGGATGCTGGTTCAAGATGTTCCTTAGCTGGTCATGTGCTGGATTCTAGCTGGTCCGACCAGCTTCCCACCTAACCAGCATATATCACTGTTGGTCTGTTCGGTCAAGCGGATTTGCAATAAGATCTGAAATAGTTCAGTTTGCTTCATTCTGTTGTTGGCAGTTCAGTAGTCAACATTTGAAGTGGATCAAAACCTTTCATCAAAGTTGCCCTAAAACCAAAACAACACCTGTTCTTGTCTCAGGATGAACATTTAATACACTTGTTTGACCCACTTGTAAAAAGTTGACTACTGTTTACTGTAATAAATATTTGAGAAATCATTATGTCTGATTTTATTAGTACATATGTGACCCTGGACCACAAAACCAGTCATAAATGAGTTTTTCACTGATGTATGGTTTGTTAGGATTGGACAATAAATAGTTACAACTATTTGAAAATCTAGACTCCGAGGGTGCAAAGAATTTAAGGAAGGTCCAAGTGAAGTTCTCTGCCATGCATATTACTAAACAAAAATGATATATTATGATATATTTAGGGTAGGAAATCTTCTTTTTACTTTATATCCTAATGATTTTTGACATAAAAGAAAAATGTCTAATTTTGACCCACACAATGCATTGTTGTCTATTGCTACTTATGACTGCTTTTGTGCTCCAGAGTCACTTATAGAGTCAGTGTTAAACGAGCTAATGGGAGAAACAGACTTAATATCAGGTAATATCAGTTTGACCTAAGACCTGTCTTTTTTCGAATCGGTTTGGAGCTGTTGATGTGTTATAATGCCCTCTACTGGACCAACAGTACAAGCTCATCTGAGAGATGCAGAATGACCTAGAATGAAGTAAGCGGTCACACTGAGGCAGAGGATGATGAGGAAGATGGTCCCGGGACCCACGTCCACCAGGGCACAGGCGTTCGGACACACACAGGGGCTCTCCACCCACATCTGCAGGGGCCCATCGCCTCTGAAGCTCTGGCTGTGTGTGATGGAGCGCTTTGGACCACACTGGTAATGAACCACAGTTTGAGGCTCGCTGTCAGGATACACTGAGAGCAAAACAGAGGTCACGAGGTCAAGATATATGACATGTTTTCTATTGCTTTCAGATAGCTTTAGATTTACATTAACTTAATAAACTTGATATTGTTGGCAGGATTTTGTAGTTTTTTTTAATTGAACTTGAATAAACATAAACTGAAATAAAATCTAAAATAAAAAAGTAAACACTTGTTATTTTAACTAGTTGTCAAGAGTAATCAGTGATTTAATAAGCTAATTAGTAAACGTGCAGAATACACACGCACACACAATAATAACAGAAATAAATGTAAACAGAAAATCTAAAAATAAAAATGTTTTAAATGCATACAGTATTTCAAATGTTTTTTTTTTGCCACTTTTTTACTATATTAACTAGACACAAAATATCAGTTTTATTTTTTTGTGAGGTCGAATGATTAGTTACAATTGGTTACAATCCAATTTTCTTAAATATATACATGTATATGTATTTATATTCTAAATATACACATTACACACACGTAAACAAAAACGTTTATTTTGGATGTGACAATTTTCTTCAGTTTAAATTGATTTTAAAAAATCTGTTTACTTAATATTAAATACAAATTCAAATAAATAAATCACTGTTTGCAAATTACAAAATATATATCAATTTGATTAATGTCAAACTAGCAAATGTAACTTTATTAAAATTGCATTTAAAGAAAGACTTGCCTGGTAGAGTCACTTACTGTAATAAGACACAGTGAGGGTTTTCTTTGAGTCGTTGTAGCTGAATTTATTGCCTTCATGTCTGCCGTAGTTCAAGTAGCGATCGATGAACCTGTTGTCCTGATGAATCCTACAGAAACAGAACATTACACCTCATCCCATATTCTGATTCTGTGAGCTTTTATCTGAATGTGCTGGACTGACCGTATCATGACACAGACAGCCACATCGGTACAGGCAGTGATGCTGAGGTCCTCGGGCTGAGAGAAGGGCAGACACGGGCTGAAGGACAGCAGCACGTCTGTGTTTCCAGAGGCTGATGTCAGGGGTTTGTGTCTCTGTATGAACCCGTCCTGATCCGCCACTGAGCCCAGATCAATGAGGCCGGACCCGTCCCGCATCAGACATTTACACCGGTTGACTTTAATACAGCCGCTGTGCTCCGGCTCGGACTGAGGAGCTGCTGCTGCCAGGCCTAGAGACAAATAAAGCATGCTCAGAACCGAGAGAACCATCCTGAACATTCACCACTGCTGAGTCTGAACACTAACTAGCACTGCAGCACTAGTCAGCTAACACACTACTGATAATAACACACCAACGTGTAAGATTCCAGCACCAGCAGCAGAAGAGCTCATTATTACTAACTCTGTTTACAGTTAGTAAAGTGATTGCATGATGTATAAAACTGCAAAAAAAAAAAAAAAGTAATATATAAGTGATTACATTAAATTTAAATTATACAAATACTGAATATATGAAAAAAAAATTTACAATTAGTGAATTGATTGCATGATGTGTAACATTTTAAATCGTTAAGCTATTAAAACCAACAAAAGAGAAATAATAACCAAGTGCTATATGACAAGTCTCGGATAGCCTATATATATACAACAAAATATATCCTAAAAATGTTTTATTTTTTTCATCAGTAATGTGCATGTGTCTTTTTATAAAATGAAAATGTCTGGTTTTACAAGTTTCATGAATACATGACTACAATCTCAACCAAGGTGTTGCTCTTTAAATAAGGCGGAGCAGTAGACTGATGAACGCACTGGTGCCTCAAATTATACACACATAGAAACATAATAAGCAGAATGGCAAGATAGATGAATGCTTTTTTACAAATAGGCGGGGAGTGGCGGCCGAAGCTGCCTGCAATTGGACCGTAATAACAATTATCCTACTATTCACTGTATGTTTTCGTAACAAATTACATTTTTATGAAAGTTTCTCGTGTCCATAGTCTGGTATAAATTATTATTATTAATAAATTATTGTCAGAAAAAGCGCTAAAGCGGCGAGACCTCACGTGATAACTGTTACTTTTCTCACCACGTCTAAGATGGACCAGTCACAGTCGATTATGATTAGCGATTTTAAAAGATATTTTATAGAAACCGCTCCAGCATGGTTTTATTTGCACACCAGCTGCTAATCTTTAGTAAAAATGGCTTCAAACGATTACACTCTTCCCCACAGAAATGTTTCCAGTAAGACAAAAACATTGCTGTGATTTGAGTGCGACTCAACGGAGGATTGTATTGGTGAGCCGCTCAGCGCCCCCTGCGGTTAACAACCGTCCATGTATCCTAGAAACCGTTGAGGACAGAAACACACTGGCCTCTGCGGAGCGCCCGACGCCGCGGGGATTCCGCCTCTTTCTCCGCTTACAACATGGATTTCAACGTGAGGAAACTCGCTACAGATGCTGGGATATTCTTTTCACGAGCCGTCCAGGTAAAAACGGGCCGTTTCTGGAGAAATACACGAGTTTAAAGGCGGCGGTCAGAGAGTCGGTGACAGTTGATGTGTAACTCGTGACACCCGCTTCTGCGTTAAGCTTCACAAAACACCAGATAAATTCACAAATACACTTCAGACGATTAAAATACAGCTGCGAACATTATCCATGCGTGTATGTTTTAAAACAGCAATTAAATAGTCAAATTAATTGGGTGAACATGAGGCGTAACGTTATTAACTTGGCATGTTTGATGTTATTTTCAGTGTTGAGAAGTACATTTTTAACCTGCATGTAACTAAACTATGTAATTTAATTATAAAATAAATGTAATTGTATTCAGTTACAGATAAAATGCGAATTAAATTACAGTTGGCTATGAAAACGGATTTTTTTCCACACACATATCCACATAAGGTTATAAATTTAACTACTGCCCTAAAATATAATGCACCGATGTTTTAGGGGTTTAAGACAAAGAATAGGACCCATGTTTATTCGAGGACTGTTTGGGTTGATGTGTTTGCTTTATTTTTCATCCGAGGCATCGTTAGTGTTTCCTGTCATAACTGTGCAAAGATTGATTTCAAAAACAGCGTCACAGCTTTTAAACTATTTTTTGTTATGGTTTTAAATCTATATTTAATCTTAGAATGATCACAAAAAAAAATAAAATAATAATAATAAAATTCTAATCTTAGTTCAGGTGATGAAGGATTTAGATTTTGACAGTAATCAGTGTTGAGAACTATTACAACGGGCCTAGTTTACATGAAAACGATTAAGCGTTAAATAATACATTAGAAATTTAGGGAAGTAATCAAATGTAATCGGTTAATCGGATAGTTGCACTACATTTTAAGTCAGCTTTAAACTATTATATTTCCAAAGTAACCTCCCCAGCAGTGATTATTTGGATTCAGTTCATCTCATTTTTGCTCCAGTTTACAGAGGAGAAGCTGGGACAGGCTGAGAAGACCGAGCTGGACACTCACTTTGAGAATCTGCTGTCCAGAGCTGACTGCACCAAAAACTGGACCGAGAAAATCTACAGACAGACTGAAGTTCTGCTTCAGCCAAACCCTGGTGAGCAGGTGCAGGTGACTCACCTGATGTATAAGAGCCATGAGTCAGTTCAGGACACTGCTGTGAACTGTGTTTCATCTGTGGCACCTTCAACATTTGATCAAACATCAACTACTGTGTGTGTGTGTGAGATGATAATGACATTATTCAATTTTATTTGGAGAAAAGTCAGAAATTATTTTTTTTAATCAAAGAAAGCTTATATACTATACGTATTTTGTAATAATTTAATCATATATATATGATGGTATATATTATTAATATATGGTATATTATTAATGAGTGTTATATATGTTATAAATAAAACAGTGTATTATATATTATTAATGAAGTCTAGAAAGAGAACAAGCATAAAATAGAAAAAAAAGTAGCGCAAATTCCACTTCATTATAGTTTATTTTAAGCTAGTAGTCCATTAATATATGAAAAAAATAAAATTCTTACTTATCAGTTTGGAAATGATTCCTAATAAATTTATACCTACATCATAATGTTAACATTTCCATCATATATGTATGTGTGTGTGTGCATATTCATCCATCCATTATTAATCTATTATATTCTGTAAAACTCTCATTTGTTTTCAATGATTGTAGGGGCTGAAAAAATGTCCTTTCATTTCAAATTGATTTATGGGTTGGTCCTTTAAAAAAACCCCAAAAAACTACAAAGTAGACCGAAATGCTGAAGTATGTCATTCTTCCAGCACAAAAATCATTGTTTTTCCTTTAGTATGTTAATAGTGTCACATCAAGACTTCTATTGTTCACTTGTTTTTGATGGGTTTTTTGGTCCATTCGTGCGGCAGGTGCTCGCATTGAAGAGTTTCTGTATGAAAAGCTTGACCGGAAGGTTCCTCCGCGGCCCACTAATGGAGAGATTTTAAGCCAGTTCATGCTGGAGGCAGCGAAGGAGTTCGGATCAGGAAGCCCGTATGGTAAGAATCCAGACTCAGAAACATGTCTGACAAAGTTTTTGTTGTCTCTTTTTTTTTATATATTTTTTTTTGATCAGCACTTGAACATTCTCTGCAAACCTCAGCACTGGATTGCCTGTGTGCATTTTTGGCAGCAAAAGGCTGGCAAGAGTAAATGCTTGATTTATTTTGTCTGTAAGAGCTGAACTTCGGATCAGGGACAGATCCATTGATTTGGTTTTCAGTTGATGCTCTTAATCTAATTCAGTCCCCTGCAGCAACATTAAGAGGCACTGTGTACAGTGGGTACGGAAAGTATTCAGAGTCTTTGTAATATTGCAGCCATTTGCTAAAATCATTTAAGTTCATTTTTGTCCTCGTTACTGTACCCACATCCCCCATATTGACAGAAAAACACAGAATTGTAGACATTTTTGAAGATTTATAAAAAGCAAAACTGAAATATCACATGGTCCTATATCGAATACAGCCATGAGTCTTTCTGGGAAAGATGCAGCAAGTTTCTCACACCTGGATTTGGGGATCCTCTGCCATTCCTCCTTGCTGATCCTCTCCAGTTCTGTCAGGTTGGATGGTAAACGTTGGTGAGCAGCCATTTTTAGGTCTCTCCAGAGATGCTCAATTGGGTTTAAGTCAGGGCTCTGGCTGGGCCGTTCAAGAAGAGTTACGGAGTTGTTGTGAAGCCACTCCTTCATTATTTTAGCTGTTGGAAGGTAAACCTTCAGCCCAGTCTGAGGTCCACTCTGGAGAAGGTTTTGTTCCAGGACATACCTGTACTTGGCTGCATTCATCTTTCCCTCGATTGCTAGCAGTCGTCCTGTCCCTGCAGCTGAAAAACACCCCCACAGTATGATGCTGCCCACCATGCTTCACTGTTGGGACTGTTGTAAAATGTATACTTTTATACTGAATACTTTCTGTACCCACTGTATGTCTGTGATTCTGAAGTTACTTTTGTAGATATAATGTGAAAACACAAATAGGTGAGCGAGCGCTTCGCTCTTTAAGTGGGGCAATAATTAAACCGTACCGACTGTGATGTTGAAGTTTTTCAGTGTGATTGTATTGATTTTGCAGTCTCTGATGTTTTCTTCCCTGCAGGCTGTGTAGAAGCAGCCAAACCAATTAATCTCAATGCATTTTCCTTTCTGTTTCCCATTGGACTGATCAATAGTGTCAGAGGTCACAGCAGTCTGTGATGTCATTTCCTGTCCAGCATTCTTCCACAGAGATTTATTTACCCTTTATAACCTTCAGTAGAAGTACCAGAGTGGTGGTGTTGTTGTTTTTTTCCCTTGCTCTCACATGATAATTAAATTGACCTAACTGTGTTTTTATCAATATTAATAAACCTGATTCTGAAAAACTACAATATTAACCTCCGCTTCAGGGTTTTATATCAGACAAAGGATGAATTTTAGGCTTTCCTAGCAATTAGAAAATTATTTTACAAAACAATCATTTCTCAAGGCAGTGCTTTGTGATGAGCCATTAGTAATCCGAACAGGACGTGTGACCTGTGTTTGAGTTTCAGGTCAGTTTTGATCGAGTTACACACAGCTGGGAAGAAAAACATTGATAAATGAATTGAAATTCATTTTTAAAATGAAATTAACAATCCAGTTGTGCAGAAAATAAATAAACATATTAATATTATGTGAGAAAACTTCTCATATCATCTATATTTTATGTATTAAGGTATAATTCACATGACATAATAATCAGACATTTTCATGATTATTTTTGTAGTGCAGCTTTGTATTATAAATTATTTGACTTGACTGCATTAAATATATAATATTTTATAACCCATAAACTTATTAGTAAGTGAATAAGTATAAATTCCAGGACAGAATTTTACAGTTTAATATTTATCCTGAATGATAAATGCTTTTATAACAGTGTTTGTTTGCCACTTGAGAAGCACACATAATAGATCTGTAGAGTGGAAAAAGAACTGTGCGTTAAAGTGCACTTAGTGGTTTTAAATGGCTCAATAATGTCCCGTGACTGACCACATGCTTTTAGGATGGGCTGTAGTGTTAGTCGGTGGAAATACAGTTTGTCTCTGAAAGTACAGGATTAACGCAGCCTGTCTAAAGTATTGTAAACCTTGAAATGTCTATTTGTAAAATTAATGGATGGAGTATGTATGAACTTTTGACTGCATGTGCTGTAGGCCTTTAATTAGGTTATTTGTGTCAAGAAAGCATGGTTCTCCCATGAATACATGTGAAAGGTATCCAAATGTCTAAAATCATTGGATAACGTCTTGTCTGTAAACTTAAATGGAGCTACATGAACAAATGATGTTCTCCAGCATGATCTGAGATCATCTCAAAGAGTCACGCAATCATTTAACCCAGTGGTTCTAGCCTACGTCTGAATAGTTGCATAGAAATGCTGGAAAAAAACTCAACTTTCTTGTTTTACATTTTCCCCAAAACCTAAAACTGCGAAGAGGTGTTAATTATTGATTCGGTGGGGAGACATGTTTGTGAACGTCCCTCTCAACCCTCTGTGACATAACTTGCTTGCATTTTTATTTTACATTCACATTACATTTCTCCATTGATAGCAATGACAGATAAGAAGATTACACTGGCCTGCATCATGTTTGCTGAATGAAATCCAATAGCAACTTGTTTCTTGCTAATTTTGTGGAGGTGATTCCAAAAACAGCGGCACTTTGTAGCAGTTTTGCTTTCAACAGCCATTTTTTCAGTTGAAGTCTTGAATTATACATATGATTAGAAAAATCGTCCTCATTTTGTGAAAGACTGTGTGTGATATTTTTGAACTCTGCTTCTTCAAATTAGGTGATGATTGAACTTTTTTTGCAGATCAGCAGAATTCTTTTGAAGATGTGTTATTTGTGCACCCCTGTGTTGGAAATGAAATAATTCTGCCCACACTGTGGGTTTTACTCGTGACTCATCTGTGTGTTGGCCGTGTAGGAAGCACCCTAATTAAAGTGGGCGACTGTCAGAGGAGACTGGGCGGCGCTGAGAGAGAGTTTCTGCAGTCCTCCTCTATTAGCTTCCTCACACCCCTACGCAACTTTCTGGAGGGCGACTGGAGGACCATTTCTGTGAGTTTGACTGACTCTCTGCTAACAGATTTGAGAACGATGCTGATATATTTCATAATGTTGTCCTCCTCTCAGAGAGAGCGGAGGCTCCTGGAGAATCGGCGCTTGGATCTCGACGCCTGTAAAGCACGACTCAAGAAGGCCAAAGCAGCAGAGGCTAAAGCGGCTGTAAGATTTATTTGCATTGTTCTCTCCTCATCAAGGATTGATATCATAAGGGATTTAGCATTTCTGCCTAAAAAATGCATAAGGAATAATTCTGCACAAAAATATCAAAATTAGGTGAAATTGAAACCTTCATGGATGTAGATGAGATTTTTCAGATTTAGAGAAATCAGTGTCTCAGTAAGTGAATGGGTGCCGTCAGAATGAGAGTCCAAACAGCTGATAAAAACATCACAATAATCCACAGCACTGCAGTCCATCAGTTAACATCTGGAGAAGTGATGAGCTGTTTTTAAACAAAGAAACAAATCTATGAAGATGTTTTAACTTTAAATCGTTAAAATCTGATTCTATAATAATGTGAAAAACTCTCTGCTGTTGTCCTCTCACATCAGAATGCACCCACAAATTAGTTTAGAATTGTTTTCTCTTGTTGCTTCATCTGTGCGGATTCAGACCAGGTGACTTTTTCCGCTGGGAGGAAGCAGTAATGTCTCAATATTTTTGTTTCTAACAAACACGCAGTGTGGACTATTGTGATGTTTTTATTAGATGTTTGGACACTCATGCTGACCCATTCACTGCAGAAGTTTGTTAATCTAATAACTGAAGGTAATAATTGCCTTCTTATTATGTGTATTTTATTTGTTTAATTCTGTCCTGCAGAAACTGTATGTTGATTTTAGTAGTCCCATTCCTCTTCCTTATTGTCATGCTTTGATGACATCACTCGATATGAGTCTCTTCCTCGTGTTTGTTGCGAGTATTGAGTGATTTGTTGAGTGACCTGTTAAACGAGCACTAACCATGTGTCTCTACTTTAACCTTCACAGTGTGAGGGAGAAGTGAGTATCGCAATGCGTTTTTTCTCATGCATGCTCTGCTTTTTTTTTGCCTTTTGAGCATTTATTACAGTGACATGAAGTACTTTCAGTTTTGTTCCTCATTTTTTTATGAGATACACTAATACATTCTTTTGAATGATCTGATGGAATTACTTCTATCTGAGTAAACCTTTTAAAATAAAGATTTCCAGAATGCATCGCAGCAAGCTAAGATTATTAATTAATTTATTTGGTAGTGAGAAAATTTGTCTTCTGGCTATATTAAACTCACTTTAATTCAAATATACAAATATGCAAGTGTCATGCACAATTTTACATACTTACGCTTGTTTTCTGTTTATTGGACTATCATATAAATATGCCAGTGTTATTTTAGTATTATTTAAATACTTTTGTAGTATATATTACTTATATTTTTACGGTTTCTGTCTCATTTTTTAAAATTAATTTAATTTTAATGTAATTAAATTTTAGTTAGTAATTTTGTGCCTTTTGTTCTTCATTAGTTTTTTTTAAATATTTCACATTTAACTTTCATTAAATTTGATTTTAGTTTAATACTTAAGCTTATTTCAGTTAGTTACCAAGGCAACATTTCTATTTTATTTTAGTTAGCGTAATTTGTAGTTTTAGTTAACTATAACATGCTACTACAGACTATTGGAGCTATTGGAACTCTTAGCTGTGAGCATTAGCCGTGATTCATCCGCTGTTGAAAATCATTTGAGGATACATTACAGTTATAGTGCTGCCTGTTCTTGCTTGTAAAGACAGTCGACAGGGAAATCAATCAGACTTTCCTCTGTTAAGAGTGATAAGAGTGTTGCTGATGCTGAAGTCTACAGAATAGTTCTTCTGTCAGCGTCCTCTAGTGGCTAATATATAAACAGGAAGTGTAGTATGTAATCAGCTGTTCCGTCACCTCATAATACACACCCACACAAATGGTTTTGGGATTCATTAATGCTGCAGGTGCAATGTTTCAGTTGCAATATCTTATTCATCAGTCAGTGAGATCAAAGATCAGATGTTTTCAGTCTTATAAATGAAAGATTAGCTAAACATCATCTAAATTAGATCAAACTTATTCTGATCTTTGAATCTTCTGATGCATGAAGGCTTTTAGAAGAGAATTCTTGCTACCTTTTGTTTTTAGTTATCCGCAGTTATCATCCTATAGTTCAGTGCAGCGGATGAAGATGGGAGTCTCTTACCTAAAACATCTGCTGCTAGTGATAGTGTTTTGGCAGGAGTTGTGTATTAAAGTGTGTTCCTGTCTGTTTCAGGCTGTTCCAGACTTTCAGGAGACAAGGCCGCGTAATTATGTGCTGTCTGCCAGTGCATCTGCGGTAAGAACATCCTGCGGTCTTCAGTGTCTGAGACGTCCTCCACACACACCTATATACACAAGAACATATAACATTTCTGTCATTCATTATATTCAAATTGCAGTGTTTTCCTACATCCTGCACGAAATTTGGTTTTATTTTGATTCAAATTAACATAATGATCACAGAATAAAAAAACTAGCAAGAGATATATTTTTGTGAGAAATTAAGTCACAAAAACCTTTTTAGAATTGATTTTGTTCTGTAATAGAAATAAAAACAGAATCGCAATTTCTAAGAGAAAAGTCAATAGACGTTTGCAAGAATCTAAGAAACAAAAAGTCGCAATTATCGTTTTAGTTTGTTTATTCTGTGGCAGAAATGTCTTTTTCATAACTTTGTTCTACGCATTTCACCCCCGTGCATTAAGGATGTAAATGTGCAACCTAACACCATTACAATACGGTTTCGTCCTCGAGATGTCAGCATTTTGTCCCTTTGTGTTCTGCTGTAATTAAACACAACTTGAGTTTAATACTTCTTATCATTGTAATGCTCTCTTTGCTCTTGTCTTGTCTTTCTGTTCGTCTCTCTCCTCTGATCAGCTCTGGAACGAGGAGCTTGATAAAGTAAGTATGACAAATATACACATTAAACGGAACATTTCATGGGTCAAAATAGCATGTAGGTTAACACAAACTATCAGATTAAATATGTCATTTGAAAAAAAGCGTTATAGTGACTCTGTACCGTGTCTTCTTTCTTTCATCATCGCATCTTGTCTGCAATGCAACTAATGAGGATGCTTTCAGTAATAATGCCATAAATAGATTTAATTTATTAAATTAACTTCTATTAACTAAATCACATAAATATTTGATATTATTGTTAATGACAAAAATAATGTTTGGAAATGTAAACTGATATTTCCTACTGACGCACTACTGCAAAAGATAGAAGTAACCCTCTTAAAACCATTTTTTTGGTGAAAAGAATAGCAGACTTTTGCACAGTAATTCGAATCAGACTTTACTAACGGCAAATTACTTAGACTTGTTTTTAAGCGATTCCTCCAATGGTCATGCAACTCTAAATGCAGATGAATCTTATGCCAGTGTCAAAATGGGGTTTGTTTTCTGTCATATGCAGGCGGAGCATGAATTGCGAGTTGCTCAGACAGAGTTTGACAGACAGGCTGAGGTCACCAGACTGCTCCTGGAGGGCATCAGCAGCACGCACGTGAGCCATTTATACATGCATGGTGCATTAACACACGTGAATAGCATAAACAAGCTACTTCAAACCGATGGCCCTTATCGTCAGGATGGGCTTAAAGGCTTTCATAATAACACTTCTATATGCATGCGTTGAAGTTCAGAGAATAGCATTTCAAAACATTGTTCAAAAGACTGCGTAAATATGTATTATCCTCATGCAAACAAACGAAGTGCAGCCGGTGTTTGCACAGAGTGACATGGGTTTTATAGTGACAGGACGTCTTTTCTGTCTGTGCAGGTGAATCACCTGCGCTGTCTGTGTGAGTTTGTGGAGGCGCAGGCCATGTATTACAACCAGTGTCACAAGTACATGCTGGAGCTGCAGAGCGAGCTGGGCAGGTGCTTATACAGCAGATTTCATTCATATCTGCAAAATGCTGTTTGGTCACTGAATCATTTTTTTACATTAAATGTTAACACTTTACTGTACATTAAGGTCATACTGTAGGTCAGACATTAGCTAATGTGAGCAATATATTTCTTGTGCTAATACATTTATTCATCCTTGTTAATAAAAGTGCAGTTGTTCATTCTTGTTCGTTCTTAGTGCATTACCTAATGTTTACAGATGATGCGTTTGATTTGAAAAATTCATTAGTACAAACTAGAATTAATAATTTGTGTAAAAGTACTATTCTTTCTTCTTTTATGTTAATTAATTGTTAGTTAACAGTTAAATAATGTTAACAAATGGAATCTTATTGTTAAGCGTTAACTATTAACTTTTTCTTTAAAGAGGAAAACTTTACAGTGGAAAATATGACTTGGTGTACCATAAAGGAATGGTTCACCCAAAAAAGACAATTTGATGAGAAAATGACTCGCCCTCAGGCAAGATTTACATAATAAATGTAGTATTACATAGTTTTGTTTTGTTTTTTTTCTTAAAAACAACACTCATAATAGTACAACTGTACATGTTATAAGAGCCTGGTATACGTGCTCATCAGCGGATGGGTGCCGTCAGAATGAGAGAAAAACATTACCGTGATCCACACCACTCCAGTGCTTCAGTTAAAATGTGTTTGATAAAAATCACAATAATCCACACCACTTTCTTACAAACACCTTTTGGTTTTACGAGACATTACTGATTACTGTAATGGATTACTCTCATTCTGACGGCACCCATTCATTCATTGCTGAACAGTGGGTTTAATGCTACATTTCACATAAAGAAACAAACTCAGCTGCGTCTCAGATGGCCTGAGGGAGAGCACATATCCGGCACATAATAATTTTTCATTGAACTATTCCTTTTAAATATTTCATTTGTAGATCATGACATCACAGTTGTTATCCTAAACACTTTTTTACTTTTCCCACCCGTCTGCTCACAGTTGCAGTGGAGACATGTGAGTTTTGACTTGGTCGTCTTGTTAGGGTTCACACTAGCCAGCAGAGCCCTTTACAGTGCTCTCTATTAATCTCCTCTCTTTCAGAAGATGCCCCGACTCTTTGGATGTGAATTCCCACCCGGCCGGGAGCCCCACGGATCCGTCGATGAACTCTCCTTCTCCGCTGGAAACAGATGCTCTGCAGATTGAAGAAGTTCAGCCACCAGCCAGCGGCACACGCACCGCCAAAGTGCTGTACGACTACGACGCTGCAGACTCCAGTGAGCTCTCGCTGATGGCCGATGAGGTGAGCAGATGTTTGATGGATGATATTACATTATATTCAACTTTATTGTCATTACTCTTGTACGAGGCAACGGTTTATGTCTAACCAGGAGTGCAGGATATAGGTTATAAGTGAAAACAGAAAACAGATGGATGTACTATGAACATAATATACAGCTTGTATTTACTATAATCAGGACTTTACAATTAGATGAACATAGTGTACAAGTTGCTGTACATTATTAATCATTGTTTAATAATCAGGAATATGTAAATTAGATCATTTTAATTTTAATATATTCGGCTATAGTGGCAGTTTGGTTAAACTGATTAGTTTTAAAGAGTTTGGCTACAGAGAAAGTTAGGTTGAACTGATGGTTTTTAAGCCGTTTCATCTGAATGTTGTTGATTATTTAGATTGTTTGCTTGAAAAGCATCCTGAAGACTCTTAATTAAATTATTTATCTGATTGGACGATTAGCTCATCACCGTGTACACAGTGCCTGGAATGGACTCTGATTGGCTGATTGGAGAGCGGGGAAACCAGAAGGGGAAGGTGCCTGTTACATATCTGGAGCTGTTGAGCTAAAGAGGCGAGACACACACACATACAAGCTTTAACACCCAGCAATAAACACACAGAATCATGGACACTTATGAGATCAACCCATGTGCATCTCTTTACCAAGAATCAAACTATTGTTTGTTTACATGCATGTCAATGGGAGACTGATTGACTGGGGCTTCATTTTTCTGTTTGATTTTAATATTTAAGATGTTAAAGCCATTTGAAAGTTATTTTGGAGAAGTGATATCACTGAGTAATACTAAAATCCATCACTTTTTAATACTAAACATAACCCATAGAAATGAATAAATAACAGAACTAGTCAGGATTATAATTCATAAAACATCATTAAAGCACACCAATACTCACCCGTGCAAAACAAATCTCAGAACTAATTACTCATTTACAAATGCCTGAAACACTCATTGTGAGCACATGTTTGTATGTATGTGCCTGTTTTCTTCACTAAAACCTGTCCTGTGCTCAGTCAGAGTGACTTTCCTGCCTTCAGTATACGGTTAACAGTCTTGATTCAGCTTGTTTAGAATGCTGATGACAGATAGAAGCTCAATATTAAATGTTTGAAGGTTATCCATGCCATCTAAGCACTGACATATTTGCCCAACTTTGTTTCCTTGCAGACCTCCGTAAGCCTAAACTAAACACGGCCTTAAGTGCATCTCATTCAGACAGATGTAATGTAACGAGCTACAGCTAACAATGTCTACAGCAGCACCACTGTTAAAATATTCTGTGGAGTGACCATGTGATAGAGATCAGAACATGAATGTTGATCTCCAGCCTTAAAGTCTTCATAAAACCTGTTTTTCTTGCATGAGGAACTTGACGGTGCAAGAACACCCGCTCATGCTTAAAGTGCCACCTAAGTTAGAATTGTTTTTAATATTTCCTTTAAGTAGGCAAAATCATATGAAGTATCTCCATCTTGAGGCCCATTTTGACATGGTTTTGTTTAGAAATGTGCTGTTGCCACATTAGGTTGTTCTTTTAAAGGAATAATTCACCGAAAAATGAAAGTTTGCAGATAATTTCCTCACTCTCAGGCCATCCAAGATTAGGATGAGTTTGTTCTTTCAACAAATTTGGAGAGATTTTGCATTGCATCAGTGTCTCAGCAGTGGATGCTCTGCAGTGAATGGGTGCCGTCAGAATGAAAGTCCAAACATAAGTCTTTTTAAACACATGCCACTTTTGTCTCCTGAAGACACTACCTGATGGACTGCAGTGCTGTGGATTATTGTGATGTTTTTATCAGCTGTTTGGACTCTCATTTTGACGGCACCCATTCACTGCAGAGCAGCTATTGATGAGTAAGTGATGCAATGCTACAAACTCATCTTTATCTCAGAGGTACTTTTTTTTTTGCTATTTCTTTAGTCTCATCTACTGATTTTAATGTGTTTTGTGTCTGTCCGTAAGCATGAGTGTGTTGATGTAAACCATACTTTATTTATTTATGCCAAAATGAACTGCACAACCTATTAATATATTTATTTTTTACCTAGCTTGCTTCATCATTGTTTTAGTAGTGTCAAAGTGCAGCTAAACATTTAGATATTTTGTTCTGTGTGCACAATTGTACGTTTTATTTTACTTCTGATGTTTACTTACTACTTTGAGCTTTATTGTAAAACATTATGGATTATGTATGTGTAATGGCCAAGATGAACCCATTTGAGCCAACGGCTCTTGTTTATGACGCCTTCTGTTGTTGTATTGTATTTAATGGCCTCTCTCCAAGCCATGTGGAGATAATCAAGCTTAGTAATGTAATAAAGCCATTTTATTGCGATATATTGCTTTCAATGTCTTCACTAAGCATTTACACACGCTGTTGTCCTTTTTGATTTTTTTTTTTTTATTCAGTGCAACATAAATCCATTAAGCTTTAGAGATTGCACATCTAATTCAGTTTGTTAGCAGTCATAGATAATGGCAGTTTTTATGTAACTAAGTCAACAAAAATACCAGGTTTATTGCCCGTGACAGGAAAAGGCCATTCCAGGAACGAATAAATGACGCAATAAAATCAGGGGTGAACTAGTTCAAATATAAGACGTTAATGTCTGAATCTCTATTCTGTTATTCGGAGTCACTTTTGCAGCTATATTTGTAGTACTGTCTGCATTTGTAGCATATTTTACACAAAACTATATGTGTCAAATGATACAATGAAACCACAAATGCACTACTGTTTAAAGGTTGGGGGTGAGAAAGAGTACATTTTTGGATGGAAATTAATACTTTTATTCAGCGGGGATGCAATAAATTCACCAAAAGTGACAAAGACATTTATAATGTTGAATAGATAAATGCTGTCTATTCATCAAAAGTTTCATAAAATGTATCACTATTTCCACTATTCTTCAGCAGAGCGGCATATTAGAAGGATTTCTGAGAGTTTCAGAAAATTCAGCTTTGATTTACGGAAATAAATTACATGTTACAATATATTCAAATTGAAAACAGCTATTTTAAACTCTAATAATTATATTTAACTGTTTTTATAGACACTTATTTTTTGGATCAAATAAATACAGCCTTGGTTAGCATGAGAAACCTTTTCTACACACAGAGCACTATCACTACATAAATAATCCAGCCCACGAAAACAAATACTCCGAACATCAAACTGAACATGACAAGCAGACGAGCCTTCTGGGATGTTTTCTCCGCTTCACGGATGTCACCCCTGGTCAGCGCTGCACGGGTCTGTAGAGAGGTCAGAGGTCATCATTAATCAGGGTGACTCATATTTTGTATGCATGTGTATCGGTACTAATGCGCTGTGTTTCAGGTGCTCACTTCATACGAGTACATGACCGCGACGAGGCCGCTCATGAGACAGCAGAAGATGGTCACCAGCAGAGACTCCACCAGGTAATCTTTAGGTAACGGCGGCTGCTCTTCTCCCAGCGGCGGCCCGTTCATGTACTGAAATCAAGTATTAGATCTTAAAATCCAAACGGCAAGAATAAAACAACAATGACTAGACCTGAAGCTTCAGACTTGAACTCATGAGATATTTGTCATAAGAGTCAATACTTTATATCCTGATGATTTTAGCATGAAAGAAAAATTTAACGACCCATTTAATGTAATGATGGCTATTGCTACAAATATACCTGTGCTGCTTGAGACTGCTTCATTTAGTTGATACCTGTCTGTCATAGTGGCTCATGGTTTTCTTATGACTGAATTCAGAGTATACTAGTGTAGTATCAGGGGTGGATTTAGTGAATTTGGGACCTCTGGTAAATATAGGAAAGGAGCCCTATACTTGCACATTTACTGTTGCTGCTGCACAATGGTGCCACAGTTATGTCCAGTGGTTTTTATGTACGTATTATGGGATTCTTTCAATAACAGTTATTCATTTAGCAGACACTTTTATTTTTTCCACAAAATAGCAATTGATTTACAGTTGAGATACAAGAAGTAGTCAGAAGTATACATTTTATTACTTATTAGATTTAATGACACAAGCCAGTTCAACTTAATTAGTTGCTTCAGGTGTGTTTAATTGGAGTTGGAGCTCAACTTTGCAGGACAGTCGATCGCCAGGAGAAGGGTTGGGCACCTCTGCTGTATATTGATGCAGCTAAATACATTTTCATTGATACCGTTTCTGTTTTCTTAAAATGGAATGCATATGAAAAAGTGACTGAATAGTTTCTTATTAAAACTTTATAACCATCTCTCACTTCCAAGATGTTAATCTGCACAAAAATTCTGATTTATAATCGAGACGTCGTATGATAAAATCAAACCGGCTACACATAAGACTTGCATGCTTGCATGTGAAATTAGGCCCCATTAACACCAGTGTGTTTTCGTTTTAAAGTGGCGTTCTAGAATGAAAATGATAAGCAACCTATCTGTGTTTCAACTGAAAGCGCAGCTCCTTTCAGCCATTCGCGCTCGTGCGACAGTTAGCTTCAGATGTAGAATATTTTAGTTTGCTACAAGCAGGATACACAAGAAGCACAATCAGCTCTGACACGCAGATGGCTGTCGTGACAATAAACACCGTCAATAGCAACTGTTGGCGTGCCCGCGCTTAATGCACATCTAGTGTATGAAAGCATTCTGGGGGTCCCTTTGATTTTGGCGGCCCAAGGCAATCGCCCACCTTTGCCTGATGGGTAAGTCCGCCCCTGTGTAGTTTACTACTGCTATTTGGAGTAAAAAGTGTCCCTTCTCTCGTGGCTGAAGTAATTGGCAAGATAATTAAAAGATGGCTGACCTTTCCATTTGTTGACATGATAAGGTTAGATTCTAACGGTGATCTTATGTTGGATGTTTAGAATGAAACCATCATATTTAGAAAAAATATAACAACGATCATATCATATAATAAAGTATCATTTGTTGTTACTACTGTAAATATAAATTTGATTTTTATTTTCAGAATTTATTAAAATTATTTTGTTTCTGTATTTTAAAATATATATTTTTTTATATTAACATTTCATTCTTTTATTTTTCAAAATAAGTAAAGAATAGTGGCTAAAGTGATTGCTTTGTACTAACATTATTTTAAATGCCGTGTGCCTTTAACCCGTTAAACTAAATAAACATCATGAATGATTTATTTTTACACAAAATCTGTTGCTCCATTAATGTTCAGTACAACATATATTTTTCTTAATATACATATTTTTATAAAATATTCAAATAGAACTCGATCTCCAGAGTACAAACCATAACACACCATTTGCCAGATCTTTAACTGATCTGTTAAATTGATTTTGTTTGATCTAGCACCCTTGTTGAAAGATGGGAAACAAAATCATTATTAATCATGTGAGATTGAAAAACGTCAGTGGGAGTGGCAGGGCAAGGAGTCGTAATAACAATGATACTCAACTTAATGCACAAATATACCTTTTATAGAAATAAACTGTATTTTCATTTAAAACTTAATTCTAGTTGCCGTCTCTTTATGCCCACCTTTTGTTTGCTTTGGTTTGCTAACTACCAATAATATAAGACAAGGAGGCTTTTCCATTCCCAAAATCACTTTCACTGACTTTTAAACTAAATGTTCGTTCCAATCCAAGTCCTCCAACCATCTTCAAGAATCGACTAAAAACACATTTACTTGACCTTCAACTCTTGCAATCTCTAATTTAATTTCATTCTTTACATTTTTTTCCCCCTACTAGACTTGCATTTTATTTATTTACCATATTTGCTACCTTCTTATAAAGCAAAAGCACGCACATCAATTTCAAATGAGTGCTCAACTAAAAAATAAGTAGAAACATCTTTTAAATGTAAAGTCGGCAACACCAAAGCTCTTTCTACTTTATTATTAAATTATTATTATTATTAAGGTCTCTATAGATTGCTCTCTTCTTTTTCTATTTTAACTTTAAAACTCCTTAATTCATGTACAACATGAATAGATCTCGCACAGTCACTATTTCCTGTGGTGTACCCCAAAGTTCTGTGCTTGGTCCACTTCTGTTTCTCATTTACGTGCTGCCACTGGGTCAGATTATTAGACGTTATTGTCTTATTGTCTGTTTATAGTTACGTCAAGCTCAGTTTGAACATTGGGTTCTTCAAAAGCACTATAGAAATTAAACACATTACTACTATTATTAATATTATTTCAGCAGGATCTTACTATAGTGTAGGATGGGTAGGTGGTTGGCGGGAGGAAGGAGGGCTGGTAGAAAGCGGGATTGGCTCCAGGCTGGCAGGCGATGACGGGCTGGTTGGGGTACTGCGGGTACATGAGGTAGGCAGTTTTTGGGTCTGGAGGGCTGTATGGAGGAGGGTTGGGTGGGGCGCTGCTGGTGGGGCCGTCTCCTGCAGTGGTGCTGGTGTAGGGTGGGTGGAGCGTATGGGTGCTGTCCGTGTCAAACGCAGGGTTCAGGGTGCGGTTGCTATCGGTGTCGTATGCGTGATGGGCTGTTTGGATGCTGTCTGTGTCGTTCAAAGGCCCGGCCGTGAGGATGCTGACCGAGTCGTATGCAGGAATGCTGGGTAATGTCGTGGCTTCTCTCTGAGCCTCCTGGAGGACGGGAGGCCCTGGATGAGTTCGATCATGGCGGATGTTTGGAGGAGCAGCTGATGTACGGGACAAACAGATAGAAGTGTTATTTTTCATTTTAGTTTATGATACACTACTGTTCAGAAGTTTTAAAAAATAATCTCTAATGCTCACCAAAAAATGTTTTCTGTGCGTTTATGTGGTAAAATGTAATTATCAAAGCTGTATTTACAGCATTATTACTCCAGTCTCCAGGGTCACATGATCCTTCAGAAATCATTCTAAGGCTGATGATACACAGGGTAACCTTTTGAGCAGTGTTGCTGGGCAACTTTAGTTTATGTTGCTCTCAATGGGCAACCAGGTGAGACACGCGGCCCACGACTGATCTAAAATATCCAGATAGAAATATGTTACTCATTCTCAGTGGGAATGTGCCTAATCAACACTGAAAACGTTGCCCTGTGTATCACCAGCCTTATATTCTGCTTAAGAAACATTTCTGATTATTATCAATGTTGAAAACAGTTTTGTGGAAACTGTAATGCACTGTATTTTTCAAGATTCAAAGTAAAAAAAAACAGCATTTTGTTTGACATAAAAATCTTTTGTAGTGGCATTCACTGTCACTTTTGATCAATTGAGTGCTAAATAATAATAATTAATTTCAGAAAAAAAAACAATTTTTTTAATGCAACTTATTTTACCATACTGTAAATTTAATGCATTTGTTTAGAACATTTTTATATATATATATATGTTCCTACTGGACCCATCTTCTTTCAGCTGTCAAACATATACAATTCTGGTCTTAGAGTTTAGTGTTTTCTGTAGTCATTACATTAGAATGTTTTGGCCGAGGCTGTGGTTTTTAGAGATTATAAACATCTTATATTTGCGTTTTTGTTTCGTTGCTGCACACATCCCTGTAATATTCCACCTGAGAGTTATTTGAAACTCACTCTCCATTCGGAAACTCAGCTCGGAGAGAAACCTTCACCTCCACAACAACCCATCAATTATTCACTCATGATATATAAGATGCTCAGAAATTGAAATGGTGGAAAGTAATCAGGTACTTTCTGAGATCTTCTCTTTATGTTCTTCAGTTGATGAACTGTTTTTAGTCAGCCTGATCTCCTCTAAACATGATCTCTGGTTAAGGCTCACTGAGTTTCTTATTCTCAGCTGAACTGACATGCATCAGAAATAACAAACTCTCATACGCATGCCATTCCATTTATGGAGTTGCAGAGATGTAATTAATTTTTTTCCTCAATTCTTTGTTTTAGCATGTACTTTGGTGCAAATTAGAATTATCGTGCTATGATTTTAATTAATTTAAAATATTTTTGCTTTTTAATAAAATGTTTAGCATTAAGTAATTTATGGATTATTATTAACTAAAACTGAACCCATAGAGCAATTTCATTACTTAAAATAAAACAATTTATAGTTTAATTTTTATACATTTCAATTCAGTTAACCTGTTTTATTTCAGCTAGTAGCCAAGGCAACGTTTCTGTTTAGTGCTAAAATAACTATAAAATACTTTTAACAACTAATTAATAAAAAGGAATAAATAATATAGACATTTAAAATCAATATTATTATAAAAATCTATTTAATTCACCACATTAACACAAACTAATAGTGTGTTAATGATACTAAAATAACACAGGCTCTAACAAAAACGTATCTCGTCTTAAATCTGTTTTTTCTTTTTAGTCATGTTTCTGTCGTCTTTTCTATGTGTTTTCTAAACCAATGCATTTACACAAGTTGTTGTTGTTGTTTTTGGCTGTTTTCCAGCCTCGGCAGCACTCTGACGTGATGATGAACACAATTTTCCATGAGTTTGTGCTGGACTGAATGCATGAACAATGAAGGCTGCTCACTTTACCTGAGTCCATCAGGGATGTTCAGAGGTCATCAGGATCCAGAACAATCCTGGGATATATCCAGAGGAAGTGTGTCGTTGCTCAGGATCAGACGTGTGTGAGAAATGGCTGTGGCTTGTGATCGCTCTCTCTCTTTCTCTCTCTCTCTGAACAGTATCATGTTTGATTAATAATTGACAACTGAGTCCGTGTGTGTGTGTACAGTATGTGTTTATAAGTGTCCTTATGAACATACCAGCACGTGTTGATCTGTTATTGTAAACAAACGTGCCATGCATAATGTAATTTAATTTAACAATAATGAAGTAATTTCCCTGCACATAGAGCTAGGGTTATACAGGTCCTTCTCAAAAAATTTGCATATTGTGATAAAGTTGATTATTTTCTGTAATGTACTGATAAACATTAGACTTTCATATATTTT
>JAUYWG010000041.1:1063158-1090547 GCA_034779775.1 Enteromius afrohamiltoni
TCATGAAAAGGTTCTCTAAACGAGCTATTAACCTAATCATCTGAATCAACTAATTAACTCTAAACACCTGCAAAAGACTCCTGAGGCTTTTAAAAACTCCCAGCCTGGTTCATTACTCAAAACCACAATCATGGGTGAGACTGTCGACCTGACTGCTGTCCAGAAGGCCATCACTGACACCCTCAAGCAGGAGGGTAAGACTCATCATTTTGAGGTAAATGTTTTCAAAATTCTGAAAAATCTGTGTGTAACTTCAAGGAGTGTCATTTACTGAACACCCTATTTTTGCAATTAGGCACACTTTTTTGGGAGTTATTACATAACATTTGGTTTTTATGTGTTCCACTGTTCAGAACTGTGCTGATTAGCATTTTTGAATGCTCAAAAGTATCTAAAATGGTCCAAAACATTTAGTGGAGTTTTCGTTAGTGACGTCTCTGTGGTGTTTTTTTCCTGGGAGTTTGTTCATAGAATTGTCACTACCTAAACACATCATCATTATTCAGGTAGTGACAAAAAGGAACACACAATCCTCATATTTGGGGAAATAAACAATTTTAGTACGTTATGCAATTTTTTTGTATTTTAGAATGTACTGGTAGTGTTTTAGTATGAGTCAAAATACTGTGATGTGGACTCTACCAAAACATTACTGTCACTACCGAAACATGGGACGTTCAACTAAACATCAACTAAAATATTATGATATATTATTATGTTTGGTTCAATTTATATTCAAACTAATGAAATCTGTAACTTTGAAACCAAATTAAACATTTTGCCTTTTACGAATAAAAAAAACTATTCGAAAAGCAACAAATCTCATTTACACTTGAAATATTGTCAAAAATGGTATTATTGGTTTACCGCTCAAATTTGTTTTTAATAAAATAGCAAAACAGATATTTACAATGTAGATGTAAGCAAAATCCTAATATGTAGGTAAAAGTAAGTAAGAAAGATCCAAGTTTGAACCATTTCACGAGTTATCATGCATTTTGGTGCAAAGTGGTGTTAGTTATCATGCTGTGCTTTTGATGCATTTATTAAGAACAGCATTTAGATTTTTTTTTGTAGATTGGACATTTTTTTGCAGTTTATTTTCTTTAAAATATAATATGAGAATTAACTGCACAATTACTAGAAATGTGTACCTTGAGTATCTGCATACATACATATTTGATCGACTTTTATACATGAATGCATTTATTAATTTAATACGTATATCCTGTCTATTCTGATATATACATGGATGTCTCTGGGCAGAGCACAGGATATCTGCTCACCCTAGATCTGCCCTGAATATACAATACTAGACGATATAATATGGATGAGGTGTAGGTGATTGAAGGCTTGTTTGCTGTGGTGCTTAAACCCCTCACAGCCCCCCAATAATAATTTTCTAGGTCCGCCTCTGAATGTAATGTCTACTCTTGTGCAGAGTCAGACGGAATGGTCCTTTAACACTTACCAGAGGAGGGCGCTGATTAGCTGACAATGATTTCATTAATGCACTGGTGCATAGACCAGATAAAATGATGTTTCTTTAAAGGGTTATGACTAGAAGTTTAAGGTGAGAGAAGCTGATCTGCACACACATTTTTAAAGTCTTGCTGTTTTAGTCTGTCTTTGATGATATTGTGTATTTGATCTGTGATCATCTCCATCAGTGGTCCATTCCTGCAGATGTGATGAAGAGACTCGTTCTCCGCAGACAGGTAAACACAGCATGCTCAAATATTATAATAAATATTAGAACTGCAAAATTTAGCCTTGCAGCTACTATTGTTGACATTTATGCATGCATTTAATTGCTTATAATTAGTATTTTAATTATTCTAATATTATAATAATATTATTTATTTATGAATGTTGCATATTCTTATATTGCTTTAATATATTTGTTTGTATTATTATTGTGTGATTAATATACTGATTAATTTGTTATTTTATTACAATTTTATTTCAATTCTGTTAAATGCACACTTCAGTGAATATCATTTAAAAAATCTGATCTGCTCCTCACTAAAGTGATATGAAGAACACTGTCTGCTTTCATTCAGTGGAAGAAAGGCAGAGGATTTTGCTAAAATGTGTTTCCATCGTGGAAAAGAAGTGCATTTGGAACAACATGATGGTGAGTAAACGACACTCACTGGTATATTTCTATGGCAATTTGTTATCCTGCTCAAATGTCATGGTGGTAAAATATGAAAATGTTGCTAAAACTGTATTCTTCACTGGAGCCTCTGTGAAAGTCAGTCACTAAACACTCTCAGGATGACACCAGTCTCTTTTATTAATATGATGCTTAATATGATACAGATTGTTTCAGAGCAGCTTCGCAGTGATAGACGGGGAATAACAAGTGGTAAAATTCATCAGTTTCATGTGTAGAGCGTCTACAGAAGACCTTAGTGCCATTATTCAAGTCAGTTTAATGTTGATTGAGTGATGATATTGCAAAGTAAGTGTCGTTATCTAACTCGATTCAGTTCAAATCTAGTTCTAAAGTTAAATCGGTCTTTTAAAGAGTCTGGTGAGTTTGGTGTTTGTAGAAACACTGAAGTCATTCAGAGTTCAGTCAGCTCTTATATTTCTGCTCTGACGGTCAGTATGAAACACCAGCACGCTGAGATTATTAGACCACAGAATGAATAAACTTCAGCATCTGAGTCAGCTCAACTCCTCCGTTTGAGCAAAAGCTTTCATTTTCACTTGAGATTGGTCGAGAAAATGAGAGAAGCAGTTCTGAAACTCAATGGTTTGTGTTTGTTCCCATGGCTCTTTACATTGAATCTTCAAACCATAATCCTGTGTGAGTCTGTACTGACCTGCTGTTCGTTATGAGCAGATGATTCGGCTCCTTTTGTTGCTTTCTGAGGTAATCAGATTACGCCGGTTAAACCTCTTTTTGTTGACTCCTTCAAAAGCTAAAGCCCATTCACTGGGCAGCCAGAACTTTATCAGGTAATAGTAAAAAAGCAGAAAAACTTAACTTATTATGAACCAGCCTGAAGTACTAAAATCTGTTTTGTACCATTATAATACGTTGAACACAAAAGAAATGCCAAAAAACTCAAATGGATTCTTGGTATGACAATCTGTTTTTAATGCAAATTATGAGATGATTTGTGGATGATAACTAATAATTTCCAAAAACAGTATTTTTTTATTTAAATAATTATTATTTAAGTTATTTAAAATAAGTTACGGTATTTTACTGTAAAATTACATATACCAGTTAGATCTCTTAGAAAAAGGTGTCTGCTTGATGCAGCAGTGATGAAGTAGAAGTAAACTCTGTGAAGGTACAGAAGCTGGGCAATCAGTTGGGCGATACATTTTCAAAAGTGACATGTTTGTATCTAATGAGTGCATTTTGGCTCCTTATATTTGTACCTTATAGGTACAAAAAAGGTGCTGCCCCCAGTGACAACTCTTGTACCTTTATTTCTGAGAGTGTATTAAACATCTCAAATTGTGCTTTGTTTTCCACACATGCTTGTAATGTACAGTATAAAACAAGTGATAAACTTCAGAGATGATGAATGAGCTGAAACATCCGTGTTTTACTCTTAAACGCTGTGGAATTTCTTCAGAGTGACGAACATGTGGGATGAGGTTGAGTGGATAAATTCAGGGGTTTAAGAAACAACATAAATCTGTTGAGCAGAAGAGCGGAGGCTGCTGGAGATAAGACACAGTTTATGCTCTGGGCAAACATGTTTTCATTGTTCTGTCTACTACGTCTGGGTGGGAGATGATGGAAACACAGTCCCAGCAGAGAATATCACTTTTTTATTTTATTCATAGGGAAATGTGTTTTTATAGGATTTTTGAGGATATCTGAGACGAAGTGATGCTGTTGTAAAAGTTTCAAAGCTATATAAAGTCATATTTAACCCTGTAAAGATAGCCTACTGTATCTTATTTGATAGGCCTCTAAATGATCAATATGGTCAAAACTTTGGTCACACACAATCAACATGACTTCTAAGGTTAGAATTTTTGTTTAGTCTAATTGTACAAATATCAGTCTTTTTGCTGTGATCTTGACTGAATTTAATAAAACAAACTTAAGAATAACTCGATATCGTTGCTAATATATTTCCAGATAAGCACACTACTTTTTTCGTTAAACTGTGCTTAAATATGAGTGTTTGTTCATCTCTTGCTCATCATTGTATAACACTGCATTGTGTGTTTTGATAATAAAACTAAGAATTAAAAAGATCATTTTACTAAGACATATTTTTGGGAGTGATGACAAATATTTTTATGTAAGAATTTGCTGTACTATAATAAAAATGTCATTGGTCTACATAAGAAGTATCAGAAAGTAATCAATTTTTGTCCATATAAATATCAGCATTTTGAAAACCTTTAAATACATTTATGGCCCAAAACGGTAAATTATACAGTTTAAAGCTGTAATTTCTAAACAAGAATTTAAAGTGAACGCACACTGCTATTAAACATGTTTTGTACCTTTAACATACTAACAACCACCATAATAATCATTCATGCAAACACAAAACACCATCACAGTAACTTTTTACTTGTAAAAACTGTACAATTAACACCTTTTTAAAATGTTTAAATTACACTTATTTCTTTACAGCAAAAAAGCCTGATGTATAAAATATGAAACTCTGCAAAAAATTGTTTACATCTTACACGGCTCATGAACACAATTAGGATGCAATAGAACACTGTAAAAAACAAATCCGTAAAATGTACGGTAAAAAAACGGCATAAAACCGTGAAAATATGGTAACAATAAGGTTGTAAGTTAAATTTACAGTTAAATACCGTAATTTCTAATAATAACCTGCAATGTAATGTTAATATACCAACCTATTAAAGTAGTGAAATCTATTTTGTACCTTTACAATACACTGATGACTACCAAATGCAGGTGGTGCTGAGATTCACACAGACACTAAACACCATCATGGTAATCATTAATAATTAATAAACATCATTAATAAACATTAATTTAACAAAATTACATAGCGTACAACCCTTATAAAAATAACTGATCCAAAAAACTAAGAAGAAACATCAAATTCAAACAAAATGTAAAATGCAACGCAGGGAATTATTGGAATGTCAGTTTACAGTGTTTCCCTGTAAATTTAACAGGAATATACCATTAACCATTTAACAGGTTTTTACCGTAGCATTTTCAGTAACAGTTTTTAACCGTTAACATCACGGTCATTTTTTACAGTGAAGTAATGTGCTGAAACTCAATGAGATGTTAAATCCTCTAAATCAATGAGGTTGTCAGAAGAGCATCGTTTCTGTGTTCACTCACTCCTTCATGATTCAGTGTAGATCAGTCTTTATCTCCTGATAACGTGTATGAGATCACGCTGTAGTAATAACATTAGTCAGTCGTAGTGCTGAGTGAGGCAGTCGACATAAGACGGATTACACTCACACGCTATTACCTTCTTAAAGGGGACTTTAAGTTACTTAAACCATTATTAATCATTTTATTTCTCCCAAATGTCCCTTGTGCTGTGCTGAAAATGCTTTCATTTGATGCTTTCAGTCAAAAATGCATATATAAATAATAATATTGTAAAGAGCATGCAGATCTCTGCTATATTATCAACAAATGTTGGATTCAAACTCATTTTCTTTTTCATTTGCACTGGTTTTGTATTTTTTTATAACTGATTGATCCTAGGCTTCATTGAGCTTCTGCACAATTTAAGTAAAAAACACCACCACCAAAAACATTATTTTAGATAATTTGGCAATGCTCACTCAGAAGCTTTTCAGAAGCTGAAAAAATATGTAGATGAGGCATTTTTGATATTTTTTGATAATTAAATGAGGTAATAGTAGGCCTTTTCTTCCAACCAGCAGATAAGATTCTTTTTAAAACGTAATGTCCTGCATATAAGATGTTTTTATTGTGCTTTTGGTCACAGAAAAATATCCCAAACTACATTCAAAATATCAAAGCAAGTGAAAGATGCAAAACATTTGATGAAGAAATTTGTTCAGTTTGAAATGATAAAACTATGAGTTTGATCAAAATCCTGCAAACATGACACGTGTGAATATGGCATGCAGTATATGGACATATTTTACATTTCCATATATTGTTGCGAACTAAAAGCATTTGTGAAACCTATTAGAAATTGGAAAAAAAATGTATTAACATGTATATCTTAGTTGCATAAATAAATAAAATACATATATTGTTGACATGTATTCCTACATATGATAAATCTTACAGATACATCTGCAGATATATGCATATAATCACACAAACTTTATCAATCCAGAGAATATACATGTGTGAACGCACGTTTATTTATATAGCACATTTAAAAACAACTGATGTTGACCAAAGTGCTTTAAAAAAGATAAACGAAAACACATAAATGGTAGAAACACAATATCACAAAGGGCAATATATGCCACGTTTATTACACTTGCATACGGGGAGATACATCCACTAAACATCGACACTGCTGTAGTAACAGGCGTTATGTAAATGTATTTCATGTTAAACACACTAGAATGTGTATTAGAGCTCTTGATCTCCCTCATTTTAATAAAATGTCTGGAACGTTTTGAGTCCATCAGAACAGAGCAGCACCCCGCTGGAGTTTAATGAGGGTCCCGTGAGGAATGCTGGAGGAGTCTGGCCTGAATGCTGCTGCTTGAATGGAATATACCTGTATTTACAGCAGGAGTTTAATTAACCATCGTCTGCACTCATTCCCATGAAACACCCAGAGAGATCAGACCGGTGTTAAAGCCCTGGAATCGCTTCTAATAATAAAGAAAGAAAACATGCCATCATCATTTACTCACCCTCAAGCTGAATGAGATTCCCAGTTCTGAGTGAGAAAACACAAAAGATGATATTTCAAAGAGTATTGGAAAATAGTAGTAGTAGGTGAATGGTAGTAGTTGACTATAGCCATGAAAAAATATTATGAAAGTCAGTGGGTACCAGCAACTGTTACAAATATTTGTGTGTTCAGCAGAATAATAGTAATACAAAAAAACACAAGTTTGAGGTAAATTATGATAAAAGATGACAGATTTGAGTGAATGTTGTGTTCACAGTGACATGCACAGTATATATTTTACTAGATTTTTTTCCTATATTTTTTATAGTATTGTATTGGGATTAGGAGGATAGCCCCTTGAGATGAATCATCTCGTTTTCGAGGGGGTCCTCAAACATAAAACAAATACAATACAACACATGTACTTTCACACTCGTCAAAACTCTCAGCAGCCCCACCCATCCAACATACTCATTATTGAAAACAAATACATACAAACAAAATTCACATGATATACATACACACCTAAGGAAAACATTTAAAGCAAAACTTTGTTTGCAAATAGGTGAAAAGCAACGTTTTAAATGAATACAATAGATCTTAATGACCCAGGCAGGCTATTCCAGTCAGATGGGGTTCGTCTACCAGTCTCTTTGGAAATCTTTGGCACTATGAAAGAGAGATACTCAGTATGTCTTAATCTGTATCTAGGTCTATATGGAATTAAGTATTCCTTCAGGTAAGAAGGATAATCATAGTACACACATTTAAAAAGAACCAGGTACCAGTGAAACAGTCTTCAGTGAGTCATACAATACACAGTGGTGAGTAGTGAAAGGACATCTCAGGGCAAATCTACAAATATTATTGAAAACAACAGTTAGAGGCTTATAGTTAGGGGGACTATTAACTGTGACACAATTCTCAGCCTAGTAAGTTGAGTGAAACAACTAATAGAGCGATACAGTTAATCTTCTTCACAACAGAATTAATATGACATCTGAAAGAAAGCTGTGAATCCAGCCAGAGGCCAAGATATTTAAATTCAGCAACTTGTTCAAATGAAGTATGGTCTAGAAATTTGAGAGAAAGATTATTACTTTGGTTCAAGAAAGCTGATCTAGCAGCAAACAGCATGCTATATGACTTTTTCTTATTTAGTAATAAATGATTGGACTGAAACCAACGTTGAATAGCATTAAAGTTAGATGGTAGTAAAGATTGAGTCTTAGAGACCAGGTCATTAGATGAATATTTCCCTGTATCATCAGCATACAGATGAATACTACAGTCTGAACAGATTTGTGGAAGATCATTTATTAATAAAGAAAAAAGAAGAGGTCCAAGGGAAGAACCTTGGGGGACACCTTTCTCCATTGTCACAGATTGAGATGTACTACCATATAAACCGACACGCTGACGTCTACAGTGAAGATAAGAGAGTCTTTTGAGAGGCCTATTGCATGTAATTTATCGAGAAGCAAATAATGGTCAACCATGTCAAAGGCCTTAGAAAGATCTATAAATATTGCGCCAGTAGACATATTATTGTCAATAGCAGAAGAAACGTCGTTTGTAAATTTTTAAATGAGCTGTGGATGTAGAAAAATTTGGTCTGAAACCGGATTGGTTAGGTGACAAAATATCGAAATCATTAACATGTATAAAAAATTGTTTAAATATTATTTTTTCAAATAGTTTTGCTACACTACTAATGATAGAAATTGGTCTGTAGTTATTAGGATCAAGAGCATTGCCACCCTTATATATTGGTGTTACTCTGGTAGACTTCAAAATATGACAGTAAGTGAAAATAACCATTGTTTAAAACATTTTTCTAATTAATGCATTGTCATTAATCATGCATCTTTATTATTATTCATTGCTTCCATTCATGCATTTTTATACTGTTGATGTTGCAATGCTACATTAAAAGTAATGTAAAAATAAAATAGTGAACAATTGCAGCATCTTTTTAATTCTGTTTTCACCTGTGACTCAACAGCATTTGCATGAAAGTGGATAGGAAGTCAGCTATCCGAATACTGTCGGGTTTAACAGTTGCTATTAGCTTAGACTAACACTCATCGGTGATGAAGGTCACGTATGTGCCAGGAGGAACTGGCCATCTGCCTCGAGAGAGAGATGCACTCAGACATGCAGAGAGAGAGAGAGGGTGGAGTTCTTCGGCGACTAAGACAATCAAAGTGAGGGAGAGAGTGATAGATACAGACAGAGAATAGGAAGAAGATTTGACAGCCAGCAGGCGAGGGTTTGATAGCAGGATAAAAGATCGCTCTGGCAAACCTCCACGCCGTGTTTTCCATCATACCGCGGAGAGTAAAGTCAGCAGCAGCGCGCGGACAGAAGTTGACTCGCACCGGAGGAGAGCGCGATGATGCGGGCAGAGTTCAGCGCGGAGCCGCGGGTTTAGAGGCTGGAAGTCAATCATCACTTCAGGACATGGAGCTTGGACGGATATATTCACGATATAAAAGAGCAGTCCTGCTGTCATTAATGTTCAAACTGGGTAAGACACACTTTCATGATTATTCATATTTGACGTTTTTTTCTTTTTTACTTCATTTTGCTAGTAGAACAAGTTTCACTACACTTCAGATGTTTTGGGAATCAGTGAAATAAATTAATACTTTAATTTAGCAAGTATGCATTAAATTGATCAAAACTGACAGTAAACATGAATAATGTTTGAAAAAAAGATTTACATTTCAAATAAATGCTGTACTTTCTTTTCCTCAAAGCATACAGAAAACAATGTAAATATAATGTTCCTCAAAAATATAAAGCAGCACAACTGCTTTCAATATTGATAATAATTAGAAATGTTTCTTGAGCAGAAATCATCATATTAGAATGACTTCTAATATTACATCATATTAGAAGGATAATGTGACACTGAAGACTGGAGTAATTAAAATTTTACGACATATTAACATAGGAAATTTTCAATAATAAAAATATTTATAGTTTTTAATATATTTTTGATCAATAAGTACAGCCTTGGTGAGTAGAAGAAACCTATATCTTTTGAATAGTAGTGTTATAACAGAAAACAAGTTAATGCATAACATCTGCTTTTTTAATGTTTTGTGTGAAGTCTTGGAATAAGAGAGTGTTTGTGCAAATAATAGCCTTAATAAAAAGTGCAAATAAAAATACTTAAAATCTTAAACACTACAAAACGTACTGTAAAACTTATAAACAAAGCATTGTTTTAACATATCAACTACCAAGCTTTAGACTATTATAGATGTAGTTATAATCTGAAGTCTCTTCAGCAGCGGTGTCGTGTAATTAAAAGATTCAAAGTAACAAGTGGCTCTGATGAGTTCTGCATTTTGAAGTTGGTCATCTGCAGTTGGCAGGTTGTTTTGTCCTGACGGCAGATGCGTTTTGTGTGAGAAAGAGAGAGTTTTTGGTCTCTGTGGATTTAGCTGTAGAAGAGAAGAGCTGCAGTAATTGGGCATTAGCGCACATAGAGGACAAGTGCTGCCAGCTGGCCATCAGATTGTTTAGATTGAGTGATAATCAGAAAAGCCCCTCACTGAGACACACACGGTGATCAGCATTCAGCACAAACACTCATTCACTGTCCGTTCAGATGCTGCTGTGCTCCTCAGTGTGTTCCTGTCACTCGTTCGGAGGGTTAACATTACATGAAAACATGGTATTGGATGTAAACTCTAGTAATGCATCATTTATTTGGTGTCTCAGTGGTATCTCATTGTCTTAAAAAGAGCGCCTATTACGGAAATAATATACTTCAAATCAAAATACTGAAAAAGGAACTGAATGTAATGTTTTTGGAGACTTAATTGCATGTTATTCATTGTTAATTTAAGTAGGGATGATTGGTTGGTAAAGTGTTCTCAGTAGTTTCCAGGGTACGGTGGTGTCTAGGGTGTTGTGGGGTATTTCTAGGGTGTAGTGTGTAGTTGATGATGGTCACTAGCCTTTCTACACTGTTGTGGGTGGTTGCTAGGGAGTTGCGAGGCTGTTTCTACGATGTAGTGTGTAGTATGGGGTTGCTAGACTTTCTATGGTGTTGTGGGTGATTACTAGGGTGTTGCTAAGCTGTTTCCAAGGTGTAATGTGTGGTTTATAGGGGTTTGCTAGACTTTCTGCAGTGTTGTGGGTTGTCGCTAGGGTGTTGCTAAGCTGTTTCTTAGGTGTAATGGGTAGTTTATAGGGGGTTGCTAGACTTTCTGCAGTGTTGTGGGTTGTCACTAGGGTGTAGCTAAGCTGTTTCTATGGTGTAGTGTGTAGTTTATAGGGGTTGCTAGACTTTCGACAGTGTTGTGGGTGGTCGCTAGGATGTTGCTAGGGTGTTGTGTGTAGTTGGTGGATGTTACTAGACTTTCTACCGTATTGCGGGTGGCCGCTAGGGTGTTGCTAAGCTGTTTCTAAGGTGTAATGTGTAGTTTTTAGGGGGTTACTAGACTTTTGACAGTGTTGTGGGTTGTCACTAGGGTGTTGCTAGGCTTTTCATTGGATGTAGTGTGTAGTTGAGGGTTGCTAAATTTTCTAGAGAGTTGTGGGTGGCTGCTACTGTGTTGCTAGGCTGTTTCTGTGTTTTGTGTAGTTCATAGGGGGTTGCTAGACTTTCTATCTTGTTGTGAGTGGTTTCTTGAGTGTTGCTAGGGTGTTGTGTGTAGTTGGTGGATGTTACTAGACTTTCAACTGTATTGTGGGTGGCCGCTAGGGTGTTGCTAAGCTGTTTCTTAGGTGTAATGGGTAGTTTATAGGGGGTTGCTAGACTTTCTGCAGTGTTGTGGGTTGTCACTAGGGTGTAGCTAGGCTTTTCATAGGATGTAGTGTGTAGTTGGGGGTTGTTAAACTTTCTAGAGAGTTGTGGGTGGTTGCTAGGGTGTTGCTAGGCTGTTTCTGTGTTGTTTTGGTTGGAAATGGCTAGTGTCTGGGGTGTTTTCCTTCTTTTTTTTTCAAACCTGTTTATTGGTCCAGGTGTAAACAGTTTTCAGGTGTAAACGGTGCGTTTTATCACTTAACTACGCACTAGCATACAAGCACACACACACACACTCACCGTTAGTTTAAGCAATAGTAAAAGTGATGGTCTTCTCTAATGAACTGTTTCTAGTTTCTCATTAGCTTATGAATGAAAGAGCCGTGCATCATCTGATGAGTGTGTCTCGTTGTTGTGGGAGTTTCAGTGTAAGTGATTTTGTTTGCGCTCCACCCTAATGAAGCTATGACCTATTTCTGTAGTTGTGAGAAGTCTGAATCCCGGGTGCTTTTGGGCAGATTGAAAGCGCAGGGCAAGACGCGCGGCATAGTTGACCATCGCCATGGAAACTCTGCTGGAGAGCGCGACCACTTCACTCTTTGTGCTTAAGTGGAATAGCAGCTCGCATGTTTTTGACTGAATGTGCCGCATTGTGTATTTAAGCTCTGATGAAGCCGTGACCAGATAGACTGTTTAAAAAACAACATGTAAAATTCTTTCTCTGGGGAGTTACTGTTGATTTAGTTCCATTAAAAATCTCCAGAAACACTGTAGACAAGATTTTTTTTCCAGGATAGAAGGATGTTTTCAAGGATTTGCATCAGGATGGCACAGAGAACTTCACAGACATCAGATAGACTCAGATATGAGTTGTTAAATGTCCAGAGGTTTGGCCGCAGTGAAACCCTTATTAAAACATATAAGTGCTTGTTATGTTAGCATGTTTTTTAATTTAATTTAATTTAATTTAGAATTTTTAATGATACCTTTTGGACAGTAGCATAAATATGGTATACGTAAAAGTTACAAATCAATAGACAGTTGATTCATAACATGTCCACACAATTTCTAAACTTTTTAGTTTAGGTTAGAATGTATATAAATGTAGAGACAGTTTATACATTTACATTTTAACATTTATTTTTAAAAAAAGTATGCAAGTGTGCAAACTCAAGTCTGCATCTGTGGATCTGGAATGACTTTTATAACCAATCCAGTTACCCTTCCTCCAGCACGTCTACGTTTTCCCCATTCTCTCATGTGCGTGAGAGTCTGTACCAGCCGCTGGACTCATTTATCTCTCAGAGGAGGCTCATGTCTCAGAGAGCTGGCGGACACAGAGAGGTCAGAGGTCTGAAGATAACGTACTTGGGTTAAAGAGCACCTCCTGAATCACACCAGCACAAGAATTTCAGAGCAGGACAGATGCTAGTGCTGCTGTGTTGTGTTTTACAAGCTGAAATTAGTTTTTGATGAAGTGCAGTGGCAGCTCTTCCTTTTAACATGATCTCTTTAAGTTTAAAAATGAGATATGAACACTCATGTATGGCTGCATGATTGTATCGGCTGCAACATTTTTTTTTTAACTGTATTATCAAACAGCTGTTTGTAAATTAGATAACATGCATAAAGCAATATAAGCTATATTAGCAACTGCCTGTTGTTTTATTTATTTATGTAACAAAATAAAACTATATTATCACCAGTTGAATTTGTACGAGTGAGGTCGTATGAATTAGCCTCTTTGTAAAATATGTACATGTTGCAGTGAGATCAGGTTATGTAATCAGATGATTTTCAAGTAACTAGTTAAGTTACACATTACTTGTTATTCTCCACAAAAATATGGAAGTTACATTTTTTAAATACTTTGTTGTCCCATTGATTGACTGAAACTCTCCTGTCCTCATGTTGAGAGAAAGTGTAACTGCATTATCGTCTAATATGCTGTGGATATAAGTAAATAAATTTAGACATTATAAACATTGTAAACATGCTATGAAACTGTGTATTAGGAAAAGCACTATGCAAATAACTTTAAATTGACTTTTGAGATGAAATAAGAAAAAATCTAAATCAAAGTTTGTCATAAAAAATGCTAATACTGTATTTACATTTTACAGCTTATCTGAACCATTATCACTCAAAAAGAGCAAAAGATGACATTAAGTTTCAATCCATACCTGAATGTTTCCCTTTCAGCCAGATTTGACTCTCATTTCTACTGAAGTCGGTAACCGCATGCAGTTGGTTGAAATATGCAATATATTTCTGACTGGATATGACAAAGAAAACAATAACAACACAGAAAGAGCAAGATACTCTCTGTACCCGTGTGTTCATTACGGACAGCTTTAGTGTTCTAATCAAAACAGGATTTGGGAAAACTTTCTTCTGATGTGCACTTTATCTGATTTAGGGTCACTTATGCTTTTCTAATGGCTCTTTATTGGTCTGCTGTCGATGATTTAATGCAGGAAGGTGTTTGATGACCGTAACCATTTTTTATTGAGATTCTATCCCTAGTGAAAGCACGTGTTTGCTGATAAAACCCCAAAGTAGCAAGTAATACTGAATGGCATTTGTTTATTAAAGTATGATCTTTAGTGGCCCCTGTCTGATACAGCGTTCTGTCCTGAGGGCTCATACCACACGTCTCTGTGAGGGGGTTTGAAGTCTCTTCGCTGGTCTGAGTTTTTCAGTAGTCTTGATTTGAAAGGGAAGCCCATGAAGCCCATCCGTGAGCTCTGTCTGACTGCTCTGTCTAGACTTTAGATCTTCTCTTTTATTCGACATGTTTGTTTTATTGAGAGCTGAGGGTGATCAGAGAATTGTGCTGGTTTCGATCAGGGTTCAAGTCTCTCTCTAAAGCTCACTCTCTCTCTCTCTCTCTCTCTCTCTCCTTCTTCTCAGACCAGATGATCCTGGATTAGAGACTGTAGGTCATTCACAGTCACTACTAGACCTCCTGACACAGTTTCTCTCTGTGTAATTGTCTACTGAACGTGTGAATGAAAATGACTCATGTTTACATGTGTCTTTCACTTTTTCCACCAAAAAATATTTTCTTAATGAGTATTTTTTCTGTAGAAATAACTAAATATGCCTGTTTAGCCAGATATGAAATATTAGAAAAATCTGTTTATTGAAAACAAAAAAAGGTACAAAAGCTGCCCCCGGGGTACTATCTTTGAAACAGGTACACCTTTCTACTTTATTTACCCCTAAAGGTGCAATAGAAGAAACTTTTTGTCTAAATGGTTAAGTAAAGAAACTTTAACATCTGAAGAACTTTTCTATTTCACAAAAAGTACTTTGTGGCGAAAGAAAGTTAAGGTAAGGTAAGGTTTTAGCACCTTTATTTGAGTGTAGAAGTACCTTAAAAGTACATACTAGTGTAACAATAGTACATATCAGCATAATTGCACACTTTTAAAAATCAACCACCAGTGACAACTTTGTTTTTTAATACAGAAAAATCGAAAGGTTTTTAATCTAATATGTTGTTAAAGGTGCTCTATGCGATCTTGCAAAACACTATGGGTGCAGTACATACACCACACAAAAACAAACTTCGGCCAACCAATCGGCAAGAAGAGATGGGGTTTGTTTTTGTTGTGGTGCCCAAAGTGTTTCTTTCAGTATTGCAGCCTCTGTGTTGTCTTTCGAGAGTGGGCTTTTTCCCAGTGTATCCAGAGGGCAGACAGCAAGACGATCAAGGGGTGATGCATACGGTTTGAGATAAAAATAAAATTGAGCTAAAATCCTGCAACATCACATAGAGTACCTTTAAGTATCATATTTGACCCACCAGGCTTTTGTCTCATATAATAATAAAGTGAAAACATGGATGAAAAAACAGCTAAATTTTATTCAAACTGAGCAAAAAATATGCATTTTGATGCAGATGCTGATATTTATGGTCTAAAATTAAGATACAATTCTGATAGATTGCAATGCAGATTAATGGATCTTCATACTATATTTCCCAAAAATATCTTGATATGATTATATTTAAATGTTTGGTTGGACAATTAAAGCTTAGTAGTTTTAAAACATATAATACAATGCAACACAATAATGACCGAGAGATCAAAAATTAAATGTTCCTCAAAAGCCTGATGATCGCTAAGGATTAAAAAAATTCCACATTAAGGATTTCCACATTTTTTGTTTTTTTTTACCCATAAGCTGACTAGTTTTTGGTGAAACCGGTTGCTGGTTAATCTATGTAAGTAGCTTGTCTGTATTAGCCGGGCAGATTAAATATATCTCAATAATTATTTCTCAAATGCATAGTATTTCATTACCCTAAACCAGTAGTAATCAGCACTAAACCACATCAGACACATCCTGATCTCACCTCAGGCTTCGTGAGTGACAGATCTATATGGACAGGTATATTTATGCATCACGTATGTGAGGACGTATTGGTTTTAGTGAGACGTTGTCGGTTAAGCTGACAACCCATTGACGGAGCATCTGGTGGAGGTTTAGTCAGAGCTGGTAAGACGCTCCCCATCTGCCGGTGGACTACTAGTGAAGACCAAAGCCCCTTTATCCTGCTGGAGTCCCAGGGTAAATCTGAAGTAAGAAGCACCGTATGAGTTAGTAGTGCTGTCATACAGTATATGGACGTGTCCTGAATGTCGCTGAAGAGCCTTGAGTCTCAAATCTGAGGTTCAGGTTACAGGTGAGAGTCGAGGTCTTTTCAAGCAGGGTCAGAGTCTCACTCATTAAGTTTCTTTAAGAGGCTGGAAGATCTGACTATTCCACACTGTCCTTACTTACAGTACTCTTACTTTGTGACTTACTTTGAGGAGATGGTGGGGTGCAGAGGTTTAAGGCCTGTTCACACCAAGTACGATAACTATAAAGGTGACGATTTACATTTGCATGCACACCAACTAATGATATCGTCTGTTTGGTATAAGCTCAGCGTATGAAATTAAATTGAAGTTCTTAAATTCTCAAGCATGTGATAGCAGGATTGATTCTGATTGGTTGTCAATGTTTCTATCGTTCATCAGCTGGAGAACTATAAAAAGAACTATAGAACTATATCTTTAGAGCTATAGGTGTGATCAGACGTTATTCCTATACTTTCACAGTATTTTAGAAGCCACTCACTCTAATTGTTCTATCCATTTATTCATTCATTCATTCATCCATCCATCATCCATCCCACCATCCTTTGTTCAAATCAATTTTTCCATCCACCCATCCATCCAATGTTCAATTTATTATCCCATCCATTAATTCATCCTTTGTTCAGTCTAAATATCCATCCATCTATCCATCCATCCATCCAACCATCCATCCATCCATCCATCCATCCATCCATCCTTTGTTCAATATACTGTATTGTTCCATCCATTCATCCATCCATCATCCATCCCACCATCCTTTGTTCAAATCTATTGCTCCATTAATCCATCCATCCTTTGTTCAATCTATTTTTCCATCCACCCATCCATCCAATGTTCAATTTATTATTCCATCCATCAATTCATCTTTTGTTCAGTCCATCGTTCCATCCATCCATCCATCCATCCATCCATCCTGTGTTCAGTCTATTTTTCCATCCATCTACTGTATGTGGTATTGCCCTATACTGACCCTACACCTAAACCTACCCCTTACAGGAAACTGTGTGGATTTGTAGATTAAAAAAGTAAAAAACACCATTTACTATGTTTTTTACTCCTTTTAAATTATGGGGACACTGAAAATATCCTCATAAAACACCTACATATTGTAATACTTATGTCATACCCATGTCATTATACAAATTTGTGTCTTCATAAACCACATGAACACACACACACACACAAGGCTTGTGACACTATGGTCTGTATCCTCAGGTTTGTTCTGCACAGTCACGTCTGATGTGTGTCTGTCCTCTCCCTGCCTAAACAACAGCACCTGTGTCCCGGCTCTGAACGGATATGCGTGCCTCTGCTCTCTCACCCCTCCTCTATACACCGGTGAGCACTGTGAGCGTTTATACGACCCGTGTGAAAGCGCAGGCTGTCCATTCACCTGCTTCAGCACCGCGGCAACCAAGAACTACACTTGTCTGTGTCCGGACGGCTTCGACGGCCCCAACTGCACACGAACCATCAATGAATGTGAGAGCAACCCCTGCACAGGGGTCAAGAGCTACTGCGTGGACGGAGTCAACGGATACTCATGTCACTGTCCCAGTGGATACGGCGGGGATGACTGCGGGACAAGGGTGCGAGACTGCGCCGATGAGCCGTGCTTAAATAACGCCTCCTGCATTTGGGCGGCGAGCGGCTACGAGTGCAGGTGCACCGCAGGGTTCCGGGGTCAACACTGCGAAGAAGACATCGACGAGTGTCTGTCCCAGCCCTGCAGGAACGGCGCCATCTGTCAGGATGGGATTGACCTGTATCAGTGCTACTGTGTACCTGGTTTCCAAGGTTACCACTGTGATATTGACATCAATGAGTGTGCATCCCAACCCTGTGAAAACAATGGGACCTGCATCAACGAGAAGGACCGCTACATCTGCGAATGCCTCATTGGGTTTACAGGTAACGCCTGTTAAAATCATACTGTGGCCGTACCGTGGTATTTACGCGTGTGGTACTTTACACATACGCTAATATAAACCTACCATCAAGTATTTATTTGATAAATATGACAGTAAAAAAGATATTCCTAGACTGATGCATACGATTATGAAATGAATTAATGTATGTTATAATATCTTTTTTACAGCATAGAAGAGTCTGATCATTCTTTGATCATTGTATAATTCATAGAAATATCAAAATAATAAAATAAAATAAATAAAAACACGTTCCCTGGACATTTTCCAACTTTACTGCATTAAATGCACAAAATGATACATTAATAAATATATTATATTCAAAATAAAAATCTATAAATATTTTTAAAAAATTATTTTTTACGTTTCCTTCAAGTTTATGTCAGCCAGCTTCACTTAAGATAAATGTTATTATTATTGATTAATTACACTTTAATTATGTATATTATGTAATATTGTGTATATTAATTGTATTATTTATATTTGTATTAAAATATAAATATAAAACAACTTATGTTTTAGAAGTAAATCTATTTATAGAAAAATGATATTTGTCTATAAAATAATTTTAGACATTTAGGCAGAAAAAGATTTTAGAGGATGACTTCAACTTTTGCCATGAAAAAGGTGTAAAGAATCTTTTTTCTTTTAACTTTTAAAAACTTTTTGATTATTATTTATTTTATTTATATTTATTTTTTATCTGTTTTTATGATTATTCAAGACACTGATTAAAATTATTTTATTAACATTTCATATATATATGCTTAGAATTGTCTTTGAACTTATATTTGTCTACAGAAATCATTTGCGGCATTTAAGTAGAACAAATGCCATGAATGCCATTCAGACAGGTTTAAAAATCATAAATTTAGTCAAGCATGTGCAAACATTGGTATATTGTGATTGTCCACTTTAGACATTCTACTAGCTGCTTTGCAGCTACATGTCATCTAGCAGTCATTAGAGTATTAGTAGATTGTCTACTACCCTTTGTTTTGATGGGTCCACAACATATAACATACTGACTATCAGAAACTTTGCAAGTTATTCTACTGATCCTAAACATACCCTAACAGTCTACTCTGAGAGTTAGTAGACATATAGTTGCAAATGAATGAGAAATAGTTACATGAAGTTACAAAGTAAGTAGAATATCTAATGTGGATCAAAATAAAGTGTAACCAAAACTTTTGATTGATATACCATATTCATATACCACTGTACTCCAAATATGGCAAAGCCACATAAATACAGTACAACAGAGCACAGCCATCATGCAGCAGTGGTCTTGAGATGACTCCATTGACTAGTTTCTTCTGTGTGTTGGTTTGTCCTGCAGGAGTGAACTGTGAAGTTGATGTTGATGAATGTGAGGCGGATCCCTGTCAGAACGGCGCCATCTGCCATGATCACGTGGGTCTGTACACCTGTGAGTGTGTGCCGGGATACGAGGGCATTAACTGTGAGCTGGACATCAACGAATGTGATAGTTCACCCTGCCAACACGGAGGAACATGTCTGGATATGGTGAACGGGTGAGAGAACTGATCCGGCTTCAGAATGGTTGTGGAGGTTTCAGACCACTAATCAATGACCAGAGAACCACCGACTAGGACGGTTTAGTTAAATTATCATTATTAGCTGTTTAATTAGAGTTAGAGCTAGATTCTGCTCTGGTACCTTAAGTGATCAACCAGTGCCATAACTTAATTAACCAGTGTTTTAAGTAATCCATCTGTGGCCTATCAATTGGTGCCTTAACTAACCATCCAGTGCTTTAACTTATCAACTAGTGCTAATTAACCAGTGTTTTTAACTAATCAGTCTGTGGCTGACCAATTGGTGCCTTAATTTATCCCCCAGTACCTAAACTGGTCAACCAGTGCTGTAATTAATTAACCAGTCTTTAAACTAATCAGTTTGTGGCTAATCAATTGGTGTCTTAACTAATCAACTAGTCTTTTAACTATTCAGTCTGTGGCTAATCAATCAATGAGTGTCTTAACTAATCTATCATTGTTTCAACTAATCAGCACTGTCTAAATGAATCAATCTGTGGTTAGTCAGTCATTAACCCAACTTATCAACTAGTGCCTTAACTGATTATTCAGTGCCTTAACTAATATAAAAGTTTCTAACTGTTAACTGTTTAGCTAGTGTCTCTAATCAATGAATGTCTTACCTAATCAATCAGTTTCTTAACCAATCAACTAATGTCCACATTAAGCAAGTGGCTTAACCAACCAACCTACCAACCAGTGCCACAACTAATGTTTATTTTCTATTATATTTACCATTTAACAAGAGTTTTGTCATATCAGTTAGTGTCTTATTTAATAAACTGTTCAATGAATCAACTAGTCCTTTATCAGATTATCCAGTATCTTAATTAACCAATGTTTAAAAAGTGCATCAAGTCAATTGATTTCCAGAGAGGGACCAACATTTCTGTGCCCTCATAATAACACAGTTTGTCCCCCTGTCCCTCTGGAGGTCTGTGCGCACCACTGGCAAAGCTTAGAGTAAATCCAGTTTAACTTAGAGTGTAGTGTGTTTGAGGAGATGTTAAAGTCAAAGTGGGATGTGAGTGATCTGTCTGAGCAGACTGTATCACGTATAAACGCATGCTCTGTCTGTAATTGGCTATATAACACGACAAGCTGTTTTTCAGCCTGTGGTGTTTTGAATTACAGCTATGAGTGTGACTGCGGTGGCACCGGATTCGTGGGCTCTTTCTGTGAAACTGACATACCTGAGTGTGAGTCTGACCCCTGTCAGCACGGCGCCACCTGCCAGGAAGGAGTTAACCACTACACCTGCCTCTGCTGGCCTGGTAACTAGTCTTCATCTTAACCTGTTCATCCTCTCTTTGTCTTTATTTATCTCATTTAATAGCATGTGAATTGCAGTGATAATTTCTCAGAATATGAAGTAAAGGTCATGTTCCCTAAATATACCACAACCTCATTTGGAAAACTTTAAATATGATTTTCTCAGTATATAGATTTTTACCACCCATATTCCAGATTTTCAAACAGTTATATCCTGGTCAATCATTGTCCTATACTAACTAACCATACATCTATGGAAAGCTTACTGACCCTTATGACTGGTTTCACATACTGTACTCATCAGTGACGATGTGTTACACCAGACTGCCACCTAGAGAAAAATGTAGGACATTGCAAAGAGAACTATAAATTACAAATGAAATACTGTTTCAGGCTATTATGAGTTTATATTGGAGAAGATGCACCATATTTTCCAGAAAATAACTGACTATATATCACCATGGGTTTTAAAGGCTTTTTTTAATTAATGCATTCATTAATTAATAATATAAAATATAAATAAAATAATAAATGTTTACAATTGCAAATAAAATAAAATAAAAAAAGCTGTTAAAAATGTTAACGTTTCTCACTTTAATTTAGTTTAAATTGACTTCCAGTATAAACATCACTCTCAAACCAAAGCAAACGACTTATAACTACCATTTTCATACTCTATAGGCAGATTTCTTTCTTGTTTTAAGCACTTATTTAAACTCATTTTGCTTCTTGAGTCAAGAGTGTTTGGATAGATTTGCAGTGAAAATTAAAAATAATAAAGGCTTTAAAAAGGCTACTAAAATAACAAAAACTATACACTTTGTAAGTAACACTTTGTTACTGTATACTCCAGACAATATGGTAAAGCAGGTAAGATCTGGTGTTTTGTGTGTAGTTTCTATTAGCATAAGTGACGTGTATCCGTTAAAGACATAATCTTCTTCCTGGAGCTTTTTAACCTCATTCAACTATTTAATCTTACTTTAAACTCATTACCAGTTACTGTACATTTCTGTTCACACACACACACACACACACACACACACACACTCTGCCCTTAATGCTGCTTGATGGAGCACAGAAGTTAAAGATGCGGGCTGGTAAACTAAAGGCGGGAGGTTTGAACCCTGAAAGGTTGATCCATGAAAGATCAGCAATGTACTAACCTGTGCTTCATCCAAGTATACCAAGTTAAGTCACTTGGATAAAATCTGTTACATTACGACTTTACGGCTAAATGCTGCACAAATGACATGTACTGTACAGTGGGCTTTTTGACATTAAAGAATTTCATTCAGGTGTTTGTATTTGAATCTCAGATGATGGATCCTTGCAGATTTCTTTGATCTTTCATAACTTTCGCTTGTAATCGTCTATGAATCTTTTGTTTGGATCATTATAAAAAAAAAAAAAACTACAACTAAAAATTACAAATGCACAATAAAATTACTAAAACATTAACAACAGAAATAAAAGCAAAAAACAGTCTAAAATATTTATAAATATGATACTAGTAGGTATTAATATTATAATAGTAATATCTCAATGATATTAAAATAACACTGCCTGAAATAAATCTAGACTGAAACTAAATATAAAAACGGGATGTACTGTGAGAAGCAGGTTCTTATAGTTAACTAAAACTTAAACCAAAACCATAATAAAAGTTTTGCTAAAGCAAAGTTTCTCACTTAGTTTTTTGACTTGATGCAGTAAAATAACAGGAAAATACCTCATGAAAATGAATCAACCATATTACTAAAAACTACAGTAAACTACACCTCAACTACAATAAAAAAAAAAACATTATTAAAAAATAATAGTAATTATAATAGTACCTCATTAAAATAGCACCACTTAAAATATAATATATAAAAAATCTTGAAATATAAATCAAATACCATATATTGTCATCCGAACAAGTAACAAATCTGCCACGCTTAGTTCTGACAGAGAAAAAAACCATTACAGTCGTGCTACCAATGGTGATTGAATAATTAATAATTGGAGTGTAGATACAGTTTAATCTCTTTGACACCATTGAAATTTCATATTAAAAAAATATTGTAACAAAAAAAGGAAACTATGCTCCCTTCGAACTGGTTGTCTTTAAAATACAAATCTTGTATCTGTAATCATAAGCACATTTAAAACCGAAATATTATTTCATTTCATTCACGTGTGTCTCATATAATCCTTTTTGGATTACAATCCCCCATCAAAATAATTTTTGGACATTCAATTATTCCAGCTCCTGTGAGAAAAGATGACAGGATCCTCACATGTGTTTCTGTGAGGGTCGTGGTTATTATTTAACTACAGTTTAATATGATGTACTAAAATAACTACAATGAAAACAGTTTTATATATATATATATACAATTATATATATATTTAGATTTTTAGTAGATTAAGTGGAAGTCAGTTCTCCTGGAGTTTTCAGCTCTAGTTATTTTCTTCAGGCTATGAAGGTGAGAACTGCGAGCTTGACGTGGACGAGTGTGAAACACAGCCGTGTGAGAACGGCGGTCAGTGTTTCCAGCGCTCCGAGTCCAGACACTACAGAGTTCTGCCTGCTCTGGACACAGACTTCAGCTTCCAGAGCGCTGCTGGATTCCTGTGTCTCTGCCGCGCTGGATTTACAGGTCAGATACTTCTCTCTGTCTCGGTTACACAAGCTTCAGTCTGGATTCAGATCTTACAAAGACCCGAGAGGAGCAAAAGACCTCAGTCAAACAACATGCACAGCTACCAAATTGTGCTATACTGTTTGACTGCATCGTATAAATATTACTGTTAATAGTGTTCACCTTCTGTTTGATAAATTTACTGTACATTTCTGCCATATGGACATCAACTTGACATAGCTACTATTAAATATAGTGCAAAAACAAACGTATGTTTTCTGTAAAGCTGCTTTGCAATGATCTTCTCAAAGGGCTGCTAGTAACCAGAGCTCTTCTGTTTCACAGGAGACAACTGTTCAGTTAATGTGAACGAATGTGAGTCCGGTCCGTGTGAGAACGGAGGCACCTGTGAAGACCTCATCGATGCGTTTCAGTGCTCGTGTCCTGCAGGCTTCAGAGGTGTGTGAGTGTGCTCTGTCTTTACTTCAAAGCGTTCAAAATAATGCACATGTATCAGTGGCTGAACACATCCAACTTGTTAACATTTTTGCTAAACTGTTGTTTTAGTATGATTTAAGGCACGATTATATTTTCATCAATTTTGCTGAAACTAAAAAAAGTGTTTTATTCAAGATTTTAGTGTCATCACTACTGTAGTTTTATTAACTTTCTGAATGAGTTTTTAAAAGTTCATTTTAATTATAGTTTTAGTCATTTCGCTGAAACTAAAACAAAAATAAACAAAAGTTTTAGCACCATTCAAATACTATAATAATTTAGAATCGGCTTATTTTCATATTTTCCATTTTCAAAATCGTTTTATTAATTTTCTTGTACGTATTGCAGTAGATATTTTTAGTTTGTTTAATCTGTCTGCGTTATTTTTTATTTATTTATTTCATTTTTAGATATTTTAGTACATCTGAACTTAATTAAAATGAGAAGTGTTGCCTTGGCAATAGCTGAAATTGAAAAAAGTTTGAGATATTATATTAGAAGATATTACTATTATATCTCATATTAAACTGACAAAAGCTGAAATTTAAAAGAAAAATATTTTTTTCAAAACAACACTTGCACAAAGGCCTGTGGTTAACATTATCTGAAGTTCTGAAACACAGACTCCAGTTGTTTTATCTTCAAGATGACTTGATCCAGTCAGAGTAGATCAAGCATGTTAATATTTTGAGCCGATTTTAGAACACATATCGTTTATATTTGTCACAACAAATCTATATTTAGCTAGTTTGTTGTGTTCAGAACAGCTTTAAAGTCTGATGTGTGTGTTTCTCAGTGGTTTAGTGTACTACATGCAGGGCTGGTAGTGACTGATTCTGTGTATCTGGACATATAAAATTCTGATTACAATAATTTTTTATTTATGATTATGTGACTTAATTTTCACAAAATGGCAGTAAATTATTCATAATAAAGTGATTCACTCTAATTCTTTTTTGCAATTTGAAATTTTTTCAGATGTTAGGAAAATCCAGTTTTATTGAATTGCCTACAGGCCACTAGTCAGGTGACTATAATTGCATGGAAAAATGAGAGTGAAAGATTTCTTCTTGGTTTGTTTTTATTTGTTCTTATTTAAAAATTAATGAAATATATTTAATGCAACATTTCCAAAAGTTAATCATTAGCATTTTATTAGCATCAGTCTGGGAAACCATGACACAATGTAATATTTTAATGCCCTTGATTTTAATGAATTAAATTAAATTTAAATAAAATTAAATTTAAATTAAAAAATTAATTAAATAAAAAATGTTTTATCTCATTTTATGTCGTTTTGCATCTCAATGCATCGTTTTAATAATTAAGGTATTTGTATTGGAAAGTGTTATTTTATTTATAGTTTTTATAAATATTTTTATTTTATTATTTTACCTCTTATTGTGGCTAATGTTTTGTAAAACTGTGTGTTTTACATTACTGTTTTCTAAATTCCTATATAATTTTTTTACTATATAATTTTTACTAAGCAAGTTATCAAGTTAAACTAAAATATTTTGACATTTTATTTCAGTCAATGTTTATTTCATTTCAAGCAATGAAAATGCTTTTTTGTGGTCGTGGTTACTATAGTTGGATTAAAGTTTATTTTATTAACATCAATGTGATGAGCAAGAATTAAAAAGTAGTCACATTCCATAATCTAAAATGTGTAGTGATTACATTTCTAGCTGTAAATGTCTACAACATGTAAATGATCTGTATGATGATCTCTGAAAAGCTTTACAAAGTGGGCAGATTCTCTGATGCCTAGTGCTTCAAATCTGTTCAGATTTGGAAAGTGGTGTAGTTTATTCTGAAAGCCTCCCACACGGACAGCACTCAAATCACATCTCCTGTAACGAGTGGTCCTCTGGCTCCCGGCGGACAGACCAGCGTTCCTGGTGTCAGCTGGGACGGGACGGGAGGCTCAGAGGATTATTATCCCAGCGCAGGGGGAGTCATGCTGGACGCGGCTGTCGTAATCACTCCTGGACGCTCGGTACCAAGAGGAGGATCGACTTGTGCGAGAGGAAAAGAACCAGGAAGCTAGAGAGAGAGAGAAGTTAGACAGGGACTGTGCTGTCAGCTGTGTGTCAGCGTCTGGACGTTTGGCAGGATGAGAGGACTAATAGTGAGAGTGATTTGCAGCGGGCTGCTTCTCCTGACAGGTAAAGCGTCCGAGCTCTCGGCAGGATTGCTTCAGTAATGTCGAATTAACCTGCAGAGAGCTCGCAATAGTGTGTGGCTCTCTCTATGACGAATATCATGTTCTGTAAAATGTGTGCAGGGTTTTTCTTCAGGTTTAACATATACTTCCTAAAGTACTAATTTTTAGTTATTAGTACATCAAGTTGAAGATGAAAAATGTTGCATTTTATTTTATTTCAGTTAGTGGGCATTTCTTTTAAGTAACAGAAATGCTTTTCGAACTTTTAGTACTGAGGAAGAAAACCCGTTTCTCTCTTTTCTGCACGCTCGTATCTGCTCTAAATCTTTACTCTTGATATCCACTATTGTTTCACAGATAACATTGTTGCTTTCAGTATAAACTGGGATTTTTTTCTTCATCTCTTGTGCATTATACAAGCCTCAGCTAAATGATTAATGTGCTGTAAGCATTCTGCATAGCATGTGCTGGAATTAAGTCAATTTACATTTGTGTAGCACTTTTTGTTGCACTCATGGATTTAAGGCAGCCTATCAGTTAATTTAGCTTCATGTTTAATATTGCCAAGGAATGCAAAATACATTACAAGCAACTGCAAGCTTCTAGTTTGCTGTGGTGAAAACTGATAAGTTGCAGGAACGGTTGCACAACAGCAGGCTGTGTTTGACACCTGCTGTAATCTGCAGTGATGGACTGTCTCGCTCAGTGCATACATTTCTGTTTAGTTTGGGCATATCTTCTGCTGCAGTGTTATTATTCAGCAGTAGTTAACAGTCAACTTATAAATTAAACAAACAGCAGTTAAGTTGCAACCATATGCTGACATGCCAATCCCGTTAGCAGGATTACATTCCTGATTAAAGAAGGATTAAAGTAAATGCAATTAAAAGTCAGTTAATTTCCTTTAGTTCACTGTTCTGCAAGTCATTGGCTCTGATTTAAAGGTTGTCCTGTATCTTACAGTTCCTTCAGAGGTAGATTTTTGTGACTTTCTGCTTAAGATTTACACTTATATGTACACACACACACACATGTTGGGTTTACATGTTTTATGGGGACATTCCATAGGCGTAATGGTGTTTCTACTGTACAGA
>JAUYWG010000041.1:1090647-1104945 GCA_034779775.1 Enteromius afrohamiltoni
CTATATATAGATATATATATATATATATATATATATATATATATATAAACCTCATTGGGTGTGCATCATTTTTCTAATAATTCAACGGCCTGTACTCAATTATTTCCTGTGTACATTTTCACACGCTGACAATAGTTAATTTCGCTCTTGAGATGATGCACTATGCACTTTTTTATTTTTATATACATTTACATACCAACGGTTAGGGTTAGGGCTGGTTTTACATCACGTTAATGCGGAATATACAACAAACAATGCAAATGTTGTAAATGCTGTTCAAAATGCTTTCCACTACAAAATCAAAATCGGACAGCTTCCCAAGCATTATTAAAGTATCGTAAACACAATCATATACTGTAGAAAGCTCTGATGCTTGATACTGTCGCATCTCACAGGAGACCGGTCATGAGCGCCTAAATGAGGCTCCAGGCTATATTTCTTTAGAGTAAAATATGTAATCAGATTAATGCATTTAACTATTTATTGAACTAATATCATGCTGCGCTTGCTGCTCCAAATCATGCGTGAAACACTACTAAACCGTGGTAAAAGGACTTGATTTTCTCCTGTCCTCTTAGTTTATATGTCCTCACTGCTATGGCTCCCCGAGGGCATCAAAAAACAACCGGCAACCAGAAAGCGCAGAAGAGCAGGGCAGCTCAGTCATCCGTGAGCGAACAGGCCGATCGGATACAGGACAGCAGGACACCGCCTACGGGCACAAACACACAGAGATGAGCTCACACATTACACCTCACTTATATGATGCCTTGTATGAATATATGCACTCTTTAATTACCAAAAACACCCCTCATCTGATCTCTTAATGAAAGATATGCTTCCCAGCTGTATATGCATGAGATTCAAATGAGGCTCTTTTAGATTGTTTGACAGACCCTGAGCTGGAGGTATAGAAATATGCAATAGGAGTGACAGCAGAGGACGTATTAATTTGATATATTTAAAATGCATATGTCATGTTATGGTAATATATGCAGTTTATGACATATCTCCCATGTCAGGATTGTTCCTCAGGTCAGATCAAAACAGTCTCACGATCAATTCGTACGTATTCGTATGAGGTGCCAAATTCATCATGATTCTCACTAATTTTTTACATTTTGTCTAAAAGCCTCCGAGGGGTAGGTTTAGGGGTTTGGGTCATTCATACAAATTCATACGAATTAGCCACCTCGTAAAATATGTACGAATTGCCTAGAGATAAGGTTGTTCAGACATGTGCAGATACTTCAACAGGGAAAATGCAAGCTTATATTTAAAAAATGAGTTGAAAAGTTTACACAGTGCAGTTTTCATACTAACAGAATAAACACTAATGCAACACTCTCAGGATTCAGAACGAAACTTCATAGGCGTTTAACTCTGAAGGGAGATGGTGAACTGAATTGGCCGCTACAGACAGAGGGCATGATGGGATACGGCAACGCATCATTTCTCATGCGTCACTGTCAGGCATCATTCGAGCGCATGACCTCTAAACACAGATATCTGCATCACATTACTGTTTTTGTGTCAATCTAGCTGTCATTCTATTCTGTACATATTTTATTTTTTTATTTTTTTTATTTTAAGCATTAGAACTGACATCAACAGGCTGAATCATATTTTATTTTAAGCATAAGAACTGTCATCAACAGGCTGAATCATATTTAATTAAAATTGTATTAATTTATTTAATTTTATTACTACTTACATTTTTTTGCCAAAAAAAACAGCTCACATAAGACAGCATGGGAAAAATGTCACAACAGCACATTGCTTTTTTTATTGATTATTTTATCAATATTAAACAATATTACAACACTGTTATTATTGTTAGTATTGTGTGTGCATATATATATATATACACACACACACAGTGCTGTTAAACAATCCAAAATAAAAGTTAAAATATATGTGAGCGTTAAATATATATATATTTATTGTATATATATATATAAATACACATGCATGTATATATTTTGAAAATATGTATATTTCTATCATTAAGAAATATATTTAATATATAAACATATTTTTTTTCCTAAACATACCCATGCATGTGTATTTATATATACATAATTAATATACACACTACACACACATATACTACATAAAGAAAAAAAAAATCTGAATGCGATCAATTGTGATGAATAATTTGACAGCACTAATATATATAGTGCTGTCAAATGATCCAAAATAAAAGTTAACATATATGTGTGCATACATATATATATTTATGATATATATAATTTGAATGCGTAATAAGTTGAAGTATCTGCTAATTAAAAAAAAACCTACTTGACTTTCCAGTTGCTGATTGCAGCTTGTGTTCTAGTGGTTAACAGGTTTGCTGCCACCTGGATGCTGCAGGTAAAGTGGCTTTTTAGCTTCTCATTACCGTCATGATGTGGCTGTTTAACCGCGGATACAGTCTGTCTGTCCACCTGCTTGTGAAGAAAACTGGCCGGCCCTGCTGCTCCCTAATGGCTGCAGATTAGAGTATTAGCATTACAGCACTCGGGACGGGCCCTTCTGGTTCTCAGCTCGACTTCATTACACACACTGAGAGTCAGCCAAGGGCCCTAAATCATTCACCATACAGGGACTTCAGAACATGGATAGAATTTAAGTTAAAGCACACCTGTTCACCTGTATTTAAAAATGAAACATGTATATATTTGTGTGGGTATATATACACACAAACACAAGTTATTATAGTTAACTAAAACTGACTAAAACCTAAAAGAATGTTACTAAATGCAAATGGAAATTTAAGAAAACTTAAGGAAAGAAGGTAAAAAATTCAGCTAACTGACATGTCATTTTATAACAAATAATATAACAAAAAAATAGATATATAAAAACTATAGACATAAATAACTACTTAAAATAAAAAATTAAATGAATATACAAAAAATTGAAATGAAAAAAAAAAAGTAAAATATGAATAAAAACCATAGCAGCTACTAAATATTACCAAAATAAATAAATAAATAAATATATATATATATATACACACACTGTATATATAAATATACAAACATTCTTTGTAATCCTGTATTATTTAAGCTGTTTTGATCAAAGTCTGTTCAACGTAAGAAGTCTACTCCTTGTTAAGACAATTAAACCATTGTCTTATTCAAGACTAAGTCAAAGTTTAAAGTTAAAAAACCTAATCTAAAGTCTAATTTTGACTAGTCTAGTATTTATGTGTAATGCATGTGAAAATATCAAGACTGTTGACTAAAATCTCATGTGGATTAATTTTAGAAAGAGCTTTGAAGGAAGACAGCAAGGAGGCTCACTAGATTTTAAAACAGAGTTCATGTTTGTATCAAAATGTCCTGATAAAAATGCGTCTTATTTTAGTCTTGTGCTCTACAATAATTCTGTAAAACATTCACAAGCATGTGTGATGGGCATCCTCTCACTGAGCTGTATGGAAGTATGCCTGTCTCTGTCTCCTGAAATTCCTTCTGGGTCAAAACTAATTGGTGCAGCTGCAGGAGAGGCTGGGGTCAGATAATGACCACGAGTGCTCTGAGCGCTCAGGCGTGAACGGGCCAGCACCACCGACCCGCACCGTCATACGGACCGCCGAGACAAAGACAACAAGACCGAGGGAAAGAGGACAGATGGGAAGCAGGAAAAGAGCTTAGAAGGTCATTCTTTTACAAAATAACCCATCTAGATATCGTAAACAAGTACAAAGTCCTGCGAGATGCCGTCCAACATGCTCCGTTCTTAATGTAAATGCTTTTCATTGTCCCTCTCCAACTCCTTGCTTTGACTTCCCTACGGTTGGGGCCCTAAAGCTTAAGGGGCCCTCAGGAGCGGCTCTCCAAAAACATGTAAATCTCTGAAGCACCGCGGGAAGCATATGGATGAATATATGAATAAGAAAAAGCCCCGCCCTGACATTTGCAGTACAGGACCTGAACCGGATCCTTTTATGATATTAATAGAAACTTGAGCTTATCATAATGTTTCCTCAGGGTCTGCCGTGAGCTGAAGGGACAATACTACGGCTTTTTTAAGAAAGCATCTGGCACAGTTCATCTCGCAGAGGTAACAAGGCCTCTGTATTACAGTATGACCAGTAAAAAAAGAAACTACTTCGCAAAAATGAAAGTAAAAATGAAAATCTTAATAATAATAATTCTTATTAGATATTTAAGTCATAGTAAAACTGCCACAAAATATAATATAAAATAAAGTAAAATAAATGTACCATGATGACTTTTAATGGGTTTTTTTTCACTGAGCATCAAAAAGCAAACTTTTAAAAATAATAATAATAATTCTTAAGTTTGATTATTGAGTGTTTTATTCATCGCTAAAGTACAACAGCGTTTTAGTGCCACCATAAAAAAAATCTAAATTTATGAGATTAAAGCAAAAATGCTACAAGAATAAAGTCAAAATATTACGAGAATAAAGTCAAAAAGTTTCAACAATATCCCCCCCCACCTTCATTCTCGTAATATTTTGAATTTAATCTCATTATTTTGACTTTATTCTCCAAATATTTTGATTTTAATCTCAAAACATTTTGACTGTATCCTCCTAATTTTAGAATTAATTTTTTAAGGTGGCACTAAAACGCCATTGTATTAAAGAGATACAAATGAAATAAATTCATAACAAATTTTTGTAATGTACTATGATTATAAAACACTTTTTTGAATCCCCCGTGCTGTAATATTGAATCAGTTTTCTGGTAAAAAACAAACAAACAAAAATATATTTTTTAATTGTTTTATAGCCAAATTAATTTAACTAACATTCTTACCACATTCAAATCAACTGGCATGCTGGTCTATTGTTGTATGACTGATTTTATATTCACCTGCCCTCTCGTGACTGGCTGTGACTGGTCACTTTACATTTCAATCATATGACCCTTTCCTGTCTAAGTGGGCAGTTCAAGACCAGAAAAGGTTGGAAAATATTATGCTGATGGTTTCGTATTTAAACACCTGGATAAGTGTTGTTTTAAATACAATGCATGCATTCCGATTTCAGGTGAGACTAGAGCAGCTCCAGTGCTCTCATTCCTCAAACATCCAGGCCTCTCGTCTCTGAGAAGCACACATGACAAGTCTGCGGCTAAAAGTAAATAAAAGCCCATGTGCATGCTGGAAAAGGTCAGAAGAGAGGCCTGGAAGCAGCTGAGCTCTGCATACCTGCGAGGCCTACAGGAAGAGCAGGAGGAGAAGAGCATGAAGATCCGGCGTTCAGCAGCGACTTTACACCAGCAGACATCAGAGGTGTCAACATCAGCACACACCACCAGAAACACCCTCTTTATCCGTCCCATATGTGCTCGCTTTTGGGCTCTTGCCAGACTTCAGCCAACGAGCCACAACTGGATTGTTTTCAGACAGAAAGATAAAGTGGAGATATGCATTTACAGTACAGTACGTTTTACAGGTTACTACTGCACTGGGAAGTGGAATTCTATTTCTGTTGTCTCTGTGGATATAGAGCAAGAGAAACTGTCATGTCATCCACAATTAGTCAACTTGTACACAACTAACAGAGCAAACACAAAGGCCATGGATGTGTTATCGAAGGAGAGTTAAAGTGATAGTTCACCCAAAATACATTTTGAAGAGTAAAGGAAATTAAACAGTCGCTGGCCACCTTTGATTTCAAATAGTATAAAAAAAAATGACTTATGGAAGTCATACAATGGTACATGCACTTTAACAAGCTGTTTGGAATGAAATACTCCCATCATCTGCGTCTTCGGTCACTAAGATGTCGGAAGTAAATGACTACTACTGCTATGTTCATTAATACATTTAACAACAAAACACCACAATCTCAATCTATCGACGTTGGCGATATACTAATGAGCGTTTAATATTGACGTCAACATGAAACAGCTTGGGACTCATTTCAGAAATGACTCCTTCGATAATAATAACTTCGTACTTTCAGATTTAAAACTTTGTGCACACTGCATGAAAGCTCATTTTCAAAAACCCATAATAGAGGCGCTTTAACATATTTAGGAACATTTTACAAGTTCTTGAACAACAGGTGCTCAAAGATAAGTTGACTCGATGAAGTTAAACATCTACGAGCGCATCCAGCAGGAGCTGATGGGAATCTCAGAGAGAGCGAATTTCAGATAATAACACACCAAACCATCATATCCAGCGCTCGCTACAGGCTTTCAGTGTAATAACAAAGAGTACAACACGCACACTTCAACATCTCCGGCATAAACCACATGCTGACCCTGCTCCACTTCACATAATCAGCTCAAATTCGTTTTCTTTCAGGTAAGATTAGGAAGCTCTTTCCTCCGGCCTCGGGTGAGCCAGAAAGCCTTTTATGAGGAGGCTACTGCAGTGGGAAGTTGACAGAAATGACATACATCTTTTGCTTACTTCAAACAGCTCTGTTCTCCAGCATTTACCCAGGTAAACGAAAGGCACAATGCGTTTATTTCTACAAAAATAAACTCGAAAGGCAGCTCGGTGTCAGTCACAATTTAGCAAACGCTCTAGCATCTGATTGATCAAAGGGCAACGCTAGCTAGCCAGGCTTCCTGACACTTAACGCCTTCTCCCAACCTTTGATCCGGATAATTAAGAAGCCTTCTGAGGGGCAAAAGCTAAAAATATTCAACTGCAGCCAAAGACTCTCAACCTACATTGATGTCTGTCAGTAGGCCATAGGCTAGGCTGCATTTAATAGACAGAGACGTTGAGTATCCAACCCTGCTTGGTACGAAACACACTCGCCGGGGCTAAATAAGGTGGATATTGGAGGAAAAAATGGGTTTTGAAGATGAAAGTCCAAATGGAGTCTTGAGAGAGAGCTGATGGAGTGTGTTGACCGCCTAAAAGTAGTCATGGGGAAACAAGCACGGCTATTAGTGTCACTGGTGGCCTTGAAATGGCCAAACAAAATTACGGTTTGGGCGAGGGGTGGTGGGATGCGGATGCACTCGCTGTTCCATTATTTGTTGAAGAGCTAGAGCAGTGCTTTATGGGAGTGTTTGTAGTGTGACTGTGAGCTAGGGAAGGTTTTAGGATAATAAAAGTTGGAAAGAAAGAAAAAGGGGCTCGTTTTAGTGCGTGTAATGTTGATGTATCAGTGTGAGAATCTATAACATGCGTTCGTGAGCAAGAGACGCGATGGAGAGTCATACCTGGAGGAATCTGGCATTGAGTATCCCAAGCTGTGGAAAAATGGCAAAAACATTGGGATTTGTATGTTCTTGCAAAAAAAAAAAAAAAATGTTGCATTAGAATATACAGCTTTTTATTAGCCATCATTTAGTTATATAGTGCAAGAGAGAATTGAGTCACATGATCCACAACTAATTACCGTGATTATAAATACAACTGAGGACAAAACAAAGAAACAATAAAATAAATACATTTATGGTTCATCCAAGTTTAGGAAAAGTATATAAGACAAAATTTGAAAACAAAGCACCAAAAAAACAGCACAAGCTGAAATAAAATAAAATAAATAATACAATTATTTTGTTTATTAATACTAAATAATAATGTTAAAACAAAGCACCGAAACACATAATAATACCATAATGCAACACAAACACACACAACATCATAAAGAATGGGAATATTACAGAGAGAAAACTGCAGCATCAATACCTGGAGATATTCTCCGTTTGCTTTCACATTCATTCTCAATGGCAGTCGCTGATTGGCTGATGGTGGTGCCATGCTCTTCGCTAGAGACTATGGAAAGAGAGATATGTCAATACATCTATAGTACAGTATGATTAAACGTTTGCAATTAATATGTTCTTGCAAAAAAATGATTGCATCAGAAAACAGTGTTTTTAATGGCCATCATGTACCTCAGTGGTGAACTGGACCACGATATCCAGCCAATCCTCGAGACCTTGTGTGGGATCAGCTGAATTCTGAGATTGATGACTGGGCAGAAAGACACTGAAGGCCTTTGACCTTTGGCCTAATGACGGTCTTCCCTCAAGGCTTGGCTTGAGTCTGGCCCAGGAGCGCACAAGCTCAGCAGAATCATGTCTTCCAGTGTCTGTGCTCTCAGCATATCCCTGTGTTCATGTAAATATACCTCAACAAACTACAGCTTATTTTCATTTTTTACCTTTAATCATGAAGATAACAAAATTAAATGAATATATTCAGAATATGTACTTACACCAAACCGCTATATGGTGCATTCCTTTAAGAATCCTCATGTAGCTTTTACACACTATAGGCCACAGTGACCCCTTTTATTAAAGCACAAGAAGAACTAATAATTAAAATAAATAAATACATACATACATCATAAAATCAGGTTAAAGTGCCCCTATTATGGGTTATGAAAGGTTCGTATTTTGGTTTTCCCCAACAACAGATTGACATGCATGCAGATTTGTTCAATGATTCATTTTTCTAAGCTTGATTGGTTGATTTCATTTAAAGCAGTGTTTGTGAGCTTTTAATGACTCAAAAGCGGCACCTAGTGGTGAAGAATGAATTTGCATTTTCATTCAGACCAATGTGCTAATGGTTACTATTGACGTCAAGTGAAACGGCTTGAGTCAGTTTCAACGATTCAAAGTCAACTCTTTCTTTTGAGAGACAATAACTTTATACAGGTGCACTTTCAAATGTAATACTTTTTAAGGATGTTTTCATTCACTTAGAGCTGTGTTACACACTGCATGAAAGACCATTTTCAGAAACCCATAATAGGGGCACTGTAAAGACAGAATGTTTTTTGGTTGCACTTTTAATTATTTTTTTTTTCTTAGGGCATTTTGTACATTTTGATTACAAAATAAATTGATTAATTTAATAATTTCAATGGTATGAGATTACTAGATGCTTTCAACTGATTTCTTTTTGCATCGTTGCCAACTTAATGGTCAAATTTTTTCAAGTATAGTGTGTTAAACAAATCGTTAATTAATATTGAATTTTTTTCATTTAAAGTTAATGTTTTTGTTGACATGTTTACTGTGTATATTTATTTTGGATATGTTTATGTATTAAATATATTTATAAATAATATCAATTATATGAATATACACACATGCTTCTAGATCATGTAAATATTTAAAATATATATTTTTGCATGTGTATTTATACATATATACATAATAAATATTCACAGTACGCACACACATATTATGTAAACCAAAACTTTAATTTTGTATGCGATTAATCGTTTGACAGTATTTTTATCAAGTATATTTCAAATCGAACATATTTACTGACAGATAACATGAAACTTACTGACATAAAAATTTTAATTAAATAAATATAATTCATTTGTCATACTACTCACATTTCTTAAGTCTAAAATGTGTTTTTATGTCACTTTTGATCGGGATTTGAATACTTAAATATTTAAATGCATAAGTACCTGAAGTACACTTGCAATTTAGCAGACTTGGATACCAGTTTAGTACACTAAAAGTACAAATGCAGGGCATTTTATTAATTTCATAAACGTGAAAATGTATTTGCATACTTAGCATGAAATAAATGCATTTCAAATACATATAGTATATTTATTTTTAATTAGGATAGCTAAAATTCAGATTTTCCAGATCATGGCAGATTTGTGTGTGAGCTGTTATCAGATGAATCAGGACTGTTGATCATCATCAAACTCACCGGATCCAGTGATGGATGTTTCCAGCTGCTGGGTTTCCTAAAGCCTCCCAGAAGCTGATGTTCAGGTTTGCAATCACACACGAGCGAAGCTCCTGCCTGAAGATCAATGGAGCGGCGTGACTCAGATTAAGGCCTTCTCTTAGAGCGTTTCTCCGGCCGCAGACGCTCGGATCAGCGAGGCCTTTGAAGTGGCTGTTTCAGATGGGTGAAGCGCTGTGCTGGAGGAGGTGATGAACGAGCTGATGAGAGCTAGGGTGGAGGAGACGAGTGTCAGCGACAGCTACTGGACGTCCGGTCAGGAGCAAACGCTCGTAAATCACCTCACCGGAGCCGCTGACCTCCGGCCCGTACCGGTGTGAGAGACATACTCATCTTCTGCTCTGTACTCAGGAAACATCAAGGAGTTATCTTCATCTTATTTCATTATTTACAAAATGCCACCCTCTGACTTCAAAAGTGATTTTGATGGCATGTGATTGTACTTAAATACAAGTTATTGCATATGATGAAGAACATTGGAATACAGACTATTACTTTGGGATTTATGTTTGGAGGGATCATTTGGTAAATAAAGATTAGATTTGGTCACAGAGCACCAGTCCTCTCCAATTTACTTCTGGAGATTCATATTTACATTCAACTGAAGGCAGATTCACAACGAGATAAAAAAAATAGAGAAACAAATCAGGTCTACTGACAGAGATAGTGAACTAAATAAAGCACTTTGTTCATTAATTTGCTAAAATTAAAATGTTAAAAATAGTCTGGTATAAAATTATTTCATTTTTTTCAAATGCAAAATTACTTGCCTGACAATAAATATTTCATTCATAAATTACATGTTACTATTTTTATTTCAGGTTAAAATAAATAAATAAATAATAGTACAATGAAAAATAAAGGGAAAATTATTTCACTTGCTTTAAATGAAAAATAACTTGCCTGATAAAAAAGATTTTATTCACAAAGTACACTTTTTAATTGAAAAAAGCATTATTATTAGCTATATTTACAAATAAACTAATAATAATAATAATAATAAAATATCATTATATTTTTAAAAATAAAAATAAAATACAATCATAAAAATAAAAAAAATAAAATTAAAAAGTTGCTTTCATTTTTAACTCAGTCATTTTAAACATGTACATTGTATTTTTTTTCTCTTACAAATAAAATACCTTTTTTTATAGTTACCAAAAAACTAAAACTTGAATGAACATAAATAAAAAAAATAGAGGCTAAAGAAAAAAATAAATGCAACTGCAATGTAAAAAAATTGATACAAAAACTAATATTTACATAAACACAATATAGATAGATTCATTAACATTTACATTAAAATGAAAAAAAAAAACAATATTAAATTAAAAACAAATGGCTTCATAAATAGCTAAAAAGTGAACCTAAACTGGATTACTGAAGAATCTGAAGAAAAGAGTTAATAATATTACATTATTTTACTGTCTTTTTGAACAAATAAACGCATCCTTGGTGAGCAGAAGAGACTTCTTAAAAAAAAACCTTTTAATGTGCTAATTATGTGTAAAGTGAAGAAGCTGTGACATGATTTGTACTGTGTGACCGAACCACAATAAACAAACAAACACAAGCGCTAAGGCCTGAAACAGGAAATACACATCTCCAAATGTGTATTCAAGTAAACAACTAAGCGAAGGCCTGACGAAAGCTGCATCCTCCTGGACCTGGACATCACGTCTGAGTCTGTGTCCTTGTGCAGATCTCCACAGCTCATCCACCTTCTCTCCCATCAGCCCAGGAGACACGGGTGGAGGAGATAAAGAAGAAAAGGAAAAAAAAAAAAACGTTTGGGGCAAAAAAGAGAGAAATAATTGGATTCCCAGCTTCCACCTCCTCCTCCTCCTCCCCCCACGTGTCGGACACCCCTAATTAACAACAGAGAGAGTCAGAGAAAGCCTGGAGAAAAAATCTGCTGTTTGGATTGAACAAAAAAAATGACCGGCAACATATTGTCTCCTTCACGTCCACGCAGGCTAATAACAGCTAGTGGGTGCTGCACGAGAACGAGAAGGCGTCAAAACCTGGCAAAGTCACTCATTCATAAAATCTCAATGTGTGACTATAGCTCTAATTACAACTCACGTCGGCCTCAATTAGACCACAGCTTTTCTCTCCGCGTTAACTCTTAATTAATGTATCGGCGGTTAATTACAGGTTTTGCGAGAGGGGCTCTGTCAGACGGTCGCTGCTTTTCTCAGCGGGAGGTTCTTTACATGAGCTCCGTTCCAAAACCCGGCGAGCGGCCTACATAGACAGCTGCCTTCTGAGACAGCATTCTGACTGTAAGGGAACCTCGTAACATAAATGAGTGATTTGCTTTTTACAAGTTATAGACGGTTTCAATGACAACAACATAAACAAACGTAGACATCCAAACTGAATCAATAAGGAGAGGTTTCCTCGGTAACGGCTGTAGACAAAGCAGCTCTGAGCTTACAAACACTACCTTATATGGAGGAGGAAATGAAAATGACATTTTCTAAAGACAGACTTCCTTTAGAAACACGGTCAAATAAAAACACCCATGCCTCGGTTGGATGTTTATTCAACACAGCCTTTTGGAAAATCTATCAGTTTTATATCGGGGCAGTTTGCCACAAATAAATATATGTTTGAGAAACACATCACACAGCACAATAACCTGAGACTTCATTACTCATTGTTACCTGTGTTTGTAGCCCTGCGACACTAACCAGACAGCTAAACAAACACAGACCGGAAGGTAACTTAGGTCCTTGCACACACGGCGGGTTTACAATGTTGAATGCTAAAGTGCTGTCAAATAATTAATCTTGATTAATCACATCCAAAATAAAAGTTTTTGTTAACATAATACATATATGTGTGTGTATTTTTACTGTTATTTACTGTATTATTATGTATATAAATACACATGCATGCATATATTTAGGATTTAATAAAAATATGCTGTTTATATGTTAGAAATATTCATATTGAATGAAAATTATATGAATAATACATGTCAGTGTTGTCTGTTTTTTTTTTAATACACACAAGTATATTTTGTAAACAAAACCTTTATTTTGCCCAATTAATTGTTTGACAGCACTAATATAGAAAGGGATATTTGAACATTTAAACAGGAGAATGTTGCAAAATTGCTTTTAACATTGATTTTATATAATGCTTACATATGGACTAAAATATTTTTATTCACATTTAAATATTATTTTAAAACCTGCATTATTCTGATTTAACATATTATTATTTTTTAAAATATTTTTCTTTACAGAATTAAATAAAATTATACTATAATAAACAACACTTACTAATATCCTGTTGTAACAAAAACACTACAAACATGCATGTAAATATCTGTATTTTTACTCCAAATTAAAAATTTAAATAATAATAATAATACTAAAATCCTTATATTCTATCAATATTCCTCTGCACAAATATATATATATATATATATTAATAAAAACTCAGTCTGTCTATCAAAATAAAAAGATAAATAAAATAAAATAATTTGTTTTCAGATTTAAATAATATTTTAATCTTATAAAATCTGATTAATTTGTTTGATAATTTATCATGCAAATATCTGCATTTCTTAGTACAGGATGAAATCAAAGTAGCATGTACTATAATAAATACTCACTTTTAGTCTGAATGAAAAAAAAAAACCTTTTGAAACTAGAAAAAAAATGTACGGCCTGAAAACTGCTTTCACTCATGTTTAAATAATATTTAAATCTGATTAAAAATCAGATTCAAATAATTGAAATGATTTGGTCAGTATGATAACAAATCAGATAATATTTAATTATTAACTCTTAGTATAGAATTAAATGCAATTATACTATATATAAACATTCCTCGCTTTTTTGGAGGCATTTTTCCTGACCCTTACCACAATGCATTCTGGGATTGCCTTGTCAGCAGCACACGTAGCTCATAATCTTAACACATCATCACACGTGCATTTTACACAAACAGCTCACTAGATTCAACCCAATCTTTATTTTCCTAATTCAACAGGGCCTTCCTTTCCTGTGTACTCTGGCACATTTGGTGTCTTTCTAAGGCTGTCTCTCCATTGTCTTTCCCAGTTCTCTGAAGCCTCGACGCGGACCAGGCACCATTTTACAGCTCTAGGAGAAGCGAGCGAGGTCGAGAACAAGAGATCAAGAGAAACGCAAAAGACATCGACGAGAGAAGGAGCGCGTGCGAGAGAAAGAGGTGGGAGATGGAAACGGGCGAAAGAGGAGAACAAAGCGAGTGTGAAAGAGAGCAAGAGTGAGAGAGGAGGTGCGAGGGAGACGTTTGTAAGTGTGTTCACGTCGAGGAAAAGGGAGAGATAGAGAGTGACATCCAGAAAAGCGAGGGGAAACTCAAGAGAAGAATGAGCGCGCTTCCTCCCGCACGCCTTCCCATGTGTTAATTACACATGTAAGGCCTATTATAACCCTGCAAGGACACCTGCTGACTGGGAAAATGAAGGTGGCCGACTGGAGCGGCTCTCGAGCGCCAGACTCTCACACAGGCCTGGCCTCACGGTGGGGATGGGGGGGGGCATGAGGGGGGGCAAGGTGGGCGTCACACTACTTAACAGCCAATCACAACATTGTTAATATTCAGTTGAGCG
>JAUYWG010000041.1:1118085-1130999 GCA_034779775.1 Enteromius afrohamiltoni
TATATACATTTTTATATTTATTGAAGAAACCAAATTGTGTGAAAATATAAACAGAAATATTACACAAGGGGAAAAAAACAAGGGATAACCAATGAAATATTAATAATTGAGTACATGTGTTCAGTTTGCGCTTTGTTTCCTCCTGGCTTTTTGGCTTTCTGTGCATTTCGCATTAATTTATATATACACACACACACACACACAAATACTGAGGCGGTACCATAGTTTTATCTTTACTCATCATATTTATGTAGTATGATATTTGCATCGTACTCCAAGTTATTACAGTATTGTTGAAAGCACCTTCTTCCGTACAAATTGTAGTTAAACGTTGTATATCAAAGTATGATAATATTACCATCAGTATACCATGGTACAAAGACAGCAGTGGTTCCAAAATCCTACTACTTTTGACCTACTTTTTCCTTTTGGTCCTGAATTGAGATGACAAAGACAGATGTAAATAAAACGCCTCCTGAAGTCTCTTTCTGCATGCTCTCCTTTCAAACGCACACACACGTGTGCGGAGGGCCAGAGCTTCACTCCTGTGGGATTCTCAAGGGCAGTATTACAAAGAGCCATGCTGTGCTTACATCAGTCAGAGAAAAGACTCGCTGCACCAACCCTCACATTCATGCCTTTGAGTGTCTGTGCATGTTAATTCCTCATTCTTTTCTGATGCACACTGAACAAACCATTTCTAAAATAAATTTGGTGAAATTTTTGCAAACAGTTTTTTTGTTTCCCTGCACCATTATCGCCTTCTGTTTGCTGTAATCTCACAGATTTTGGTGCGAAGTGACACAGAAAAACAAACCAAGAAAAACATCAGGAAGCCTGTTGATACTCATTAACACAAACTTTATGTGGGAAATGGGTTGCTCAGCAGAGGAAACATCCAACCTTGAGCTCCTTTCATTAACCCTCCATGTTTATTCATTAATGCTCTTCTTACACTTTCCACGCAAGCCGAGAACAATGAACTCATACACAACACAACGCTATGTTTTCCTTGCTTTCCATAAACAAAGAAACACTGCACGGGGAAGACGTGTTTGTTTAATGGTGACACGTACGCATGGACTAATCAACTCCTCGTTTGCAGTTCGGAGTGGTTTTCAACCTTCTTGCCAGCTGTTACTGCAAACAAACTTCAAACGAAGCTCAAGGACTCCAGTTCCTCTTCAAAAGTAGGTTAAAAAGGATCTCCTTATAGTGCCACTTTAGTCGAGATGTATAAGTGAAGAAGGACAGAAATACTTTTAAGCAAAGCTTTATATCGTAATCAGCATCTGACAGTCACACACAGACTATATGCAGATCAGCGCTGACATGAAAGCATTAATGCAACCTTCATCAGACGCAGTCTTATCTATCCTTATCTGTATGTGGCTGTCGGTTTATCCACCTAGTGATACCCTAGCAACCATCAATGGGATCCACACTGGAACAGCCTAGCAACCACTTAACAACACCATAGCGACAGTCTCACACTTTCAAATATTCAGCATTTTTCTTGACAAACATTTTCTAGTTTATTATATTTGATACAATATATATTTATATATAAGACTATAAAATTAAATCTGTGAAAGCCAGTTTTCGACACTGCATAAAGTAAAAATAAAAAAAGTAACTGCAACCTTTTATCTTTTACAAATCTGACGTTAGAATTGAGAGATTTTCTGAGGAAACGTTGTTTTTTTTTTGCTTCAAAATTGGACTTAATGGCCCAGTTTCACAAACGTGACTTAACATAAGCTAGGTCTAGTCCTTAGTAAAATTTCAATATCCAAGCAACTTGAGAAAAGAGAAGAAAACATTCATATATTGTTAGAGCAAGATATTTTCAGTTGAGACAGCTCAAAGTCTTGGACTAGCTTAAGCCTCGTCTAATTCTGACTTTTCTTACTCACAATAGCTCACAAAAAGTTTATATACATAATTCTCAGAACTGTGATATACAGGTAAAGTGGCAATTATATATTTAATTAACTAAAACTAAAGAAAAAAATATTAATTTTCTTTTTTTCTTTTATTGATTGAAATAAAGGTTTTAAAATGAAATAAAAATAAAAAGCCAAATTAAACTAAACTATTTTGTTAATAAATAGTTTGCAACTAATTAAAATAAAACAAGCGCTCAAATGAAAACGCTAAATAAAAACATTAAAAAGTTATTTAAAACAGGGGAAAAGTGCTTAACAAAATTTACTTACACTCAAATTAAAATCTACATTAAAAGTATTAAAATAAAAGCCAAAAAGAAAAGTAAATACATTTTTAAAAATTACAAAGAAATGGCAGGCAACACGTGAATTAATCATGAATTTTTGAAGTAGAAAGAAATAGTATTTTATAGAACAATATTTATAATTGTAAAATCTTCTGTAATTATCTTTGTTTTATTAATTGATTGACTGATTGATTGTGATTCAGCTATAATTTTGTTTTCAATGCATAGCATAATCGATGAAATATAGAAGACAACAGGGATATTGTCCTTTAATAAGTGCACTATTTGACAAAAAAGCAATGACTGTAATGTAAACATAACTAAAAAGGCAACTCATACATTTCAGTAACATAACGCATTTCCAATTTAAAATTGCTATAATAAATGAAAGAAGGGACTTATTATGCCTGTCAAATTGACTGGATGGTGAAAAAGTTTTTCAACACAAATATAAAACACCTCCTGACAAAATCTGCCAAAACTAAAAGTAGTTTCAGGGGCAAAGCAAATTATTCTAATATTTTTTTTTGCCTTAGTATTACATGCACTGATAAAGCAACGGGATTATGTATTATAAAGCACATTGGCGATTTCACATCGACAAGCCTTCACATGAAATCTGACAGATGTGTGGAAGCAGGGAAACTATGACACGCTCACAATAGTCCAAAAACACGCTCTCCAACAAAGACGTAATTTTAAAGTTAGCTTTAACTGGCTGCAGAGTGAAGAGATGAGAGACTATTGGTATCACAGCTCACTCATTAAGAAGAGAGAGCCTTAATTTAAAGCAACTTGCAAAGCTCTTTGTGCGGGACAGACATATTTACATTTAAAAGATCCAAAGTGGCTGACTGCAGCTACCTCCGTCCTTAATTGCAGCCTTCATTTGTCCATGAATGTATCCGCTTCATTGCGGCTCTCATTAACTGGCAGAGGCCAGAGCGGCTCACACACACACACACACACACACACACACACACTTCATCTCTGTGTTTTTCTTCCTCTCTTTTCCTCTGCCGTCTCTCTCTCTCGTCCTCCTTCACTCTCTCCATCTGTTTTTACTCTAAAGGGTGTGACGAGACCACAACAAGCTGGCAAAGATGAGCAGAGAAAGACACAAACAATCTGTAGGGATTACACTCTAATCCTGTTTGCACTTTTATCTCGGCTGCGTTTTTAAGGGGGGGTCACACTCTCTGACAGCGGATTAAACCAGACCTTCCTTCATCTAGTTATGGACGGACTTAGGCAAATTAGCTGAACGGAGTGATTGCTTTCCTCAATCTCTCGGCCGGCTGTAAGACTCTGTTATGGCGCAAACAAATTCCAGGCGAGTTGTGGGATAATGAGGCTGGTGTGATGTTTGAAAGATATACAGGTTATTCTGTGCTCGCGGCTTCACGAGGATCAAATGCGCAGAGAGTTACAGTGTCGGTGAGGTGTTAATGCTTATTTCAAAAGAAAGTTAAATATGCATTTGATAAGAAAGTTACAATTTAAAGCCATTTATAAATGCATATACACAACACTAGATTCTTACTGGAAGAGCTACATAGAAAAAAAATAAACAAAAAAAACTATAACTGACTAATTACCTATAACTGACTAACTAAAATAACCAACTTTTGTAACGTATTTGAAATCCCTATGCTATTTTAAATAAATAATTATTTTATTTCAACTTCCTTTTAAAAGCTTATTTTTAAGAAAAAAATCAATAAAAATAATAGCATCCAAAAACAACAACAAAAAAGCAATAGCTACTGAAAATGAAAAAAAGAATTCATAAATAAATAAATAAAATAAAAAAGAATGTTATGAAAATTAATGGTGGAAAAAATAAACTTTAGTTACCAATTAACAATACAACAATACAGTCATTCTATTTGATGTACTTAACTGAAATAATAAATATATATAACAATAAAGACACATTAAAAACAATACCTAATAACAATGACAAAATAAAATAAAATACATAAAACAAAATAAATAATCTTTATTTAATAACTGATTTTACTTCAGCAACAATTCTCATTTTTATGTAGTTTAATTTAAGTAGTTTAATGAAATAACTAAAACTAAAATAAAAATAGATTTAAATTTATAACAGTTTTAATAAATATACACAGACATGTAAAATTGTCACACTCAGCGAATACAGACAAGAGGGATTCAATCAATAGGTGAGTTTATTAGTGCACAAACATAAAATGTCTCTTCAGCGGTTTATTATAAGGTGATGTGAGCAACAACAGTTCAACAACTCAAAGCAGGATCTCCGCTGGTAAGTCTTGTGGTAAGTCATTCACAGATATAGAGCAGAGAGGCAGATCTCATAGGTAAGTAATAGGTAAGGTTACAATTGGGAGGAGCACAGCGATCAAGGCAGGAGAGTGAACTGTTCAGGATAGAACTGGCGTCTAACCTTGCGCTCAGCCATCGAGTCTCTGGCTGAGCGATCTCTTATGGGGAGCAGCTGATGACGGACAGGTGTCAATAATCATGTGATTGGGAACGGGTGACAAGTGGTTGAGTGCTGTCGGTAAGTGCTGATCCTGGGTCCGGTGAATGTGACGGTGTGACAAAAATAAAGCAGACCTAATAAAAATGACAAAAAAGTACAAAATAAATCTTGATTAAAAAAACTATTTTAGCTATTAATAAAAATTGTTAAATCTATAAATATTACAAAGCCCAATAAAAAGAACAAAATGTACAATAAAAATGACTATTAAATAAAATTGAAAATAAAAAAGCCCATTTTCTGCAAGCACTGTAACATACAACCTCTTGACAAAAAGCATTTGGTTGAAAATTGTCAGGTGACTTGCGGTATTTTGGTTCTCACACATTCAGCTGACTGATGTAACAGAGAAGAAAAACTTGCGCTTTATGAACTGAAATACACACCAGACTATTAGAAAGCACACACAAGTCCACACGAACAGAGTCATAGAAACCTGGCAGAAAGCTGGTGGCTTAAGAGGGGTCACTGCATCAGTCCTGAGGGTCTCAGCGGAGAGATCGGATCCAGGAGAGTATCACAGCACTGCTCATTTATCCCCAACCGACACACAGGTGCTACTGTTCACAGCCTGAGTGTGTCTCTCAACACACACACACACACACACGCACACACACACAGAGACACTCAAACCACACATAAAATCTCTGAACGTCATTACATTAGATATTTATATATATATATATATATATATATATATAAGATATACAGTGCCCTCCATTAATATTGGCACCCTTGGTAAATCTGAGTAAAGTTGGATGTAAAAATAAATCTGTATTGTTTATCCTTTTGATCTTTCAGTAAAAAAAAAAAAAAAAAATCACAAAATTCTAACCTACCACTGAAGTAAAACAATTGAAATGGGGAGAAAATCTCATTGTGAAATAAATGTTTTTCTCCAATAATTGTTGGCCACAATTATTGGCACCCCTAGAATTTATTATGAGTAAAACATCTCTGAAGTATATTCCCATTCATATTGACAATTTTGAGCACTCCAGGGTGATTATGGACATGAAATTTTCCAGCCCTGGCTTCTCCTGTTAGGGAAAACAAAGCCCAAAATCCCTTAATAATATATTTCTTATATGCTGCTTATATGCTGATAATTGAGCTTCATGAATTAGTGAAGTGGGTTTAAGAAAAGACCTAGATCAGTGAAAATGTCCATTTCCACCACCAGGGAAATAATTACATGTGTACAGTGAAGTATACTGCTGTGATTTTGATGTTGTGGGTCTATATTTTTGCTGGAGGTCCTGGATGTCTTGACACATGGCATCATGGATTCTATCAAATACCAACAGATAACAAATCTAAAACTGACTGACTCTGTTAGAAATCTTGGTTGGGTCTTCCACTGGGACAATAATGAAGCTTTTGCCATTTCTGTCCCAGTCCTCTGACCTGAACCATGAGTGAGCTGAACTAAAGAGAAGTGCCATCATGGAGCTGGTAATCCAAAGGATCTAGAGAGATTCTGGATGAAGGAATGGTCTCTTTTCTCTTATCAGGTGTTCTCTAAACTCTCTACGCGTTACAGGAGAAAACTCAGAGCTGTTATCTTGGTAAAAGGGAATTTTTTGATTTTTAAAAACTATTCTGTATGTTTTATAAGCTTGTTTCCTCAAGGGGACCTAAATAATGGCCACACAAGGTCAAAATTGACTGGTATTCCTATCTTTGTGGGGACAATTGGTCCCCACAACGTGATAAATACTGTACCAGGTGCACACTCTCACTTGTAAAGAGAGTGAGAGAGAGTTTGTTTCTTTATCAGATTTGGAGAAATGTAGCATTATACTGTATCACTTGCTCAACAATGGATGCTTTTCAGTGGATGGGTGCCGTCAGAATCCAAACGGCTGAACATTACAATACCACAATCAGGCAATCCACACCACTCCAGTCCATCAGTTAATGTCTTGAGACATGATAATCTGCATGTTTGTAAGACACACACCCATCATTTAGATGTTTTAAATTCAAACCAGTTACATTCAGCTAAGATATGAATCTTTTTCTACTGTATAATGTTCTTTCTTCAGCGGCCAAATGGTCTGGTCTGAATCAGGAGAGAAATCTGCACAGATCAAAGAACCACTTACAAGCCAAGACTCAGGCCAAGCAGCTCTAAACAAATCTATGTGTGGATCTGAGATAGACTTTCTCACTGAAGGATGCATTATTATTATTTTTTATTATAATAGATTATGGTATTTTAGCCCTAAGCAATGGTTTGAAGTTAAATCTTTTGAAGGATTTGTTTCTTAGTAACACACAGCTTTTGTCTTCTCAAGATTAATTGATGGACCGGAGTGGTGTGGATTATTGCGATGTTTTGGACACTCATTCTGAAAACACACCCATTCACAAGAAATGGAATGCAACATTTCTCCATATTTGATGAAGAAACAAACTCATTTACATCTGATATGACCTGAGGGATTAAATATTTAGCAAATGTTTATTTTTGAGTGAACTATTCCTTTAAAGGCAGGGTCCTTGACTTTATCTGATTGGCCCGTAGAGGGAGGTGACGATAAGGTTCAGCTGGTCAGACTGTGGCTTTGCAGTAGTACAAAGTGGGCAGTGCCAGTGAAAGAGTAGGCAGAATATAAAGTATTCTGTGTAAAACTCAATAAACAGTAATGGGCAATGTTCAGAATGAAACACTAGAGTATTTCTTACCATACAACATACACTGTACTCCATTAAACTGAAAATAAGCATGCTACAGGTTTTATTTTACAGTGATGTTTTCATTATGTGAAACTGAATTCAGTTAGAATTGAGTTATCTCAAAAAATTATTAGTTGCAGTTTTAATCCTCCTTGGATCGCCACCTTATCGTGGTGGAGGGGTTTGAGTGATTGAATGATGACACCGGAAGTGAGGGATGCTGTCAAGCTGAAGAAGGAGTCCTATCGAGCTTGGCTGGCTTGTGGCGCTCCTGAGGCAGCTGATAGGTATCGGCGGGCCAAGCGAACTGCAGCCCGGGTGGTTGCGGAGGCAAAAACTCGGGTCTGGGAGGAGTTCGGAGAGGCCATGGAGAAGGTTTATCGGGCGGCCTCGAAGAAGTTCTGGAAAACTGTCCGCCACCTCAGGAGGGGGAAGCAGTGCCCTGCCACCACTGTATACAGTGAGGGTGGGAATCTGCTGACTTCAACTGGGGATATTGTCGGGCGGTGGAAGGAATACTTTGAGAATCTCCTCAATCCCACCGAGGAAGCAGAGGGTGGGGGCCCAGGAGTGGACTCGACCATTACCCGGGCTGAAGTTGCTGAGGCTGTGTGAACGGAACTGGACACATCATTCACTGTTGAAGAGAGCCGCTCTGATGCACAAACACGCATCTACTGGGTGTTTTTATGCGTGGTTTGGGTAACTTATAATGATGGAGAAATGAGCTGCGTGTCATCTGAAAGTTTTATTAGATCTCGTCAGTTTTCTGCTCGTCAGTTTTGTGTTCTGTGCGCGATTCATATGCTCCGCTTTCCGTCCAAAGCTGCTGTCAGTTAATGAAGGTTTGATGAAAGAACTCGCGCCTCGGTTGGACTACTGTCATGTCAGAAAGTGGTAAGACTTATTTTTTGTGGACGTTGCCATCGTTGATATTAATTGGGTCACTTTTTTTATTTCGTTTTCGTCGTCTTCTGTTGTTTGCTAGTTTTTGCGTGTGTACAATGAATCCGCAGAAAACAAATATTACCATTTTTAACTGGTCACAGGCGCTTATCCTTTCCAGTTGAATTCCAGTTGAATTCTCATTTAAAATAATGTTGTTAGTTAACCGGTTCATAATCGGTTAACGAGCGCCGGTTGTCGGTTACGAGAATTAACCGAAATGAGCATCCCAAGTTCCAACTATAGGGGGATCACACTCCTCAGCCTCCCCGGGAAAGTCTATGCCAGGGTACTGGAAAGGAGAATTCGACCGATAGTCGAACCTTGGATTCAGGAGGAACAATGCGGCTTTCGGTCCCTGTATGACCAGAGCAGGAGCTTGGTTCGCATTGGCGGCAGTAAGTCAGACTTGTTCCCGGTGCGTGTTGGACTCTGGCAGGGCTGCCCTTTGTCACCGGTCCTGTTCATTACTTTTATGGACAGGATTTCTAGGCGCAGTCAGGAGCTGGAGGGGGTCCGGTTTGGGGACCACATGATCTCATCTCTGCTTTTTGCAGATGATGTTGTCCTGTTGGCTTCTTCAAATCAGGACCTACAGTGGGCACTGGGGCGGTGTGCAGCTGAGTGTGAAGTGGCTGGGATGAGAATCAGCACCTCCAAATCTGAGGCCATGGTTCTCAGCAGGAAAAGGGTGGCTTGCCCACTTCAGGTTGGTGGGGAGTTCCTGCCTCAGGTGGAGGGGTTTAAGTATCTTGGGGTCTTGTTCACGAGTGAGGGGAGGATGGAGCGAGAGATTGACAGACGGATTGGGGCAGCTTCTGCAGTAATGCGGTCGATGTATGGTCTGTCGTGGTGAAGAAGGAGCTGAGCTGCAAGGCGAAGCTCTCGATTTAGAGGTCGATCTACGTTCCTACTCTCACCTATGGCCATGAGCTTTGGGTCATGACCGAAAGAACGAGATTCTGGATCCCGGAGTTTCCCCCTTAGAGATAGGGTGAGGAGTTCCGGCACTCGGGAGGAGCTCGAAGTAGACCCGCTGCTCCTCCACATCGAGAGAGGCCAGCTGAGGTGGCTCGGGCATCTGTTCTGGATGCCTCCTGGACGCCTCCCTGGGAAGGTGTTCCGGGCATGTCCCACCGGGAAGAGGCCCCGGGGAAGACCTAGGACACGCTGGAAGGACTATGTCTCTCAGCTGGCCTGGGAACGCCTCGGTTTTCCACCGGAAGAGCTGGAGGAAGTGTCTGCGGAGAGGGAAGTCTGGATGTCCCTACTTAGACTGCTGACCTGGCCCCGGATAAGCGGAAGAAGATGTATGTATGTATGTATGTTTTAATCCAATAAATGATAGAGTAACTATCAACTTTTAGTGGTCCAATTAAATTAATCAAAAATATGTTTAAATATATTACACTTATATGTTTATAAATTATACTGTTTGTTTAACTCATGCCAAGGCTGCATTTATTGGATCAATAAATACACTGAAATATTACACTTTCAAATATCTGATTTCTATTTGAATGTGCTGTAAAATTTAATTTATTCCTGTGATCAAAGCTGAATTTTCAGCATCATTACTACATTCATCATGTCACATGATTCTTCAGAAATCATCCTAAAATGTTGATTTCCGATTATTATCAATGTTGAAAACAGTTGTGCTGCTTCATATTTTTGTGAATACTTTGATTCATCCTTTTTTTATGATTCTTTGATGAAAATAACAGTATTTACCTGAAACGTTACAACGTCACTTTTAACCAATTTAATGCTAAATAAAGCTATTCTTTTCTTGAACAGTAGTATATTTATACTGAAAGAATAATAGGACTGTTTTCAGTCCTCATGGACTCTTTAATAAACCTGGATTGGCTTTAAGAAGAAAGCTGAGAAGCCACAAGTGAAAATGGCTTAGCAAGTATGCAAATCCTTATTTATGTCCTGTCCACAATGAATGACAGATAGAGACCCGTATCAGCTGATGTCGAATGGAGTAAAGAGAGAGAACGTTAAAATGTCAAATTGAGAAACGCTATGGACACTGATTAAGTGTTTTCATCAAGATGGCTTGTTCATGAAGAAACATCTGGTAATTATTTGTTCAAACACTTGAAAATGGATCTCAGGAGAGGCATGTAGATTATTGTCAGTGAGACAGTAACTTACCGCAGTTTAATAAGAAGCTTGAGAAGGAATCAAAGGAAATATCTTTTGTCATAACGCCTCCTGGTGCTTTTTGGACGTGCGACGGCATCCCGCCTGAAAGAGACTAATAGTTATATTACAAAGATTCACAACTGGCTGTCTGCTCCCCATCCTGCGCTTCACGTTCCTCCGCCATCATCGGCGAGAGACAGCGATGGAAATTGATGCTTTAAAACTTTATTAGTCGACACTGTGTGCCACATGCCGTTTCAGTAGAGCCGATTTATGACTTATGACATGCGCATATTTAATTTGTAACCCTATACTTCCTGTTCCTTGCGTTTGGCCTCAGAAGCACGGGACCTGTAGGGTTCCCAGAGGTCAGAGGTTAAGTAAAGGAGGGGAAGTGCTGGATCCGACACACGCTCTTGAACGTAGTGCTCCGGGTTCAAAGGTTTAGCTGTGATTTCCAGCGGGAGGTTGCAGCGCGATCACAGGCGGTCGTAAAGAGGAAAGCGGAGAGCCGAGCGTCCCGCTAGCGTTTGATTTGGACGATGTTTCAGAAAGTTACAACCGGGATCCTCTTACAAGTCTGTCTCTGTCACCTTTACGTCCACATGGCCCGTAAAGCCCCGGGGACCGGCGAGCGAGAGCGGTAACACGCCCCACTGGCTCCTCTGTGGCGCGCCGTCTTGTGTAAACATATAAGTTTATTTAGTGTGAAGGACCTGTGGAGTTGGATGCTTTTGCCCCAGTAGGAGCTATTCATAAAGGCCTGTCCTGCCTGACAGAAACACATCAGACATGAGAGGTGAGTTAAGGCCAGAGGAGAACATACAGAAATACTGATGTCTAGCTTTAGATAGATACACAGAGAAATAGGTTATAGTGGTAATAATAAATCCACGCCTCAAATCTCCATTTCATTAGTATAGAATGGGGAATATTTCAAAATAAATATATATAAAAAAATGTTTTACTTAACAAATATATAGAATGACATTTATTCTCAGAGAAAAAACTAAATTAGGGTCAATTTAGTTCGAGAGCAATTAAGAGTCATTCTATGGTTTGTATTGAAATCCATGTTAAACATCCTTCCACATTTCATAAACAAAAATAAAATAAAAACGATATATATGATGTTAGAGTGACTGAAAACACACAATTTCATTTAAGATTAGGCAATAGTGATAACATCGTTTTAATGTAAATCGATTAAAAAAATAACGAATTAATACAGTTTCTTCAATGGTTAGTACTGCAATTCATGGCAAAGCAATACCATGTTAAAATTAAAAATTATTCATAAAAAATAATAGAACAACAGAGATTCCTGTTAATGTTTTACAAACAATTCTAGATAAAAAAAAAAAAAAAAATTATCAATACCTGGTGTTATCCAGTTGATCAGTTTACAAACGACCAGGAATACTTCTAAAATAGTTCCTGTATGAAAAAGATTATATAAATTATAAATTGCAAAACACATCTAAAATCCTGAAAATAGCACACTGTTTATACTGTATGTCAGATGTCAAGGATGCCACCAAATGGGTAAAGACAAAAATCTCCAAAATCTCTAAATGGAAAGTACCAGAGAGTATCAGACCCAGTCATGACTGTGATGTGTATGGTCAGTTCATCACACTTAGCTATCCTATAGCAGTACATGTGACATAAGTACAATAGCAGTATATATCCTAAAGGTTAAAGGTCACCTTGCAAACAGCTGATCGGTGGTAAGCATGCATGCATTGTTGTTTCCCAAAAGGCCAAAGGTCATATTTTTTCTAGTGAGCCCAGCAGGTGTTTGACTGCGGTGACAATTACACAAAACCAATAACAAAACTAAATCAATTAAATGCCAGCGACATCTTCATCATCACAGTGAAATCGATGCCAATAACAATATTAGCATGAACAGATTTATAAACATCACTCATCTGACCCGTCCAAATCAATTAACCTTAACTACACAGATGCAAATGAATGAGCTGGGTGAATGTATGTAGAGACATTGTGAAAACTTATTTTGCAGGGTTTCTCAGTGCATGTTGCATACAAGAAAAAGAGGATTAAAAAAAGGTTTATAATGCATAGCACTCTGCATCGTTAATGCTGAAATTCAATTGTTTTCCACCAGTTTTGTTCTCAGCAAGTCACACTTTTTTATTTTGTTTTTGACATTTTTTATTTTGCTTGTTTTTTTTTTACCAAAAAAATGAAGTATTTCATAGCATTTTTGCATTTGCAAGGTGAATAAGTCTTGCTTTATCCTTTAATTGTCTGTACACAAACACACACACACACACAGACTTATACATATATGTGTGTGTGTTTGTGTGTGTATATGTATATATTTTTTGAACTCAG
>JAUYWG010000041.1:1136180-1158305 GCA_034779775.1 Enteromius afrohamiltoni
ATGTCATCTGATCCTAAAAAGTTTTACTTCAGGGTTAAATATGACTTGTACATGTTGCTTCATCTGGACAGAGTTCAAACCCCTTGGATTACGACAACTTTGCCACTCTGACCCGGTCCGAGTTTCACTCTTTCTCCATCGCTCTTTTATTCTCTTCCTGTGTGCCAGTTGGCAACCCCAGGCCAGGGATCTGTCAGTGTCGATTGAGCTGAAAGGGCAGGGTCCGGGCTAAAGCAGCCGGGCTGGTTGTGGGCCCACCGTTTCTCCCAAATAAGCCTGGGAAAAAAAAGTGAGAGAGAGAGAGAAAGAGAGAAAGAGAGAGAGAGAGAGAGAGAGAGAGAGAGAGAGAGAGAGAGAGCACATTCCAGCAAGTAGAGCCGCCAACACCCCCCCAAACACACAACTAGACTTTTTTTTTTTGCAAAGGAGAGCCATGAATGAGATTAACAAAAGGGTCCTGTAAGAGCCCTTCTTGGCCGCCTTCCATGTCAACAGCTCTCGGGGTCAAAGGTCGCACTAACTACATTCATTCCCAGCAGACCCCGCTGCTCTAGAACACAAGCTGCCCGAGTCTGGCAACGACGGAGAGAACGGACAGAAACAGAGAGAGAGAGAGAGAAGTTGAGTTTTTCCTCTTTCACTAATCCTCAGAGATATTCCAGATCTCTCCACATGTTTCGGCTGAATTAAAGCAATATCACACCTTGCAAATGGAACGGAAAGAAAAAAAAAATAGAGAGACAGGATGGAGAGAGTGGAGACGAAAACGGAGGAGAGGGAAGGTTATTACTGAGTGCACATTTACGGCCCCTCACACATTGAGCCGAGCACCTGATTTCACTCAGAGTGAAAAAGGCTTGGCGCTTTCAGCTTAGCTACATAAAAATGTCAGTCATTTAATAGATGCACAACACACCTGGGCCGACAAGCGGGATCATGTAATCCAATTACACGCAAACGCATTAGGTAAATAGCGCAAGGACTGATAACAATGTTAAATCGCTGCCAGATTCCGCTGCCAAATGCTCGGCCTGCGGAGACGGAGGAGCAGACTGACGTGGGTTTGGATCTCGCTGGGAACGCAGGAAATATTTTGAAGAAAGCAATGCTAATTTCTAACGTGGAAGAATGTTTGATGCCAGTAACAAGCTGTCATGACCGACGTATGTGACACTGACAACAGACAAAACATTTCTGCTCAACAGTTAACAGTATAAATATACTTTTACATTTGTATTTAATTATGTGCTACAAAGCTGAATTTTTACTCCAGTCTTCAGAGTCACATGTACCTTCTCAAATCAAGTTGCTTCATAAAGCTGCTTATTGAAAAATTTGAAACAAGTATTTTTTATGCAAATATGCATTCAATTGATCAGAATCAATGCTAATGATATATCACAATATCTATATACATTTTTACTGTATTTCTTATTTTTTAAATGCAGCCTTGCTGAGTATTAAATATTTGAATGAATCCAAACTTGTAGTGTTCATTTATGTATTTAAGGTATATAAATCTTTCAGTTCATGCATTCCCAGGGAATCGAACCCATGGCCTTGGCATTGCTTCTGTTTGAGAACTAGAGTTCCAGACATGCAGATTCAGGTCTGCGCTCTCGTCTCAGCACATGCACTCAAATGCAATCAAAATGACATGCTTGCCATCTGTTGATCACGGTGGTCTCACATACAACACTAAAGCACTTTTGTAAGTCACTGTAAGTCAGTATAATAGCGTCTACTAAACGCCTTAAATGTAAATGCATAACAGTCTGGAATGGAAACTTGGGACTGAAATGTAAAAACAATGAGACTGTTGGAATGGGAAACAGCAGTCGCAGTTCAGCTGTATCTGATTTCAGACGGACAATTGTTTTCACAGTAGCACTGTGTTGGTTTGCAAATCAGAGACACATTTCTACTGTCATATAATTGTAATGTTTTTCAAATGTTATTTAAAGCTTCTTTCAGAGAACATTTAAAGGTAACATTATGTAAACCCAGCCAACTGGGAATATTTTTCTCTGGTATCTTTCTGTATAATGTAGCTTTTAATGCATTCATTTTGCTTTGTAATGCTAATTATTATATAATACCTACATTATAGGCTGCTACCCATCTATTCATTGTTACACCTCCATTTGTGGATTTATTTTTAAAATTATAGTTGGACTTTCGCCAAATATTTAAAAAAATTCAAAAGTAACATTCTCTTTTGTTCCTCTTAACATTCCGTTAATGTTTCCTCTAACATTCACATCAGAACATATAATGTTTTCATAAAGTATCCCTGGAACACATTTTTTGTGAATGAACTGAGCGTCTCAGTAGAAATCAGAAATCAATAGCCTTGTTAAATCACTTTCACGACGGTCTGAGTGCACCTGACACCGAATTTAACAGCGAGCGTCTGCTTCAAGTCTAAAGAAGACCGAAGGAGAAACGGCTGCAAGTAAGAGAAGTAGAGGAGAAAAAAAGCAATGGCCACGGGGGAAGGGGGAGGTGCTGAGGGGATCACAGATTTCTTTTTCATTTTATCCTTGATCTCTTTCTTTTTCTCTTTCAGAGAGATCCAGAGCCCCTCCCCAGCCCCCCGCAGAGCCGCAGCCCAGCCGAGAGCAGCGTTACACGGGCTCAACCCCGACCAGCTGCAGGCTCCTCTGGAGCTCCACGCAGAGAGGGAGAGAGAGAGAGAGAGAGAGAGAGAAAAAAATGTGTGTACGAATGTGAAAGAGAGAGAGACACTCGATGACAGGCAAAGTTTTTGGGGAGGGATTCGCCACTCAAAGACACAACAGAGAGAAGTGGAGTGCTAAAGTTTCAAAGACACAGAGCCGAAGGATTTCCACAGGGCTGGACTTCCTCTGCAGTAAGTTAGCAGGAGGTCAAACGTCAGCCAGTGACGGATCTTACAGTCAAACACCCAATAACCAGCCGGTAACCATCAAATCTCGGCACACGGGACATGACAGGCTGTGAAGATCACTCCACACTGACAGGACGAGGGGCAAAACAGCATGTTTAATCACAGAACCAGCAAATGTTTTTAACCTGACAATCAGTGCATGCTTTTCCCAACAGATTACACTGCTAAAAACGGCTGAAGTATTCCTATTTCTTGGATGTTTGAAGGTTGATAACAATACTGCATGACTGAGACTGCATGTAGTGAGAATATAATAATGCCTATTATTGATCAAAAGATTGTCATACTTTTTTTGTTTTTGAAAACCAGACAGCATTCACACATACAGTAATATTGTGAAATTATATTACACTTGTGTTAGAATTGTGTTTTATTTGAATATATATATTAAAATGCAATTTATTCCTCTTCAATGTCACATGATCCTTCCGAAATCATTCTAATATGATGCTTTGCTGCAGAGTTAATATCAATTATTGCGCTCAAACACTCACAATGAAATTGGTTGTTGCTGCTTAACGTTTTTGTGGAAACAGATTGATAGATAGATTGTTTTCTATTCTTATTCTTATTATAAAATGTATTGTAAATACATTTTCTATTAGCTGATGCAGATCCAAATTTGACAAGATGGATGTCAAGAACCTGTTTGGAAACAATCATTACATTTGCAGGCATGTTTGCTGCCTATAGAGGTCCTTAAATACTTCAGTTTGAACATAAGCATTTACTCATTACACTATATTTACAAATACGTGGGTATCACAAGCAAACTGTGAGCAGGTAAGATCATCCAGAAAGTCAAACTCTGCCGCTCAGGCCTCATAAAGCGCCTGACAGGTGTGTTATCAAGACATCAGGCTGAAATCCTCAACCATTTCAAAGTGACAGCTCTTATCTTTACAGCCGAGCCAGCGCCAAACCTCTGCCATATGACAGGACATACGGTGGGCCGCTGTCAGCCCACCTACAACACATCAATCATGAATAGAAGTCCTTCCCACACACCTGTGGCCTTGTGCCTCTATTACAGGTAGCACAGGTGACATTTAAACCCTGAACAACACTGAAATCCATCACTTCAACTCAGTATCACAATGAAATCCGAATATAAACACAGCAATCATGTGCATTTGTAGTGCAGAAACTTAAAGGAACGTACCTCGTTTTCATGTCAGTCCAAACCTGTTGCTTATTCTTCTGTAAAATACTAAATCAAATATACAGCTGGCGGATCTGAATTCAGAAATAGCTGTGGTATTAAAATGCATCTCTTTGATAATAGGAAATGTTCTCAGAACGTTGTAGCAAGGTTCTCTTAAAGCCATTTCAGTAATATTAATACAGCATTTGTCCTAAGTTGTCCCTCTCAAAACTTTAGTACAAAAATGTTTTTTAGGTATATACATTGGGCCATTCGTGGATTATTTTCGGATTGTTTGTTTAACATTTTTTAAACATTGCTGTATTTACAAAATCAACATTCAAAAGTAACATTGTCATAATATGTGAAAAACAATTAAACTATGTTATTTTGTTTTTAAAAGGTGTTATTTATCCAACGCTTATGGAAGGGAATATTCGTCGATTTATTATTATTATTAGTTTTTAAAAAACATTCAAAAGTAACATTTCCGCATTGTTTGGAACATGATTCGGCTATTTAAAAAAATATTCCTAGCAATTTAGAATGTTCAGGAATGAAAGAAAGAACGGGTCAGCGAGCGTTTTTGTTAGCTGGGTCTGTAAGAGGACATCTAGAAACCTAAACGAGCTGCACAAAAGACGTCTGTAAAAGCGGGAGAGCGCTAGTAGACAGCAGCGAGTGTGCTGTTGGATGGTCAGGCCTGCTGTACTAATGCGCTCTGCTGGGCTTTGATGTGGTTCAGCGCTGACCAGCTCTGTGAAGACCTCGCCCCCCGTCACGCTATCACAGCCTTTTAACTGCGTCCGTGTGTGTGGACAACAGACATGAACAAATCTCAACTTCTGTTTGTTTTAACACACGTATCCATTCCTGTCGCCCAAACAGATTGGAGGCGGAACACGCTGATAAATAATTCACTCGTCTGACAGCAGGTCCACACACACACACACACACACACCTTTGATGCTCTGTGGCGCAGTTGGGGTTATCGTTTGCCCTGTTTGGTTCATCTTACACAAACGTACATATTTTTTCAATCTATTTTTTCGTATATAAAAACAGACCAAGAGCTCGCAAAACCATCATCATCATCAATATAGAACAATACTATGTGCATTATATTGCACTGATAATGCTATGCTGACTAATTCCACATAATCTTTATTTGGAACAAAACAAGGGACAACAGCTAAGAAAATGTGTCAAAATGTCCTTCCAGTAAGAAGTTTAAGCTATGCGGTTATTGATAATGTTAGCACCACAACATTATTTTCAGAAATGGTATTTTCCCCTGAAATGTTTAGTGTTAGTCTAATGTTTTTCTAATGTTACTATCAGAACGTTCAGAGTATCAAATGTAGTTTGCAAAATGATCTAATGGAATGTTCTCCTAACATTTACATAACCAAGAAAAAACAACAAGCCTAAGCGTTTTGAATATTTGAACAAGATTAAGTAAATTATAGTAATACCATGGTAGACTACTTGTTTGCAAGTAATAACAACCATGCATCTATTTATTAAACAAATGAGTACAGTATCATTAACAGTTACATCATTTTAAATAATAGTGAGAACAATGTAGGACTGCAGTGACGATTGAAAACTGGTTTAATGAGGTTACTGATCAATAGAGGGCGCTAGTACTCAATGTGTGTGTGTGTGTGTGTGTGTGTTTGATCAGTTTATCACGTTATATGCTTAAATCAGTGTATAGATTAAATAATACATAAGTGCTTTCTTTAAACAAGCAAAACTGAATGAATAAATGAAAAAAATCCATCATTCATATGATGACTTAAAATGAAGGAATAGTGGTTGAACATTTACAAAAAGGTCCAAAAATATAATTATTTTTTTAAGATGTTAGACAGGTAGAATGCCAAAGGTTTAGACCGAATCATACTAAATGTTTATTTATTTATTTAAAATGAAGAGCAACACATTAAAGAATAATGCACAAGTGATAGATTTAAGCTCTCTTAAGGTAAATGTGACAAAAGTGCAAGGTTCAGGACAGATAGAGGGATGCACACATCTGTCATGCAAGACGTAAAGTCTGGTGAGTTTTAAAGGGGGAGGTCCAGAGAGAGTTTGAAGAAACACGAGTTCACATTTAGCTGGAATAAATCACACTTAGTACGACAGCGGCCCCTCTGGACCCCGAAGGGCCGTCACTGCAAATGAGTGATTAAAGAAGAAACCAATCGCTCCCTGTGTTAGTCAGTCTATTGAATTAGCTTTAATAATCACCATTAACTATAACATAATAAACTAAATAAATAACACTCAGACATGACACATTATTTTTTTTGGGAGTGTTGTTGTTCAAATGACTGACACAAGAGATGTAGCATAAAGCATGCTTGCGTATTTTAATACACAAAGTCTTTTGAAATGATTAGAAGTGTTCGATCCTTTCCAGTGTAGTGACAGACAGCTGTGCAGAGTCAGACGCGGCCCGTACCTGAGACTCTGAGAGCTGCTTCAGTCTGCCCCGTTTCCTGTGCTGCCACGAAAAAAGGAGATAATTCATTCATCTAATGGGACCAATAAATTCAAGTATTAACTGCGCCACACCATATAACAGAGGAGAGCCTGGAGAAATGGAAGACAGATGAAGGCTGGAGAGAGAGAGAAAGAGAGAGAGGCCTGTGAAAGAAAAACAACGCGCAGAAAGAAATGACGACGAGACATCAGGTATATGAGAAAGGTAAACAAATCTATATCTATCTATCTGTCTGTCTCTGTCTATCTATCACTCTATCTATCTATCCATCTATGGTCACAGTACTGCTGTTACAGGAGGATTCTGGGCTGTTGTGGAGTGAGAGGAGAGCTGAGGAAAGAGAGAGAGAAAGTGAGTGAGGGAAGGAGAGTAGCAGGAGGAGGGGCAGAACTGGGGCTGTGTGCTGCTAACAGGCCTCTAGGGAATTAGCGCTTGACGGACCATATGGGTAACATAGAAAGAGTGAGAGAGAGAGAAAGAGAGAGAGAGAGGGTGGCAGGGGCCCTGAGGCTGGCAAGGCCCCTCCGCCACAGCTTCAGCTGTTACCCATGAGCCCTTGGGCCAGGGGAATACAGCCTCACAACAAAGAAAACAGCGGAAAGCGCCGGGCGGCTGGCAGCCTCTGTGTGGGAGAGAACGCACATCAACCTGAGCAGCGGAGGCCTTCCTCCATTACAACTTCATCTGACAGCTTACACGCTTCCCAAGATGAGCTGTCTGCCAAGTCAGAGTGCTTTATCATCGCTCCTTTTGCATGCAATAAATCTAGAGAAAATATATACGTATTTGAAAAGTGCTGCCAATTTGTCAGGATTGATGTTCCGCAGGAGACCCTCCACAATGGATAACAGCACCCACAACCATCTAAACCCTCTCCGTTTTAGTGGAAAATCTGAAAACAACTACCAAGAGAATGTTTGCACGACTCCCTTGGTTACGGTTGCTAGGTCTGAAAGACCCATGGGATCTGGACATTTCTGTAAACCGTGTCATTCACGGTAAAAAGGTCTCGAAAAGTGAACAAATAATTGACATTGTCATTTTACGTGCTGTTTTGTCAGCTTCCATGTATTGTACTTTAGAAGTCAAAAGCTTTTTTCGAAGCTGACTTGACTGCTGTGTGTAATTCTGCTACCTGACATGTTTTATATGTTAAGGGTTTATATTCATGTTCAGCTTTCATCGGTGACAACACTGCATAGATCCATTATGGCTATATTGGCATAAAAACTACAAATGCTATAACATATTGCAGGCAGCAACAGTTTCCATTTACTCTTTTATGGCTGATTTCACAAAGTATCTCAAGAAGCAGGTAAAGCATCGTCTTGCGCATTAATCTCACCAGAAATCACTTCAATAAAATAATAAAAATTATACGTAGCAAAACTGAATCCCAATGTACACGTCGCATCACCCCAAAATCAAAAGAGGCTTTATATTTTCTTTTTCATTTTGAGTTTACATATAGACTACCATTGGAAAGTTTAGGATGGGTAATAAATAAAAAAACTGTATTTTATTCCTGTGATGAGCAGCTCAATTTTCAGCATCATTACTCCAGTCTTCAGTGTCACATGATCCTTCAGAAATCATTCTAATATACTGATTATTATCAATGTTGTCATACATTATATTTTTCAGGATTCCTTAAATAGAAAGTTTATTTAAAAAAAAAAAATATATATATATATATTATACATGTCTTTACTGTTACTTTTGATCAATGTAATGCATCCTTACTACAGTATTAACTAAATTAAACAAAAAATATTTATTTATTTTTTAATGTATTAAAACTTCCTGCATTACAGTAAAAACAATATAGTATTACAGTAAAAAAAAAGGATATAAATAAAATGCATTTTTATATATTTTCTAATTGGGGAGAAATATGAACTGGAAATGATCTTGTCATGTTCAGGTTTTGTGCAGCTTTTCTATTGTAATGCTGGTCCTGCCTCTCCAGCCCCGAAACAAAAATCCCTGAGATCAGCTTTAGATGACAAACAGCTAATTAATTTTTCAAGCATGTGGGTATTGTGTGTGTGTGTGTGTGTGAGTGTGATGGCTGCAGGATAGGGAGATGTTGCCCTCAGCAGAGTATGTGAAACTTGTGAGATTAATTTAAGATCATTGACGTGTAGCATTAGCATCAGAACTCAGAAGATCGCTTCATTTCCTGTTGGCCACGGCCAGGGCAGGAAGCCGAGTGGAGGACACGGACACTGAACAAAGAGAGCCAAACTTATACCGACAAACAACCTTGAGCCAAAAATTACAAATCTGTAATTGTTTATACAAGTATGACTTTCTTTCATCTGAGGAGTACAAAAGTAGATGCTGTTAGTCGAGATCAAGTATGGCACCAACACCATTGGCTCAGGATCAGAAATCAGTATTATTAATGTTAAATCATTTTTTTATTTGTACGCAATAAAAAATCAACACTTTGTAGCATGACAAAACTGAGATTAAATGTTTCGTCATGCTAGAATGTTTCTCTCGTCATCACCAAAGCACTCCATAAGTTGTGAATACCACTTTGAACTTAAACATTAAACAAGTTTTGTCCTAACATTTATATGACTTTTATTCAATTCTAGTGAAAGTTGTGAGAAAGTTTTGTGTTAGCTGGGTAACATACTACATATACTGTAAAAAAAAACTAGTAGGTATTTGTTCATTGCATGTCACGCAGGTTTGAAATGATCAACACAGATGGTTCAAGCTCAATGTAACACACATAGGTAATGCATATATTGCATTCACAAAGCCCTCATACATCTCTCTTAAAAATCTCATCTGATCCCAAACAAAGTCACATTGAAGGCAGTCAGAAAAACACAATTCCTGCCTGGCAGCTTATGATTATTGAGCACCCGGTTCTCAGGGCCGAATCAAGGCGTCCTAAATTCCTGTCCTTCAAATAAAATGCCGGCTTTATTAGTTTCACACTTAAAATGATGTACAGAAAGGTTATTCAAGCGCAACGATCGGGCTTTTAGTTTTAACGAGTGCATACATCATAAAGCGATCTCGATGTAATAATCATCCATCATAATTGAGACACGGGACCAGCTGAGGGACCCGCGCGCGGAATGGGAAACAGATTTGGAGAAGGCGGCGATGTGCAACGCAAACGCGAATTGGCGCGCGCATGCCGCGAAGAAAAACTGTTAGTTTATTGGGCTCCTGCGGGAACGCGCGAGTGGTTTTTCAGTTAACTCGGAGAAACTTTGATATCCAGACCTGTCAGAGTGAGAAAGTGTGCTTTTGCGCCTAATCTTGATTGCGTGATTGTGTGTGTTTTACGGCGGGCGCATTACTCACGCGCGTCTGTTTCTGTTCGTTTTGCACTCGTTTTATGTACATCAGTCCGCTGGGTATCTGCTCCATCCCATGCTGCGTCAGCCGCGGTCTCACGTCTGGGCCAGGCTTTAATTACAGTGCAGGCTGCTGTATTTCTGAAGGGGGTTGTTGCTCGTCCCCCTGAGCGTGGATGTCAGGCCTGCTGAGGTGCGGTGCGGGCGGGACGGATCGCGACCCCTCCTCCTGATCCCAGCGTCCCATGGGGCTTTAAGGCTTTACCGCGGTGCCACTGCCTCCCCTGGCCCTGACGCTGCCCACCTGCCACCTAATAAACACACACACACACACACACACACATACATCACAGCTTTAAACACAGAGGCCCCGGTATTTGGACACTTAAAAACGTCATTGATTTATTTATCAAATCAAGTGAGTGTATCTGCTCAAATGCTGCTGGAATGACATTTTTCTTCATCATTTTTGAAGTCTCTGTGTCTTACAGGTGTTGCTAAAGAGGAACCACAGATGTAGAAAATCAGATTCACTAAAGCACGATACATCAGCACTGTAGTTTACCGTTTCAACCTGTACAAAAAGTGTTTCGCTTGAAAAAATGTTTGTGCATCTTTGATAGTTTGCATCTCATGTAATAACATCCACACATTGTTACTTTCTGTTCAACAAAATCCTGAAAATACAATTGTTTCCACAAAATTCGAAGCAGCACAACTAATTTGAACTGATAATAATTAGAAATGTTGCAGCACCTTTTTAAAGGATCGTGTATCAGGTTTAAAGGTACTGTATGTAGGATTGACACCGAGTGGTTGAACTGGGTATTGCAGTCCAAATTCAAAATACTGGAGAGGGGTTTTTCACCCGGCCCCTCCTTCTCAGACTTGACCAGGTTGCCATGATTGAGGACACCAACAGTAACAAACGCACATGACAATGAATTAAATTAAATGCACTGTATTTTCTGCCAAGCAGGAAACCTGGATGCCGAAACTCTACCGACTCGTGATTGTGAGATAGATGGAGGGTAGCGCTTCAGACCAAAACAAAACATGACAACATAAACATCAATTGAGGGCTGCAACTGCGCTTTTTAAATGAGAATATCCAAGCTGCACTACTACTGTTGGCGATATGAGTACTATTAATTAACATGTTTTCTTAATGCCTATTGAACATAACAGAGACATTTTATGATTATTACAATATATTTCTTACATACGGTACCTTTAATTTTGGAATAGGTGGGGACATAAGAGCAGACAAACTATATTTAATTGTTGGAAAAATGATCGTTGGGGACAATTTAGTATTATGCTAGGGACATGTATAGCGTCACTACTGAATTTTACACCCTTGAAAATCACAAGCAACGTGTTCCTCGGCCGTACAGAGGTTTAGGCACGAAGGGATACGTATGGCTCTACTGGGCATGCGCACATCAAGTCAAGTCAGGTCACTTTTATTTATATAGCGCTTTTAACAATACAGATTGTAGCAAAGCACTGAACATTATCAAATGGAAGAACAGAGTAATGGTAATGTATAATGAGGAGAATTAAACTCGTCATTAAACTTTACATCAACAGTATAATTTTAGTCACACTGTACAACAATAGTTACTATTTTTTAATTCTTGTAAGGAGTAGATGTATACTCCATATTTGTAAAAGAAACACAATATAATGTTTAGAAAATTATTTGAATCGTTTATTTCTGGTCAGAGCCCTTCTAACCACCGTACAGATCGTGTTTTATGCATTTCCAATCAGGTTTATATTGCGATTTCTATGAGCTCCTATTATCGGGTCTTTGCTGTGTATGCTTACTAATGGACTTATACTACAAGATTGGTATCATAACTGTGTACCAAACATGTGCATAGCATGCACGCCAAAGTCGACGTTTCAATTTTTATTTGGCATACTATTTATATGCAGTATCGTGCGACCAGGCCTCCTAATTCATTTTATTTTATATAGGGCACTGCAGTTCAGTTAGTGGCAGTTTAATAGGAAATCATCTGAAAGCATCCAGTCATCTCAGGCCAAATACATTTTTGATCCAATATATGCTGTCTTGGTGAGCATAAACCCTTCTCTAAAACATGCATCCATGAAAAAACACACTTTATAACTTTTTCTTGCAGTTTCAAAGTATAATAGTTTGGACTAATAGAAACCATATCAAACCGTAATGCTTGAACCACAAGTTATTGAAAATGTAAAGTTCTAATCTGAACCTCCACCTGCTCTCAGTTTCAACAAAAGAAACATTTTTCCAATGCACAGCATAAACACACCTATAAGGACCAAATAGGCTTGCTTGTGTACTGTACACACACACACCTTCTCGCTGCTTCAATCTGACATTATCCGACTCACAGCGGCTGTCCACAAGTGTTGCCTGATCAATAGGTCTTCTTCTGCTCCCTTATCGACGATGGAGTGCGCTCATTGATCTCGTCCAGACCCCAAGGCCCCGGCTTCAAAGATAATTGGGCACTGGGATGGGCCTTTCCATGATTGACAGGGGTCCGAGATGTTAATAAACCCCTAGGCTTTGCTTTACCAGTATGTGCGATGCAGTCCGGGTCATTATTCGCCGAAACCGTGTCTTTGTCGTCCCCAGTTAAGATGCTCAACAACTTCATCCGTGACTTCTTCTCTGAAAAACAGAGGCGTTATTGATTACGACTCCTAATGCATGATCGCCATGCCACACTATTATTCAGTGTATTCGGTTCAAATCAAGGTGCTTTTAAACAAGTGTCCAGCAAATGATGAAAAGCCTTAATAACTGAGCGGGGCCATATTGATACTTCGTTATTAAGTAGGCAGACTCCAGCACATTAGGAAGCCATTAGAGGCAATAACAAACACACAACGCTCATTTGTTTCAATGAGCCAGAGTGAATGTTAGAGATTAATTGACATTGTGAGGAGGGGGAGAGGGGTGGGATAGTTTTCAGGACATTAATATTACAAAAATTTTGATAGGACGGATACTAGCGCACTACGCATAAATAAACTAACAAATACTCTTTTAAACTGGAAAAAAAAGTCATGAAACAAAGCTCGGGCCAAGAAATGGAACTGAACTAAAGCAAACTAGGAATTATTCAAATATTCTGTGTGTAAAATGCATCCAAATGCTCTCAGAACAATAAAGTAATGAGGCCCCAATTGGGTCACATTGCGCTCATGGGTTCTGAAAACAATAAGAGGCACTAGATCTGCCTGGGCCTGATACTAAACCTTAGAGTTCACTTGGCGTCAGGATGTGTGTGTGTGTGTGTGTGCGGATGAGGCAGTCGGGATGCAGAGTTGCCGGGGGCGACTGGGCTGCTGATAGAGGCCAGTGTCCCAGCGCTCAGTGTTCGGATAATGAGGCCTTGCGCACACACACACATGCTGGTCCAGTGTGCATTCACAGATGCGGCCCAGTTACAAACACAAGACAAGTGATCCACATCAACACAACAGCTAAACACAGAAACAAGAGGGCTGGACTCCTAAACGCATGACAACAGATCATTCACAGCACCGGACATGTCCAAATAAGACATCACACCGCAGACCCCCATGAACTACACGTGAAACAGCCTAGCAACGCCCCAGCAACCTCCCAAAACACCCAACAAACATTTTTTTGCAAAGCAAAGAAACAGTCGCCAATAGTCAAAACAACCACCTACAACACCTTATAAACACCTAGCAACCGCCCCCAACACCATATAAACTATCCAACCATGCTAGACACGCAACCCCCAAAAACCACATACAGTATTCTAGAAACAGCCTAGCCTCACCCTAGCAACCACCTCAAAACCCCCAGGAACCATCTAGAAACTCTCCAAATACACACAACACCAATGACACAATCTAGTGCCCCCTAACAACTACACAATATCCTAGAGGCAGCTTAGCAATGTCCTGGTAACCACTCACAACACCAAGAAACAACCTAGCAACCCCCATAAACTACACACAATGCTCTATAAACAACTTAGAAACCACCTGAAACACTCTAGAAATCATACTAGAAATATTCTGTGAATACTAAAGTCTAGCAATGCCCTAGCAACCACCAACAACACTCTAGAAATAGTTCAGCAACCCCATCAAACTCCACACAAAATCTTAAAAACAACCTAGCAATGCCGTGGCAACCTAAAATGTATCTAAAAATCCCATCAACTACACATAACACAAAAGAAGTCTAGCAACACCCTACTCTGTAAAAAATGACAGTGATTTTAACAGAACAAAACTGTTAAAATGCTACCTGTGCAAAACCTGTTATTATTAATTCATAGTTTTTCTCATCAGTTATGTTTACCAGGGATGTATGTTGCATATAATGTTGTTAAATTAATCTTTATTGGAAATTCAGGTTTAATTAGACTCACCATGATGGTGTTTAGTGTTTGTGTGAATGACACTGAGTTCCTTCATTATATGTTCATGTGTAATAGCTGCTTGTGATGGACATAGGTCCATCATGTGGTTTTCATATCATTAGCTGCATTTGGTGCTTATAAGTGCATTTCAAAGCTACAAAACAGAATTCAGTACTTTAATAGATTGGTAGATTAACATTATATCGGTTAATGAAATTACGGTATTTTACTGTAAATTTTTTTTACTGTGGATTTGTTTTACAGTGCGGAAAACAACCGAAACACAACATAAACAGCCTAGAAACCCCATCAACTACGCACAACACCAAAGTTAACAGCCTGGCAACAACCTGACAACTACCTTCCACACCCTAGAAACATTTTAGAAACTTCATCAAATACACACTTTATAAACCCTTAATCAACTAAAAGTTATGCATAGGCAACCACCCAAATTTCTTACAGAAAATATAAAAATCGAATATTATCGTTCCCTGTTAGTCAGTTAAAAATAAAATGTATCAGTTGAGATAGAAATATAAAAAATAAAATCACATTTTTACTGTTGACTCTTGATGTCAGTGCAGTTCAAACATATAAACGTCAACACTTGCTGTTAATCTGACACTTTCCACTGTCTGACATTTCACCAAACGCATCAGATCAGGAAAAAACGAGATGTTCTAATTCCTGGAAATGCAGGCTAAGGAAAAAAGGAAGAGTCATTCATCAAACCTCTCACTAATTCTTTCTTTTCTCCTGCCTGTGTCTCTTTCAGAGTTGGCCTTAACCTGGAGCACGTCGCTGGGGTAGAGCGCCGAGGATTTTAGGGGGGTTCGGGTGGTGCTGAGGGCCCAGGGCATGAATATTCAGATGAGCTCCGTCTCTCTCGGCTTCTGTAGGTGCGGTCAGAGCTTTTCTCCGCCCAGCAGACCCAGAGGAGACAGACGGCCGGATGGAGCTTCGCAGAGTGAAAAGTTAGTTGCTAAACATGAGACGAGGTCAGCGATATGCTGTCAGGTCACTTCAAACACAGTGCGATGCATGGATGCAGTGTTGCAACTATATGCATGCAGGTTCCTTTTTTTGTATCTAATATATGCTTTTGCTCTGTCTCTCACACACAAAACATTCTCCCTCTCTCTATCCATCACACACACACACTCCGATAGGCATTATGCTAATCTCGCCCCTCTGCTCTGTCACTGGTGAGCTGGTTGAGCCGCGCGCGCTGCTCACCGGCTCTGTTCGCCTTAGGGCCCCTGCCGCACGTTTTGACAGAGCATCCCCTGATAGTTGGGATTAGTCCGGCTTGTTTAGATAAACCAGGGGAAGTGGAGAGGAGAGGAGAAACAGAGAGGGAGGGAGGGAGTTTTCTGCTGGAGCCAGATGCTACACGCTTTCAACATGTGTGCCTCCATGTCACAGGATTCAAAAGCAATCCAGTGAGGATATACTGATGACATCACTACTAGAATGCAACAAAAACATTCCTCAGACATTCTGGCAACGTTCTTTCAAAGTTCTTGCAATAATGCTAACCAAACATGAATTATTTGGTCTTTACTTATGTTTTCAAAAAACATTCTTACATCATTCTTAAAAATGTTTATTTAAATGTTTTTGGTGGACGTTCATCTAACGTTTTTTTAAATGTCACTACTTGTTTTAGAGTGTTTAGAAAAGAGTGTTTGCACTTTTTAGTGAGACATGAAATACATACCAATAAATGCATAAAGCGTAAATTTTGCACAATTACTTGAAGAATATCATGCTATGACTTTAAAACAATATTAATGTTCAGGGATAATTGAAAACTGACTTGAACTGAAAACTTTGAAAGTTATCATGTCATCACATGTTTTTTCATAGACGGTAGGCTCGTTCAACAGTTTACGGAGTACAGAGATGTTCTTGAGAAGCGAGGAGCCGTGTAACTACAGCTTGACAAAGTTGGAATAACGCGGTTGCATCATCAAATGCGTTTTTGTATCAGCATTTGTTAACACTTTCAGCTAGGTTTAGGGTCAGATTTGGTGTAGGGCATATTTCCATCATGATAGAGCATTAAATTTTAGTGACTGTCCCTGGATATATAATGTTATTAAAACACAGCAATACGTACCGATATCAACATAATAAAAATGTGCCAGGGGTTCACGTGCTGAACCTGTGTTTTAGCACCGCTCAGTGGACATGTCTCTTTGAAACTGTGGAGAAACGTGCAGTGAAGTATATAAAGCAAAAAGTGCACAGAGGTACATATTTTTATGCGGCCAGGTAGATTTGTCTAGAGTTTGGAAATAACATTTACATAACTTAATGGGAACGTAAGAAAATGGTACATAGAACATATCTTTTTTTAGCTGGGCTGCTACTAAGAAGCTGTTTGTTTTATAAATGATGAAAACTGCAACACTGACTTGCTGAACTGAATCAAAACTGTGGCCAGTTGCATAAACTTAACCTTCATGTTAAGACAGTAGCCAAGAGTAATCTGTTTTTGTTTTTTTGTATTTACCTTAGACTAATATACATTTTTATGTAGCTGAATTTTAAAAACTGTGACCAGTCTTAAATGACATGACAGTGTTAATTTCTTGGCAGTCAAATGGGACGGTCACAAGACTCCCAGTTTTCATCTAAAATACCTTAAATTGTGTTCCAAAGATGAACAAAGCTTTTACAGGTTTGGAAAGACATGAGGGTAAGTGATTAATGACAAAAGTTTCATTTCGTCAAGCTGCTTTATGTGAACTAGTGAACTTTGCAACATTCACAACCTGTTATTGAACCAAACTGAATCAACACTGAAATAAATCTAGATGAATAAACATTATTGTCTTCTGAGAGCTGCTTTAAATATGCTTTTGAGTATCTTCAAAACATCTGATATCACTAAACTTGAATCCAGTGCCCAGTATCTACCTTGTAAACACAATTTAATTTTGCAGTTGCACATCATGGTTGGTCAGCATATGCTTGTAAACTGTACAGGAATTGGTGTACAACGTAGAAATAATAGCTGAGCAAAGCAGCATATTAAAATGATTTCTGAAGGATTATGTGGGAGTAATGATGCTGAAAAATCACATTTTACTCTATATATTTACATAGAAAACAATATTTTGTAATATTTCACATTAGTGATATTTTTACTGTATTTTTGAGAAAACGTTTTGCTTTGGCAAAACATTCATTTACATACAATCAAGACCATCTCCAGCACGTTCATGAACAGAAAGGCTGCTTCTGCTGATGGATTTCCAGATCTGCAGACACACTTCACTCCGCACAGGAATCTGTGCATGCCTTTCATATCTCACCCACCGGCAATGTCACCGCATAAGTCAACCTGAGATGGCCCATAAAGAACAATAAGCTTCATTTGCAATGCAGATGCTTGGGGTTTCACTGTCTCTGGAAATATGACATATTTTGGGTTCATCCGTAAAGGGTGCACGAGCTGTATCTTGTTAGCGGATGTTGTCATGCGCTTTTGATACGTCTCGCTCCGTCCTATATAAATAAATATATATATACATACACGGAGCTCCAGCAGCTATCAGTCTAATGAGATATTTATTGTGCTCTTTTATGGCCAGCTTTGCATGAGGAAGTGCTGTTTTTATTGGAACATTCCTGCTCGGCATTAATGACACCTTCGCACTCCTATCCGCTTTGAGCAACGTTTGAACCTCCCTATTAAACGGCCGACCTCTGACCTCAGGTTCACCCAGCCGGTGTGCATGTTCCCTCTGCTCCTGTTCTCTCTGCTTTCGGCAAAGAGAAAAGGCAGAATAAAGAAAAGGAGTGATTATTCTTTCAGAAGACCTGCCTCCTGAAAAGAAGAAGAAGATCTTTTATTCAGTAATGTCAGACGCAAGGAGGGGCCAATGACCAGTGCAGGAATTCAGCGTTTGATGAGTTTAAGAGAGTAAACACTTCACAAGTGTAAATGTTTCTACCTGGAAAAGCATACAGCACTACTTTATACTCTACCGGTCAAGCGTTTGGAATAATTATGATTCCTAATGTTTTAAGAACGTCTCTTCTGCTCACTAAAGCTTCGTTTATTCAATATATGTACAGTAAAACTGTGAAATATTATTATATTTTTACAGTTACAGTTTTACAGTACAATTTTTACAAAAATTATTACAGTATAATTACATTATATATTACAATAAAGTTTTTTGTAAGTGAATATATATCACATGATTCTGTCAGAAATCTTTCTAATATGCTTATTAGTTGATTATTATATTGTGACACTACAGTTGGAAAGCTTGGAGTAAGAAAGATTCAATTAAACGGACTTCAAGTGTAAATGGTAAAATGATCATTTTAAAGATAAACTGCAGTACCTCTTTTTCTAACCAATGGAAACAATCATTCTATTACAATTATTGTTATTACTGATTGTTATTATCATAAATATTATTACTACTGTATTACTGAAAAGTTCATCTGGAGTCATAATGATAAAAATTACACTTCAGCTGATTCAAAAATATATTAAAGAGAATCACAATACCAGTTTATTACTTCACAGCACTAACACTTTATTGTGATAGTCCACTTTAGACACACCACTAACAGTAAGTAACTACATGTCATCTAGCAGTCATTAGAGTATTAGTAGACTGTCTGCCTAATATCTTCTAACACAACATGCTACATACTGACTATCAGAAATGCATGTATACGCTCCACAAATTTACAGCAGCTCTGCATCACGTGTCATTATGTAAATACTTCTGGTAGTATTTAAATTGCTTCTGGCCAAAATATGAATCCATAATAATGCTTTCTCCAGTGAAAACAAATCATCTTGTTTAAATCAGGAGATAAATCTGCACAGATCAAGCACCTTTTACAAGGCAAAACAGTCCAAAACAGCTCTCAACAAGTAGGTGGGTGGATTTTGATGTGAGCGGACAACAGGAGATGGACTTTTTCACCCGAGGAAGTGTTATTATGAATTATGGACTCATATTATGGGAAAAACTGATGGTTTGAAGTTAAAATGCCTAATGTTTTTCCTACAAACAAGCAGGTTTTTTTCTGGACTAGAGTGGTTTGGATTACTTGTGGATTATTGTGATGTCTTTATCAGCCGTTTGGACTCTTTTGAACAAAATGCCTCAAAATCTGTTCTGATAAAGAAAAAACATACCTATGTCTTTGCTGGCCTGAGGGTGCGGACATATTCAGCCAATTTTAGTTTTTGAAGGTTTTGCCTGAGAAGAGAAGAGAAGAGAAGAGAAGAGAAGAGAAGAGAAGAGAAGAGAAGAGAAGAGAAGAGAAGAGAAGAGAAGAGGTCTCGGGGGATGTGGGCCATTGGAGGCCCAGAGGTGATGTCAGCCTATTAAACTGATTTCACAGGTTCCCTTAACGAAGCCACTCGCCAGTAAAAGGGCAGGAAGCATCTCGTTTCACTCATTTTTTTCACTCTTCCCTTCAAGCTGGATGCACGTGAGACTTATTGAAAGCTCCTGACAAACAGGCGTGAAGGAGGGCAGCTGGTGGGGCAGCCCTCTCAGGATCCCAACAGCCCCGCCGGAAACGCAGGTGGTATAAAACAGCAGCCGTTAGTTCTTAAAGATTTCTCTTTCTCTCTCTCCGCCTCATTCTGCCCTTTAGCGCTCTTGGAGAAACCTGATACGAACTGTTGAGATACAGGAATCACACGGTCACCTCAAGACTTGTTGCACTTCAGCTTGTTAATATTATTATTCAGCTATATTAATAATAAAAAATATATGTTTTGATATATTTATGGTAGAAAAATGTACGAAATATCTTCATGGAACATGATAATTACTTAATATCCTGATGATTTTAGCATAAAAGAAAATAATTATCTTTCATTTTTACCCATATAATACATTTTTGGCTACAAATATACCCCAGAGACTTAAGACTCTTTGTTTTGTGGTCCAGGGTCACAAATCTGTTGTCATTGCATGTCTGAATTAAACCTATTTTGACTTTTGGTGATTCATATATACACTACCATAAATACAGTGAAAAAAAGTATTTGCCACAATTAAATGTATATAAATCCATTTGCATTATCAAAATTGTAAAACTTTTACTACAAAACATACAGCACATGTTCCTAACAAAACATCACACATTAAAATAAAAAGTTATAAATATTAAGCAGGTCTCCAAATTATTGTTAAAAATGTTAGTTAGTTCTGAAGAAAGCTTCAGAATGATTTGTTTGCAAACAAACAAATGGTTTCTTAACTAGTTGCTAATTAGCATGCTTATTAATTGTATACTAGTAATTTATTAGTAGTAATTAAGCACATATTAATGACCTTATTCTACATCTCTAATCCCTTAAATAATGGCCTTATAACTACTAATAAGCAGCAAATTATTAGTTGATAATTATTTAGTTGATTAGTTGATATTAGTTGATCTTATGTAATAAACTTTAGTGAGATGATGCAAATATTTTTGGTCCACTACAGCATATGCCAGAAATAAAGCATGTTGTGGAAGCTGTTTTACTTTAAAACCTAGCAAACAATGTATTTAAAGAGGCTGCAATTCCCTGTAGATCTTAAAACACACTCTTTTTGAAGCATTTGTCAATCAAAAGAGAACCGAAAGCATCTAGCTTAGCATTTCAACTTCAGAGACGGCCCCGCCACGTATCTATCAAACAGTCCTGATGTAACCTTTGGTTTGCTCATCTTCATCTTCGCTTCTTTCATTTGTACATGAGTCTCAGTTTCCTCTCCTCTCTTGCCAGGTCCCTTCGCTGGGACTCCTCAAACATATGTGAAAGCAGGTGTTCTGTCTGGCAAATTGAATCCTTCATTGCACGTCTTAACCACGACATCAGCGCACAGGTGATTCGAGCTTGCAGGTTCCCATGGCTGATGTTTGTGACCGTGAGCGTTGGTGCCGGTGGCCCTCAGGGGTGTTGGCTATGGTGAAGCATTCGTGAAAATAAAGCAGAGACATCCCTGTGGACTGGTGTGCGCGACACGCAACACATGGTCACACGGTTCCTAAGAATGATTCACAAAGAAGCTTTGTTGCTAAAATCTACACCCACACTCTTAAAAGTGCGAAATAAACCAACGGCGACATTTTATCCAAACAGAAATCACCTCCACACAGCCTATTAAATAGAGGAAAGCATTATCCCTTTAAACCCTTCCCTGCGTGGATTTCTACTGCTGTCTTAGTTGGAGGTCGGAAATTTAAATGTCCGACTAGTTAGAGCTGACTGTGGCATTTGTGTCAGCGAGTTCAAATAATCCGGAGCACATCAACGGCACTTCAATGAGTCCACAACCAATGTGACTCCTCACAAATGACAACAGAAGCTTGTGATTTGAGCTTCACGACACAAATATGCAGCGGCTGCCAATTTACAAAGGCAGAGAGCTGTTTGTGCTTCAGCGGGGATAAAAGAAATAGTGTGTGATGAAGAGAGAGGTGTGTGTTTGACCCGGATCTTTGTTGTGATTGGAGGCGAGTAAAGTAAAGGGGGAAACTTCTCATTACAACACACATAAAACGATAGACAGATTGAGCGACAGAACGATAGATAGAATGATAGCTAGAACAATAGATAGATAGACAGACAGATGGAATGATAGAACGAAAAAAATGATTGATTGATAGATAGAACGATAGATAGATAGAAAGATAGATAGATAGAACGATAGATAGAATGATAGATAGAACCAACGATAGAACGATAGATAGATAGATAGATAGATAGATAGATAGATAGATAGATAGATAGATAGATAGATAGATAAATAGATAGATAG
>JAUYWG010000041.1:1158405-1176176 GCA_034779775.1 Enteromius afrohamiltoni
ATGTGTTTGTAACACTTTTTATATTTTAATGACTATCCACAAGGCATTGAAAAAATAAGTATGTAAAAATTAAATTACATCAATGACATTTATCCACTAATTAGCACAAATAAACGAACAAATGCTACACCGTTTTAGTTATTGCATGTGATCGCATGTGACTGATTTGGTGTAAGCATTTGATATATATATATATATATATATATAAAGCACTGTCTATATCAAATTTATTATGTCAATAACATCCAGCTTCATCCACTAATTAGCACAAACAAATGTGCAAATGCTACACTGTTTTAAAGTCATTGCATGTGTTCACATGAGACGGATTTGACACACTTTACTTCAACAACACACTTATCTTGTAAATGCTATGACCAAAATATATTGAAATATTTTTAGCAATTGGTCTAGGCTCCGTTTAAGTTGTGTAAGTGTGTTACTGAATCAACAGCACGTCTCGGAGGCCGCTGAAAGAACTGAAGTATTTAACCCAGAATATTGCTTTAAAGCAGAGATCAGCCCCCTTAAACAGTCATGTTACAACATTGGCTGCTACAGCAGACTAAATCTCAGCAGACAGAGCAACACTCTGAGCTAATTAACCCATTAGACTCAAACATGTTTCTCAACTTGCACTTGAGATCAGTTCCTATCAGAGTTTGCCAGCGGAGAGGCCCTTTGAAACGGAGCCTCTCAACTCTTCTGAAGAGCGTCCCAGACGGTTCCTTTGGTATTTTCTAATAAAAAACAGGAACGTTTCCTCCACATAAACGTCTGTTTGTAAACCACCGGTTTCCCACTTCTTCCTGGTGGTCATTTAAATGAGAGGGTGACCTAAAAAAGAGCCGGCGTGACTCACGAAGACGTGGGAGAGGAACGCATGACTAAGACGACTGAACAATATCAACCACAGATGAAAGTGTCTCAGCTTTTTATTCATTACCTAAAGCAGACTCCAGCCTGGAACAAACCCCACCGAACACCTCCAGAGTGAAAAGTCACAAGCCACGCAACAGATCTGAGATTTAAGAGCTTTCCTTAATTGCACTAAAATGACAGAATGCGAGACAACAGAGATGCAATAAAAGCAGGGCTCGGTTTTGCCAAATAGTATTCACTCACCTTCATGTTGGGCCAAAGCACTTTTGAAGGATGTTCATGCTGCTCTTTTCCATGCAATACAAGTTTGGAATGATCAAGGGCTGGCAAGCTGCTAAAGTGACAAAGACTGATATTAAAAAGTTCTGTACATAAGATTTTAAAGTCAAGGGGAAGGGGATTCAGGGAATAAAAACTTCAGAAAACTCTATAGACACATATACTGTCATTTTTTTGGAGCATATTTAACAAGAAAATACAGTCTTTCAGTCTTTCTGCTTTCAAATTTCACATTTAATTCAATGCATAAATTCATCACCATTATACATTTTTTGCCTAAAACCACAAAAACACTGCACAACAAATATCTGCATTCATAAAAGTAACCTTGAACTGAATCAAGTTTACTTTTCTTGATATGTTTGTTGTTTTAAAGCATTAACTCACCTAACGTTCTTGCTTTAATCATGAACTCTCTTAACTTCAAAGCATTTTTCAGAAAACAAGAAAGTAATTGCCTCCCACATAAATATATCTTGATTTAATGAAGTTTAGATATGTGTACTGTAAAAGGATACAAAAATACAATGTGAGATAACGCAGTTTCATGTAATAATTGAAGTAACAAAATACAGTTAAGCACATGGTTTTTGGGTGAACGTCTCCTTTAAGAGGCATGCATGGCCCTTTTTCTGCAGATGCTCTAAAGATCCTGACGGTAGTTTTGTTTGTAAGACTATTCAGGTCAGTCTTGCCACGGGCGCCCCCCTTGGGCCTCACTAAACCATGCTACATCAGGTGGCTCGGTGCAGGGTTTTTTTCGGAGGTACCTGGACTGAACATGCCAGATTCTATAAATGTTTGCAAGAGAAAAAAACCTGACAGGTAAAAAGGGCTTTTGATGGGATAAGGAGGACAGTGAGAAAGGGAGGCAGGCGTGCGTATGTGAACTGTGGTGCCAGGCCCCTGGTCACAATCACATAGATTTGCATTCCACTCTAACAGGATATTGCCCAAAGTCCCCCTGAGGAGCTTATCCGTCGTGTTGGACCTTAACTCCCAGTGTGCACTACACCCTCACACACACACACACACACACACACAAATAGACACTTTTTCTCTCTCTCCCTCCCTTTTCTTTCTCTCACAGCTTAATCCCCTCTGTCTCCTTTCTTTCTTTTAGCTCTTTCAGTTTAACTCTCACACTCTTCATCATCTCAGCTGCTCAGCCCTGCACTCGTCTTCTCATGGTCCCCTCAAACATTTAATTTGCTTATCGGCGCACATCTCTTCTCTTGCAGCTCACTTTCAATCAAGCACAAACAGAAAAGTTAAATATAAGTTTAGGGCATATTGTAAGTGCAATATATTTGTTTTGATGTAGAAAAAAGTTAAACAAAATCTAGTACCCTTCTGAAAGGTACTAATGTGACTTTTAAGGTAAAAAAAAAAAATATATATATATATATATATATATATATATATATGTTGCTATCTGTTTATTAAAAAAAAAAATACAGAAAAACTGTAAATAAATTTAAAGCCATTTTTTTACAGTATAAAACTGTAATTTACAAACAAGAAATATGGACGACTTAATTAAATATGAAAAATATGAATAATATATTTTTTTAATGTTTTGTTATAAACTGTTATAAACAGTATATACATATAAAGAGTCATTCACACAAAACACTATCATGGTAACACACTTAAATAATGTAATAAACATTCATTAAACAACAGAAGATGTAACATACACAAAACTATTTAAAAACAGAATTATTTAAGCAAAATACTTTCCAATGTTGGGGGTCACGCAGGGTATTCTGGGAATATCAGTTTACAGTTTTTAACAATATATATATTTTTTTTTTAACAGTATTCAAATATGCATAAGCATACATTTTAAAAAGCAACCATAAACTACAGTTTGTTTATATATTCTTCATGTAGTCTTGAATATGTCTGCAGTCCGCGTGTTTTAATAATATGCATGCCATATAATGCTACACTTGCTATCAACGAAATTTGCATTTCCTGAAGGAAACAGCAGTGCTTGCAAAATAAATGTGCAAAGGTGTAGTAATACTAGGCTTTGAGCATGTTACATTGCGTTTGCACAACAAATACTATGGCTAATGATGGCAGGCACGTTTTGTTTTTAAGCAATCAAAAATGCATGTGATAAATTCTCAACGTTAAAATATATTTTTGTTCAGCTACTGTGTATATGAGCACACCTATAGATTTAAATAAGCTTAGGAAAACAAAACCAATTTGAAATATTGCTGGGGGAAAAAAATAGTTTAGTTGTATTCTTCAAGTATTCTTGAGTTAACCTGTGTTATGAAAAATACCATGCATACTCTATAATGCACACTTGCTACTAAATTTGCTATTCATGAGGACAGATGCCATAATTCTAGACATGCAGTATTGAGCTTGTTAAATTACTTCATCACAAGAAAATCTAACTTTAGTATGACAATTGATTATGCAAATGTGTAATATATCCACATATATTTACCATTCTATCACTGTAAGTCTATGGAACAATTCCAAAGTTTAATAGTATAGTATAATGTTTACCAAAAACAGACTGAAAGTATCCACAACACAAACTTTGAATATTTAGCAGAGCTGCATTAATTAGGTTTAGAACCTATTTAGCCATTTCCTTTCAGGAATATTAATATCACACAGCCTTGCAAACACTGTTAAATATTGTATGTCACATTCTAAGATTTCACAGAAAAATATTAAATATACTCAAGTATTGTCTATTTTAACTGATAACAAAAGTTTAACCATGTCAATTCTTAAGAAAGCGACTTTAGGTGAAAAGAGTAAAAATAAATAAAAAGGAACCTGATAGATATCATGTTTCCCAAGTTGACTGATTACATTAAAAACGTTAAAACGTTCAAATGATGCATTATCTGATTAATAATGCACCGCTGTGGAAGTCCAATAAAATAAACCCTTAAAAATGCATTTTGTATGTTTGTTATTGTGCTTGCCTGGAACAACTTGTTGAGAAAACCCCGACAAGTAGAAAAGTTTTTTCCCCTAGTGTCTTTTCTTAAATCAACATTCGGTTTTTATCAAACCCAAAACGGGCATAAAAACAAAAAAACAAAAAAACAATACACACTCCATAAAGGCCACATTCAGCCTTCCGTCATGAAGGAAACGTGATTCAGAGGCCGCAGTCAATGTTTTTACGAGTTTTAATTCTACGTATATACCACCTCCCCTGCCACAAACCAGCCCCCACGCAGCTAGTTGAGAAACAAAAACTCTCTGTGTCTTATTCTCACACACACAAACTCACGCTGTTTTTGTCTCAAACACACACACACACCGCCCTCTCCCAGAGCATCTGGTCTTGGGTAGGGCAGCATATGTTTTAATTTTGATTGACTCACCTGTCACCTATACTGCCCTCCTCATTGTTACGCACACACACGTCCCCCTTTTCTACTCCCCATAAAATACCTCTCCAATCCCCCCCATCCTGCCAAACGCAGGCCATTAACCATTTCCTACGAGCTGCTGGTAAAAGGAAGGAAACAGCATGCCAGGCTTTCACACAACACGAAAGTTCTGCGCCCTTGAAGTCCGGCGAGCCGGGGTAAAAGTCATGCTAATTGACGGGCAAGCTTAATTCAAATGAGCCCGTAACTAAAATCGGACTAGAAAGAGAGTGGGGCGACCTGCGATAGGGCGAAACTTTCGAAACCTTTCAATCGGCCCCAGCGTCAAACCACTTTGATGTGCTCGCCGCTTTTCATCAGTTTCCTCTCCACGTATGAAAAAGCCATTTCAAGTACAAAGGCTCGTGAGCACATTTGTAATTTGTCTCCTCTTTCGAGAACAAATGGATGTGGCAAAAACCATTTTCTCTTGTTCTGAGAGAGATCTGAATGAAAGTGCATATGAAAGGTGTGAGGCAGGAGCGCCGCTGAGGATGGACGGACGGAAAGCGGGGCCCGATTTTTCACTCGAGTCAAACCCTATTTCACGTCGGGCTTTTGTAACACCTCATCCACAGGCTCTCGGAGAGAGACGGACATAAATGAGGAGGGTAGAGAGGTGAAAAAACTGGGGGTGAACGAGAATAAAGATCCAAATCCTCGGCTGTGAAAACTGTGGCACCGGGGAAGTGCATGCACGCCTTGTTTGGCTAATAACCTGGAGTCTTGTAAAACGTGAATGAGGGAGTCCTCCGAGCTTATAATTTCACACCCGTGAGGCAGGGGAGATGAGTGTGAATTGAAGGAGGACGGCTCCACGTTGGCGCTTCCCCAGGCCTTCACACACCAGAGCCGAGAAGCCAAGACCACTGACTCCTGGAACAAAAAAAGAGGTCTGGATCAGTCATCAAACCCACACTGAGAGATGCAACAGAGTCACAGTTACTTACCGTAAAGCATGCTCTAATTTCATTCAGAGGCCCCGGTGTGACAAACATACTCACTTGTACCTATAGATATCAAGCTCACTTATACTTGCTTTTTAAACATCTTTAATTGATACTTTTAGCTATACTTACTGGCTACCAATATACACAATATATAACTCATATTATATATTGTGTATATTTATTTTGTATATACAAATACACACAAGCATGTATATATTTAAGAAAAATATATAATATTTGTATATTAAATATATTTTTATATAATATACATTATAAAATTATACATATATTAGTGCTGCCAAATATTTTATTGCATCCAAAATAACTTTTTGCTTACTTAAAACATCTATGCGTACTGTGTATATTTATTATGTATATATAAATACACACACATTAAGTATAAATTTTGAAAATATGTACATGCATATACAGTACATTTGTATATGTATATTCTTATATTTTACATTATAAATAAATACATGTTTAATATACAAATTAATTTTTCTTAAATATGTACATGTGGATGTGTGTGTGTTTGTGTGTGTGTGTGTGTGTTTATATATATATATATATATATATATTTATTTATTTATTTATTTATATTTATACCTACAAAAAAAAACAAGTTCACGATGGTGTATAAAATCAAGCTCAAACTCAAACTGTAAAAAAAAAAAAAAAAAAAATCACAATATATAAATCTTTGATGTACGTTAGTGCAGCTAAAAGGAGATTTCTTATTTGATGAAAATTGCCAATGCAAATAAAAATTGTGTATTTATAATGTTTTCTTGTAACTGAAACAACATGTTACAACAACATGTAAAAGTCAAACAACCTTCCAGGCCAACATCACAAACTGACTATTGCATTAAAAAACGATTTTTTTTTTTGCCTTCAGGTTCAAGAGAGATTATCCCTTAAAATCAGCAAAAAAGCCTGCGGATCATGTCAAGGTCTTCATTTCTGAGACCTTGTACATCTTCTGAAGACTCATATGCTGAAACATCTAAAAGTGTTTAGTTTGATTTCTCTAAAACCTTACTCTGTTTGTTTGAGCGTCTTAACACAATACGACTGGCTCGACCAGTAGTTTGGGGCGGGACTATCTGTTTGCCGGGCCAATGGCATGTTTGCCGGAAACCTGTTTGAAAACAGCTATTATTGTTGCAACTCTGATTGCTGACAAAATTCCATACATACACTTCTTTAAAGAAAAGCCATATGAGTGTGTGCGCACTGAACTGCTGAGGTAGATTTAACGATCATCGTCTCCCTAATGATTAAAAAAAAGTCTTGCCATCAATATCTAAATCTGCATTTTTGAACCATATCCCCCCCAAAAGAAAACTTCAATATCTTTTTGATCTTGCTCTGTTTTAATTGTGCCCCTGTATAAAAGGTATAAACAGACAGCTTTCGCTCTACACGTTAATGGGTTTTTGCAGGAGAGAGGGGAGTGTATGTGTGTGTCTGTGTGTGTGTGCTCCTCACCGCGGCAACCAGAGCTCTCGGAGGAGAACACTGCTGTAATTATAAAAGGAACAAAGCACTGGAGACTAAAAACACATGAAAGGAAAAGAAAACATACAAGCCAATCAAGGCGCTCACAAACACGCTCTCTCATGCACAAACACGCACACCGATGCACACACACGTTCACTCTTGGCCCTGTGCTTTGTCCAGAAAGGTTAAATTACAAGCATGCAGCGGTGCTTTATCAAATGCAAAATGACATTCAGACACCATCAGATACATGCCTATTTTTAAAGTGCATCAGAACAGACCCTAACTGATGATCTAGTACATGCATCGCACAAGAGTCCATCAGACAGCCCTCTTAAACTGTCTTCTCCTAGAGGAAACGATAAAACCCTAAAAGCAGGAAGGAAGTCATGAAAGGAACAGGTCTGGAATAAGGTGGGGTCACTATGACACACACACACACACAGGTTATAGTCAGAGATCCAATGAACACCTACCTGGATGTTTGCAGCCATATTACCTCCCCATTTTAAAGAGACTGTTCATTCAAAAAGTGAAATTCCATCATCATTTGTTCTCGTCTGCGATTACAATCCTTATTTCTGTGGAAATAAAAAGAAGATATTTTAGATATTTTGAAGAACGCTATTGTTCAACAGTAAAAGTCACTTGGTGGTCCAGGTTTTTTTGGACATAACATTTTTCAAAATATTTTGCAGAATATATACTCAAAGGAGTGTAATAAATGGCAAATTTTTTGTAGCTGTGCATAATGTACATATATATATAAAGAATTTAAAAAGAGTTATTAATATCTCTTTTTTTTGGCATACAGTATATACTGAAAAAGGAAACGGGGGCGTCTTCCTCCATGCCATGCACCATTGTAAACGTAGCAATATCACACGTCAGGGCTAACGGCAATGTTTTGTGTCTTTACCAGCTATGTTATGACTCCCTTGATGTTTTACAAGTGACATTTGGGTGTTGTGTGTTTGTGGGGGTTTCTGGAACGTTATATTCAAAGAACACTAAAACTGTTTTAAGTGTGCAAGATACAGGCGCTGGGGGAAAACAGACTCCTGAGCTCATAGTTTGGCCGGCCAGACCATCCATGCGCTTTCCTTCTGATCAAATGCTTAAAAGCCAAAACCACATCAGCTGTTTCCTCACCGCGTACAGTGATGCACTCAGCAGTCGCGCACGTCTTCGTCTTCACAACATGTCATCTATCAGTCATCCTCGTACTGCCGAGCACCACAAAGAAAACTCAATCAGCCACGGGAGCCTCTTTTTGTCTGCCAATTCTGGAACTTTCATGTTCCTTATTTGTCAGGTCAAAGGTTAAATTGCTGACCCTCCCTCTCATCCCCCCCCCCAACCAATCTCCTCCTCTCCGCGGCGAAAGCTCTATCTACAGAATCCCCATATTTACATGGATTAGACTTCTTTCACGCTGAAGAAAGAAATCTGGTTCATAGTCAAAGCCCAAGAAGCGGCCCACATCGCCGGAGTGGCCACGTTATTCACCGCCGGACAATGACCATATTGTAGGGATCTGAAAGAGGAGGGGGGGTGGAGGGAAGCGCCCCGCTTTTGGCCCAAGCTGGAGCGGAGAAACTGTTCCCCTCCAACCCCCTTCCCTTTTCGACCACTGCAAAGTCCTGCGCTTGTGCCACTAGGCTCACGGGGGCAAAACCCCATCCGCTCTCCTGACAAGAGCAAACAAAGCCTGCCCACTGTGAACTAGATGAAGATGTCAAAAGCTTTTAGGCTGGTGGGTGGAAGGTGGGGGGGATGGTGGGGGGGGGGCAAGACAAGGTTTAAACCAACAAAACCAGAGAAAAGGCCCTTTTCACTCCCATGGATAAATCCCACTAAGTCTACATTTCCACATCAGCTTTACTTTCCCCCAGCGACTCAATAAAATGATCAAGAACAAATAAGCGAGGCCTCAGAGAGGACGGGGCCACCGGTTTAGCAAATAGACCATGCCGAGCTAATCAGAGGAGAACAGAGGAGCTGATACCGTATAGACATTTGGGAAATTTACACAACATTAGCGTCCTCATGTAATCCTTCGTGATGTCCTGCAACTTCTGCAGGAGGCCGAGCTGGGGTCAAGCTTCTGGAAGATGCATTCTGGAAAAACAAACTCAAGTTTCAGAAGGACAGCATAGCGTGTCACCATAACGCTCCTCGATAAGTTGTTTACTCGCTTTATGCGTAACACCACACACACACACACAACTACGCACAGCCGCTTTCACACTCCGCTTCTCCAGTGGTGTTGAGAACAAATGAGAGCTGTAAGATGTTAATTAGTGTTTCCTCCTGTTCGGCAGGCCAGGGGTCTGAATGAAGAGGTCAACGCTATCTGTGTACCTAAGGCTCAGACAAAGACACAACACATTGTCTTTGACCAGCCAGGGCTTAGCACTGCTGTCAGCGAGGAAAGAGAGGAATGGAGCGGGAGGGTGCGGGCACATTTACACTCTAGAATATTTTTGCAATTAAACACAGCTCTGCCCGTTTTTTGAAAGAAACCCAAAGCGCTCATCCGAATTTCCTCTCAGTTGTAAACCCAGTCACTGGCTGTGATTTTAAAGACAGAATCCTCTTTTTACTGCGTGTTAGGACTGGATGTGAGCATTTTATGGAGGTCAGAGATCAAAGACAATCCATCTACTTTGGATCCACCATCGCGGATCTGGATAAAAGTGACATTAGCTCGCACAGGAAGTGTTTTTCTGTAAGTGTTTACTTTTAAACACAGCTTTCTCTTCCAGGCCAAACCAATACTGGGAAGTAGGAAGTATTTAAAGGGCAAAGCCTTGTCCCTTTTGAGGACCCACCGTATAAAGCAGACCAGAGTGGAGACTATGGCCCATTCAGATGTTAATACATACACCATTCCACTGACTCTGATTAACTCCATGTGAGTTAATAGTTGCTCTGTTAACAAAGAGTTATCCTCCCATTCAAGTCGGCGGTATGTTTAGGAGGAGAAAAGCAAGGAGAGGGAACTTGTAGTGAACCTTTACAGTACAAGCCCCTTCAGGATATAATACAAGCTCCGTCTCCTCTGGCTAATCCAGCCTGCAGATGCTGGAAAGAAGCTCACTGGCCTTACAGGGACAAATAGTCAGAGAAAGGATGGAGGCAAACAAAAGAAATGTCCCCCCCCCAGGCCTAAACTGGGCCAGAGGTTCTCCAAAAGTGTGGGACAAAACCAAGTAGACAAGCTAAAAGCTTACGTTGCTTTGGAAAGTGCTTTCTGTGCGTGAGTTTATCCTCATGAATAACGATTGGACGAAGAAACTTATAGTCCTCAATGCGCTGGCTTTAGCTCTGTCTGGGTTTTCGGATATTTAATATGCAAAACAATCAATAAGACTCCAGGTGATTATTGATGTTTTAAAGTTCATGGTTGCTTACCTTGGTCACATGCATTAATGAATGAGCGTAACCTTACTTTATGCCAATTAAATTAGGAAGTTTGTCTACATGTTTCTGACCCAGAAGTACTCACCATTCATTTTCCATAAAATTCCCCTTAATTAATATGCACCCTATTAGCTAGGTGCTACTCTCTTAAAAAAATAAACTGTAGTTATTAAACATTCCCCAATGATCGGCTTTCTTCCTGATTTTTGGCCCCAGACTGACAGGTTAATATTAGAAGTTGAAGGCAGTCGCGCTCTGGAGCTAATCTATAATCAATTCCAAATGGTGTGACTGTATAATGAGACAGCAGCGCGAATGGGCAAGAGCAGAATGGTCACTACATCCTACTTCTAATTGGTTTGGTTGCCCAGCCCTCAGCGTTTAAAACACTAGCTTTTTGAAGTTTGGATGTTTTTTAATGGCTCACTTATTGTAATTCTCTTTGATACATTTCTGAGGCGACTTCTCTTGTTCGCGCGCTCCTCGAACTCTAACGTAAACACGCACCTGTACCTGAACTAGAACTTCAAAGCCGCTTTCACTTTTAATTAGTCTAGATTTAAGAGAGACAATAGATTTATTTTGACTTAAAATGGACTGCGTACACGCAATGAAACTGTCCATTTTAAGCGCACTAATTAGCCCATCTAAATTTCATAGTGAACTCTCGCAATGCCTGCAAAACCTTTTATTAGCACTAAATGCTAATAAAGTTGATGTGTGCCTCTGAATCCATCTCTTAATCTTATTTAGACAAATCATTCTTTAATCATGCACTGTGTCAAGGCAATCTTTTTAAGCCTAGGTTTCAGAACGTGAGGAAACCAGTCGCAGCAATCTTTGGTCGGCCAAAACGTGTGTGTGTGTGTGTGTGTGTGTGTGACAGAGAGAGAGAGAGAGAGAGAGAGAGAGAGAGAGAGATTCCGCTCCCCTAAAATGCCCAACACTGTCTAATTAACAGGACTACAGACTGAAAGACTGGAGAGCGACGACCTCTTCATACCCGTCTATTATTTCACGTGTTTGCGGCAACCATTAAAAGTCTGCATTAGTTTTTAAAATAATTATTATTCTTGATGTTATTATAATTAATAATAACATTAATAAATATAATACAATTGTCCTGTATAAATGCACATGTCTGTGTAAATGTATAAATAATACATACACGTAGGCTAAATACATAACGTTTTTAATCTAAATTAAATTGTTTATGTCTCTTTATTTTCTCTCTATTTTTTCAAAATAGAACAGCTTTTCTCGAGATATAGGCAAAATAGCCACGAAGAGATCAATGTTGACTGTTTCATATTTTGGCAATAGTCCAGCATAAACACTCGGTCTTGTCAGAAGAGCAGTGTCATGATGAGGAAGTTGTTTCCGCTCTCACACCTCATCGGAAGAATCTGATTCTGACAGAAGGTAAAGGGCAAACCTTGAACTCATTAACAGGTTAAAAGAAGGGCCACGAAACAGCACTATCCATCCACTTTTAATTCAGAAACGAGAGAACGCGCATGACAGCCAACAGATGCTCTGGCTGCATGTAAAATAAAACCCATACATATATCGTGTCATTGAGTCTGTTTAGTTGTGTTAAGGCACATTCTTGTGTCTTAATTTTTACTTTCAAAGTATCTATTTTTACACTGTGTCGTTTACTAATATAAAATTAAATTAAAAAAAAATTCAACCAAGCTTCCACAGTTCTCTCTGGATAAAAGATTAACGATCCATTCACCGGGAGTGGGCAGGCAGTGTTGCTCTATTCGTTCGTGGTGAAAGCCCCAAATCTCAGCACTGAAATATCAGTGGTTTGATCAGAGCTGGATAGAATTATCACGGGGAGAGATACAAAGGCGGCAGACAAAACGCACTCGCTTTCCCTGGTGTTTGAGTACAAACCATATTAAACACCGAGCTCCAGTTATTAGATCTGACTGAAACAGCACTGAGGAATATGAAGCAGACGTTTATGAAATCAGAGACACTGTTTGACAACCCAAATAGGTAGGCTAACGTCTTTAATGAAACAAAAACAAAATGACACGAAAACCATACTGAACAATTGTGGGGAAAGCATATGAGAGCATTGCGAAAGCATATACAGTGCAGTGACTTTTCAAATGCTCGACTTTTTAAAGGGAATTGCATATTATTAAATGTCTTATTGTAAAGGTTTTTGACACTTAAGCCAACTAATATGGCTCTTTAACTTTTTAATAGCCTATATGCAAAAATCTTTATTATGTGAATCTAATTCTATAATAAAGTGTTACAAAAAAAGCCTAATGCTTACGCAAATTGATGCTGTCGGAAAGCACGTGCGCAGTGTACTGTTGCTATGGCTACCCCCTACAGCGAAAATGTCTATTTCGCGACAGGTGAAAATCGCTCAGCGTTCTGATTTGTTGCGTTAGTGAACGTATAAAACGCCCTTTTGAAAAATACAAATAGCATATACTTGTTTTTTTGTATTCAGAACATATATTATTTTAAACAATAACCTATACATTAAACAAACTACATATAACCTACTCATAAGTGTAGGTGCTGTTTAAGAGGTTGTATAATTTGCCCTAACCCAAGTTTTTAGATTTGACGGAAACACGAAATATGATATTTCGCACACACCTCACGATATCCCGCACTGAAATGTTTAATGTATAAGCCAACATTATACTAGACAGAGAGCGCGCATTATAAATATGCATGTATTCAATTAAGGGTATTACACAGGATTTCATTTGCATAAGGATTTGGGAGCTTAACATGTTTTTTTTGTATTTGTGCAATAAAACTTTAATATCATCGCCTGCCCTTCAATGCCGTGGGTACTTTTATTAATAGTCTATCTGTCTACTACATTACTATTAGGCTTACTACAGGCTAGCCTGCTGCTATCATCACAGTTCAGATCAGGATAATAGGCCCCAATGATTGCAAGGACTGTGGTAAACTGTAACTGGTATATTTGTCACTCTACATAAACAGTAGCTGCACCTGTTCCTCTCGTGACAGCTCAGACTAGTGTGGATTTTTTTTTGGAACGTATAGCATTCCATTTTTTTCATTGAGTGAGTAGCCTAAATATTTGGATCAGTGGACAAATGTGTGGCTTATTTCAGTCAAGTGTTTATTCTAGAGATCCCCAGATTCTCACAATTGGACGTTATTGCGCACTTCCTGCAAAAACAGCGTCTTGCTGTTTTCTCTGGCATGTCAGTCTTGCTGGCCATCTTTTTATTACTGTGACCGTGTGATACAGAAAAAGTCACATGGAAACGAGAATATTTTGGACAATGTCACCCATTTCAGACGTTAGAAAATGATGGGTTAAATTCCTTTATGTAGGCTAATATTCCTCTTACAGGGTTTGAATGGCCCGCGTGTTTGGGAATCCAGCAGGGACTTTTCTTTATTCAGTGAGCTGAACCTGTGCCATACACTTCAAGTACATTATATAGCTAATTACAATCGATTACACAGACATCATTTACAATTTATGAGCCACATGCTAAACGGCCAATTTTAAAGAATGTTTATTAGCTCCTCTATTCAGCACTGAATTAAAATACAGTTCATCACGGTTACACTTCCCAGCAATGTATGTGAAGCTCATGGTCTTGTCAAAAAGCCAGGTGTTTGTTTATAAGACACAAGCTGATAATGTGTCAGAGTTAATGCCAGCCTTAATCTGTTGTGCTGCTTGGAAACACGCTTGCGTTCAGGTTGTCTTATTGGAGGATGCAGAAGCTTTCTGAAGAATAAACAAGAACGCATGACAATTTTTGAGCAACTAACGAGCTCTTCTTGAAATAAGGATTTTGATACAAAAACATTGTTTATGAATTGTAATTAAACCCAAACACATTTCAAATAGGCTTGGCAGAAATCTCACAAAAAGAGTAAATATTAAACCTAATATAGTAAAACAATGCCTACACGTTTTTAGCATTTTTATTTGAAATATTCCTTTTGCACTACTTTTGGCTATAATTTTTTTGCATGCTTAAACTGTGTGCTCAAGGTGCTATAAGGAAAATGGAAGCCGAAAGCAAATACGCAAAGTTGAATGAGCAGTATTTATTATTAAAGCGCTTATTCAGCAAAACATGTATTTAATTAGGTTAAAGCGTTGCTGTAATTAGAGTGAAGTATATGGATTTAAGAGTACAACATTTGAAAGCATTACAAAATATATATTGTTTGCGGATCATCAATGATATATTAACTCTTTTATAGAGTGGCACTCACAAATCAATTGATTTTTGCTTCGAACTATCATGCCCATTTCGTTAAAACACGAGTCACGTGGGGGCTGTATGAATTTGTCTCCCACTGGTTTGTTCCTGAGGTCCGCTGCTCTCCAGGGCTCGAAATTAATACTGTCTCGCCAATTAAGTTCAGAGCGCCAATTAAGAGTGCTTTATGAATTCTTAGAGCAAAAACAAATCCCCCCCAAAAAATTAAATGAGCAACTGAAAACGCCACCGCAAAAATCGCTGCAAAAACACTTAAATAAAAAATGGACTAAAATGTAAATAGAAAAATAACTATAATATACGCTAAATTTAATCTCTCTTGCGCTTCTGTCTGGTTTTTTTACCCCTTAAGTCACTGTGTAGTCAGAGAATCAGAGACATCAGAGAAGTGTCCCTCTTTGCGTTGTTAGAATCATCACATATTATACTGGATGGGCTGAATAAGTCAAACAAATATATGGTCTTTTGGGATTTGGAAGCAGTGGCTCACAACAGTCCATATGAGGTACACAAGAGGACGGCCATTAATAATGGATGATCCGAGATATTTATTGTGAGTGTTTTCCTTAGCTTTCCAAACACTCACATCATTAAGATATATATAATATAATAACAATATTATTAAGGAATGCTTACTTTGGGGGAAATATGGGATAAAGCTCAGAGAATTACATTAAAACATAAGAAATATTACGATGAACACTAAAATATGTGAAAAATATTAAAGTGAAGAAAACCACGCACATTAAATAAATTATGAGTATTGCATTTTCCATTTTGCATTTTCTTCCCATTACATTTTTGAAGCAGGTTAGAGTGATGAAACAGACGATGTCACTGTGACACTGACGTTAATTGGACTTCTCACAGATACTCTTGAGTTGTACATTCAAGGCTGTCAGGAGGGAAGCGACTATTCCGTTCTTCTGGATCCTTTTGTTTAAAGCAGTCGCGGGGATCTGTCCGGATAACACCGAGGAGGGTTGTGCAGTAACGCAGATCAATCCGAAAACCAGTACGTTTGAACTAATGGTATAAAACAAAACAAATAAAAGAGGGATATTGCTATTTTCACATTAAACACTTCACGGCACGAGGCATCGATTTACAGTTAATGAAAAAATTAATGAAATCACGAAGACGCGAAATGTCCAGTTCGCGAAAGTTTAAGTTTATATATCTCGCTCATATTAAGGCCGACGCTCACTAAATCTAATTACTTAAGCTTTCCAACGCATTAAACTTGTCCATACCAAAAGAAAGGAATACCAAAAAAAATGTATTTTCAGAAAGTCTTGAGTTACCATCAAATTTCGGTCCAGCTGACGTTAAAATCCCTGCAACAATTCGATACAGTGCGTATATCAAGAGTTCGAACAGCCAATAATCACAAACGGAACGGCGTGACGTCAAAGTCCCGGTAGAAAAGGCGCGTTGGGTTTGCTCACGTTTGGAGAGGGAAGAGCGCAGGGAACCTCACTGTCTTCACTGGATTATACAAACCAAAAGTGTCCTCAACTCCTCCTCCTCCTCAGTTGCTTACATGCTGATCCTACTGCATGCGGGACGAACAACAGCAGCGAATGCTGTATGAGACAGGACAACCACCTCATCTGTTAGAACAAACCTTTGAGTTTATTTTTACCCAAGCTGAAGCCTACTGAAATTGGACATTTTTGGTGTTCGTGCGATGACAAACTGTCGTGGAGGAGGTGCAGAGACGTGGATGAAGATATAACCACTTGCAGAATCTGAATCGTCATTGTAGTCGTTTCTCCCAGGCATTTCGGGATTATATATATTTTTTTTATTCTTCGGCGATGCAATAACGGATTTGTGTGTGCGCGCGTGCGTTTGTGTGTAATGACCGGCAGCAGTCATGCTCCAAAACTGATTTCTGAAAAGACAAGAAAGAAAAACTGAAATCTTACACTGACAAATGCATGTCCAAAATGTGGTAACTGAAAGTTACTCACGAAGAAATAGGAGGGTCCAGTGTCACACATGTAGAGGGGCTTCAGTAGCTGGTATGTCCTCAAAGCTCCGGAATGCTCTCATAGGCTAAACCGATCTGTACTGGGTGCATGTTTGGCGATCTCGCACTCCGATGCATTTAAAAGAATCTAACAGAATACGGAGTTGACATTTCAGATAAACGAACACCGTTTAGACCGATCAGATCCTCCAAACGGGAATTATTTAATGAGAGCGAGAGAGGTCATATGAACTGCACAGGGCTAGAAGTGCGTCTCACGGAAATCTTGGGTTGCAGATCTGACGGAAACACGTGCTATTCGGTCTCATCTGCGGCAACGATGCTTTTCCACGGTCTGCCTGGAGGCGAGATGCATGGTGTTATGGAAGAAATGGAGCGGAGAGGAAAGAGCGATTCGGCGACTATCAGCTCGGCCATAGATATGGGGGAAACAGAGACGGTAGGAGAAAGCCATGCCTCTCGCTCCAGGCGCTTGCTTGGAAATCCTAACAGCCTAATGTTAACTGAACCGTTATTCCAACAGTGCAATAGAGGCCCAAAGATGTGATTCCGATCTTGGCCATTTAAACAAACTTCAAACTTCTGCGGAGCCAAAATTACAGGCCTCGTCTTCAATGCATTGCTTGTAAACATTTAGTCATGGGTAGAATGCAAAATAGTTACAGAAAGCTACGAGAAACGCTATTCATTTTAAACGGCCTTCAGTCTGATTTAATTTAGACTGTGCAAGTGTGGCTGTTCGATAAAGTGGTGAAATAGTAAGCAAGAAAATACAGATTCGGTGTTGTGCATATACTGATATACATAAAAGAAATCTTAATTGTTTTTACAGACGCTTATGATGTGCTGCTAAACTTTAAGTGACGCGAAAATATTATGTTCTTTTTTCATACTATACGATAAAAACATTAGCAGAGGTTGTGATCGAAAAAATATCGGCATTGTTTTTTGGGCCATAATATCTGTGATTAACACCAGCAAAAAAAAAAAAAAACACGCAGAACCTCACCTAGATTCCATTGCCATTACAATATACTTTATATATATA
>JAUYWG010000041.1:1176192-1189556 GCA_034779775.1 Enteromius afrohamiltoni
ATGATGAATGCTTAAAACATTTTAATACTAACTGTAATAAAAAAATAAACGATGACCAATCCAGAATTACAAATAAAAGAAATGCTAAAGAGTAAAACAATATTTTATTCGTACATGATGTGTGTGCGCATGTAGCCTACATATATTAGGAGTGTGTTTGCTGTGTATCTAAGGCCACACAACACGCCGAACGTAAACACAATAAAACAAACTCAGCGTTTGATTAATTTGCTTATACATGCATCACATTTTCCAAAACTGTGTCTTTGTTAAAGAAAAAAAATCGTGAATGGAGGCATGCTTAATAGAATCTTTTCTTGCAGTTGTTTTCTTATTATTCATGGCATTCCGTTGTCACGGTAAATATTAAATACAAATCAGAGCCTACTCACTCAATACACTTCTGTATTTGTCTTCTCAATCTCACGCCCCTCCCATCCTCTACAGAAGTGAACACTAGTAATACCTCTTTTTCGGACATTTTTCATCAGTAAATGCGTAAAATAGTGTTTTCGATAATTCCCGTACCCAGACACTTTAAATAGCTACGCGTTTTGTGTGTTCCTAATCTACCTTTAGAAATATCATTTGTATAACAGTTCAGATAATGGTGTATAGATTATAATGAAACTGGGTTTTGAGTTCTTGCCTTTAATGAGCGCGCTCTTCGCCTGTGTTTGTGCAGAACATGCCTTCGATCAGCGGGGACCGGGTGGCTCTGTGCGCGGGCTGCGGAGGAAAGATCTCTGACCGCTATTACCTGCTCGCCGTGGACAAGCAGTGGCACATGCGCTGTCTGAAGTGCTGCGAGTGTAAACTCAACCTGGAGTCTGAACTCACCTGCTTCAGCAAAGACGGAAGCATCTACTGCAAAGAAGACTATTACAGGTGAGCAAACTCGTGCACTCAAAAGTTGCACGATCTTACGGCATTTCCTTCGCCTGCAGTGACATTTTCGTTTGTGGATAAATAGCTAATAAAAATGCAAAACGTTCGCCAAAGCCTGCTTTTTGTCTGTGGGTTGTATTTTGGTGTGGTTTCGTCATTATACACTTTAATAATGCAAAAACGACGTAACTGATTTTCAATGCGTGTATAAAAAGGACAAAAAAGCCTAAATGCCCCCCATTTTTTCTGTAAAAACGTAGCTGTGCATTTTAATAATCAGTCTAATAACACTTTAATTGATACAGAACCTACTAAAATGATCAATTTTTGCTTTGAATTTAACGTTTTGTTTAAATGAACAAAACGTTCTCTAGCAAAGTTATATTTTTTTCTGGCAAGATATTGTGAAGATCTCATGATGCAATTAATATAAATAATAAATACGTTATCAATTACAATGATCCAGAAACTACTAAACCTGCTCAACGATTGTACAATTTTCTCGTAACGGCCAAATAAACAAATCATGTAGCAACGTCCTCTCTGTATATGTTGCAGATGATTTTGGAAGTCATTATAAAACTGAATAAAAAAAAAATCCAGAAACGATTTACCCACTTAATCTAGCTTTGTACAATATTTTACAATACAATTTTTTTTGTTGGGGGGGGGTGTGTACCTGTAGAAAAACGCCTTAGTGTACTGTTTGGGTGATATTTAGCTGACTGTGCACTGATTCTGTATGTCATTGTGCAATTTAATAATCAGAGGGAGGCGAGAGGCCTATTAAGATAATCATATAAGTGATGGCTTTACCCGTTTCTGCGTTCAAATGAGGCTACAGCTCACGTCAATCTCAATTGTAAGCTATTTAGTAATTATTCGATGCGTAATTATTGGCGAGCCTAGATGCCACTGCACGAGTTAACTATTTGTTCACGCTTCCTGCTGTTTAAAGCATTATTTTAACTTCAGCATATAGGGCCAGATAATAAAATAAATATAGCTATAATTTAGAATCGCAAATTTATAAGGTTATTATGAGAAGCAGCACATTTAATGTCAGGCTCCTGAGTGGTGGGCCCACCTTCTGGTTGAAGTGTGTTGAAAGGTCACAGCTGCTCTATTCTCCCGCAGAAGGTTTTCGGTGCAGAGATGTGCCCGGTGCCACCTCGGGATCTCGGCCTCGGAAATGGTCATGAGGGCCAGGGATTTGGTGTACCACTTGAACTGTTTCACCTGCACGACTTGCAACAAAATGCTGACGACTGGGGACCACTTCGGCATGAAAGACAGTCTGGTGTACTGCAGGCTACACTTTGAAACGCTCATCCAGGGAGACTTCCCCACGCATTTCAATCACACGGATGTAGCGCCTATTAAAGGACTGGGCAGCACGGGCCCTCTAGGACTGTCTTATTATAACGGCGTGAACACGGTGCAGAAGGGCCGGCCCCGAAAGAGGAAGAGCCCTGGGCCTGGAGCGGACTTGGCGGCTTATAATGCAGGTGAGACCATCGCTCAACTTCTTGTTGTTGCTGGTTTACGGCTCGTTTTATTTGTTTATAAACGTGATTGATCCTACATTTAATTTTCTGAACGAGTAGCACGCGTGTTTCCTATCTGAACGAGCTTTTGCTAGCCCAAGAGTTCCCTGCGATTTCGGTGAATTTCCAGGTTTACCAAACTTTTTGGGCGGCACTGAACACCCAACGAAGCAAGATAAAAACAAGTCAGATGAATTTACAAAAAAATCGCTTAAACAATACTCTTAGCTCCAACTATTTTGAACAATAAAGTTCGACTTTTATAAACACGATTGTAGTTTTTAATTAATTTAAAGTACATATGCAATAAATAAAGTGTTTTCTAATACGAAAAAAAGGGGAAATGAAAGGGTAAAAAGTCCAGTCCTGACTAAACAAATTTACTGTTTGAGTATTTCTTTGTTTGATAATGTTTTAATATTTAATTTCTTTTTATACATTTCAAATAGCCTACCTTTACAATCCAATTCGTTTGAGACATCTAAAGTTCATAAAGCACAGCCTATATGAGTTTTTTTAAAAGAGCGCAATTATTTTACTACATCATAATTCTGTATTAAACATTTCGCATTTACAGAATTGTTAAAAAAATATGAAATATATACGTTCACTTCTTTACTATATACTAGGTAAAAGACAAAAAAGCGCCACTTTTTTTTTTAAGAATCGACACACATCACAGATTTCTACTAAAGCACTTGAGCTTGTGCTGAACAATTTGGAACAACGTGACTTGTTCGCTCGGGCATTTCGGGCCCCTCAGCGGGGCATTTGGGCCCCTGCTTGAGGACCAAACAGAGGAATGATGACGACTACAGAGACTGACAAGTGGAAAATGGCTTAGATGCTAGTCGAGACCTCCGGAAGATTAAACACAAGTGAAAGAAAGAAAGAAAGAAAGAAAGAAAGAAAGAAAGAAAAGAAAGAAAGAAAGAAAAGAAAGAAAGAAAAGAAAGAAAGGGAAAATCTTCAGCTTTTTCAGGCAAATACATACGAATGAATTTATTATGCTTTTTGCTCTAAATGCACAGTGCAAACAAAGCACATTAGCATATAGGGCATACAAAAACAAACTTTTTAATTAAATACGACGATATGATCGTTTTATTTGGTTACATGATTTAATTTCAGTGAAACTGATTGAAAGCGAAATGAATAAAACGGTTTTCCAAAAACAAAATCCTTATCACAGGATGCACATACTGAAATCGCTTGAGTCAGATTAAGACCATAACTATAAAACACAAGTTTTATTATATCTCCAAGCTATATTTCCACTTTAAAATGCGTAAACGAGATGCTTTTGTTTCTAGCACTTTAAACTCCGATAGTCGGGTTGCTTTGTAAACCGTGTTGTCTTGGGATCGTTAATTGAAGTTGGCAAATTTATCACAACAATTGCGGTCTTGTTTGGTGGACTAACCGGCTTCTGAAGAATTGCTACATTACATGGGAGAAATAAACTTTTTGAAATCAGATCAACCGTTTGACAAAAACACGAGTTAACTAGAGTGAGTGAACTTTGGTGTTCCTCTGCTCTCTGAGAGTCAAACACAGTCAGATCATTGCTGCCCCCATCAGCTCACACTTTAAACAACAGCACGAATACAACAGCGAGATCTAAACCTGAAAAACAAGAACAAAAAAGACGCAGTTCACCAGTGCAATACTACAGTAACCACGTGCGCATGAATAATTCTGTGCTCGGTGAAGATAACTGCTCTTGACGTGCATCACTGTAGTAAAGGTAACTGTATTTCTCAATGGCCATATTTATATCAGGAGGAAACATTTGTTCACCATGTGCAGCGTTGTAAAACATTCAAGGTTAATTATCTGAAGTGTTGATCAGACCATTTTCAATGACTAATATTTGTAGTTGTCAGAGAAAACATAATTCTGAACTGTCATGCGTCTAGCAACACATAAACTTCTGCCAAGAATTTGGAACTGGCGCAAACACATTTCTGACACATTCAGACAGGCCTATCTCCTAAACACTTGTGTCCAAGACGGATAGTGTGGGCTTTTCACAATCAAATCCTACACAAGACACCATAAAAACAGAAAGGAAGATATGGCCATATGTGGGGGTGGGGCTGCTGTAAAAACACTGATTTTTTGGGTGGGTTTCTTCCCTAAAAAGAACTCTAACAATGAACATGATGCAGACGTGCATGCTTTCAAAACAAGTCTATTGCATTTAGAATCAAGCGGTTTAAAAAAAAAGACCAAAAGGGCATGATGTAAGACTACAGCATAATGCAGATTATTATGCATGCAGTAAGTTGCAAACACAGCAACATGATGGTGCTGTGGCTCTTTAATGTAGCCCAATCCGAGACTAAACGCAATGTTGGAGCGCAATCAAAGAAACAAAAGAAGCTGAGAGGCACGTTCTCGTTCTCATCACAGCATCTGATCGTTCTGTCATTGCATCTGATGCATTTATTGTTGAGTTTCAGCTTTCTGCATTTCTTCATACTAAAACTGCAGTGCTACACTATATAACTTTGGCAGTATGGAAATGTGTAGTTTTGAGCTGTTGAGAAGTATGCGCTCGTTTTGGGATCAGTAACAGCAGCACAGCTAATCTATTTTGCGTTTTTGGATTCAGCATTGAGCTGCAACGAGAACGATGGCGATCCCATGGACAGAGACTCGCAGTACAGCACCAGCCAGAAGACCAAGCGCATGAGAACGTCATTTAAACACCATCAGCTGAGGACCATGAAGTCGTATTTTGCCATCAACCACAATCCTGACGCCAAGGATCTTAAACAGCTGGCCCAGAAAACTGGCCTCACCAAGCGCGTCCTACAGGTCAGAAAACTCCTGCATCCTTTTCTCTTTATGCAATTCTTTTCAGCTTTGCCAAAAATCATGAACATCAGTAATATGCATTGCTAAGTACTTCATTTGGACAACTTTAAAAATTTGATTTTTTTTGCACCCTCAGATTCTAGATTTTGGTAACCATACATCAGTGGAAAGCACATTTATTCAGCTTTCAGATAATGTATAAATCTTAACACTTTTAATTGGTTTTGTGGTCCCGGGTCACTAATTTGCTTGTGTAGCACATTTCACAATACACATTGTTTCAGAGCAGCTTTACAGAAAATCAGAGTGTCAATGTTTATAATGTTATCATGCATCATAGGTGCATTTAGCAGAATAGAGCTGGACAATATTGTAGATACATTTTGTGACGATACAAGCAATCAAGCAGTTAAGATTTGCTATAATAGAGCATATATGCAGATAAAGCAGGACACATTTGTATATTTTATATAACCCAGTGATTTTTTTGCAACAATTATATTCAACCATTTGAGATTTGCTATACTACATATTTGCTTTAATTGAGTCTACTGTATGCGTGCAAATAAAGTTGGACTTAATATAATATGTATTCCTTCACATCAGCAACAAATTAGACTGAGGTATGTAATTCACAAGCCTAGTCTCCTCGATAGAATGCTATTAATTTGTTCCTAAAAGAGAGAAATCTGAATGAATTAATGAATTATACACACGCAAGGTTTCAGAGCATGTCCGGAAATAAAAGAAACAGATGTTTGTCAGATATCATTGAAACAAGAAAAAAATTAAACGCTGTAACAAGCGGGGGACAAACGGAATGTAAAAGTCCCAAATATTCAATTCAAAATCAAATCGTCTGTCTCCTGAGCATCGCCTGTGGTTTATTTCTAATGTATGGCGTCTCGGTTTACAGGTCTGGTTCCAGAACGCTCGGGCCAAGTTCAGACGAAACCTCCTGCGTCAGGAGAACACAGGCGTGGACAAGGCCTCGGACGGGTCGACCCTGCCTGGAGGAACGCCGTCCGGACCGGCCTCGGAGATCTCCAACGCCTCCATGAGCCCCTCCAGCACTCCGACCACCCTCACAGACCTGACCAACCCCACAATGCCCACCGTCACCTCTGTACTCACCTCCGTCCCGGGCAGCCTGGACGTTCACGAATGTCGGAGTCCTTCGCAGAGCACCTTAACCAGCCTCTTCTGATGCTCAGATCGCTCAGCACCTTCATTCGCGGAGCCTCCTAAAACAGAGACAAAGCGTGTCTGAAACGTTAACCGATCTACCTGGGCATTTTTGTACAGGCCAGGAACTTTCCAAGCATGGCCGAGACTGAATAAAACGAGAAACTCTTTGTTTAGAGTATTGCATTTCGGGGCAGACTCAAGTTTCTGACTCAAGGATCTGTTGATAAGCGACTGATTTGTATTTTTGTTTTTATGTCCCCTCCCAACCATGTTTACAGAGAGAGACTGAGCTGGGAAATGCATTCGTTCGTCAACCTCTTATTTATGTTCACGCACAGGAGTCAGTGTGAGGAAACTGGATTATAATGTGAATAATTACAGTGTAACCTAGCCTGACTGTCACGTGCCTTATCCTGCAGTGTAGTCACTGAAGCCCCTTTAGCAACGCTAAACGAACTACATCAGAAAATGTGTACTTTCATTTGTCGGATATGAAAATGGTTGAGCAAATCACACATGCACAAACACACACACACACATATGAGGAAGAGCTGATCATACACTCTCATTCCAACATATTACCTCACTCAGAAACCACTGGATATGATAGCAGTACACATGAAACCTGAGAACATGTTTCATGCACTGGGAGAGAAAGCGGCTGTGGAGAGTTTGTACAAAGAAAAAAAACCTTGATCGGAAGAGCGCCATGTAATGGAGCTCATCACAAACAAACACTGATTTATGGAATGAAACACTTTTTTTTTTTGTTCCTCATTCGGTTAGGTGATTTTTTTTTTTCTCAACCATTAAGATGTGACAGTGTTGGAGACAGGGTAAATGTTTCCATGGTAACCAGAGGCTGCTTGTTGAAATGCTGTACAGTTTTGACAGATTATTGAGAAATTTCGAGTCCACTCCCTGCAGTATCCCCCTTTGATGTAAATCTTCAGTTCTGTAAAAAATATAAAAAAAAAAATGAAATCACTATTTTTTTTGTGGGCCTCATTATTTCACCAGTTTCAAAGCATTTTACACAACAGCCATGCAAACAGCCTTAACACAACTCTAGAGCTTAAAGACGAGACACGTTCTAACTGGACATTATTAAGATGATGCTAGTTGTCATGGTAATTTAAAACCGAGAATCCCAAGACCAAATGCAGTTTGGTGTGCTTTGTTAATACATATGTCACATAAAATACATGGTAGCATTTCAATGTTGTCCTCAACATAGATATTAATTAAATATGCAAAATATTTATTTAAATAACATACAAATATAACAGTATATATATATATATATATATATATATGCATACACACACTAAGGTGATAATGTGATATTACAAATATATCAGTGTTATCCATATAATGAATTTCGCTTAACCAAAAACACGTTCAAATGTTGAACCACTGTTTTAATAAAAAATAAATAAATAAATAATTGTAATAAAATAAAATAAAATAAAACTGCTTTTCAGATTAAGGCAAATTATTAAAAAAATAAATAAATAATGAACACTCCCAACTAAAACCACATTTCTTTCTAAGCTATGGTTTTGGCAGCTTTATGATCAGAGAGAAACCAAGTTCCTCTGGGTCCTGTAATCAGAACCGTATTTGGCTTAATCACAGGAAAAAACTGTGATAATAGGAAAATAGCTTTGATTAATTATTATAGAAGAGCAACCGTCTTCTATACACATTAACACTGAGAAAACCAAAATAATACTTTAATTTAGTGAATTCCTATGTATTTATCAAATGACAAGAAATGCCTTTTAATGCACTTTAATATGTTCTGTTCCTGACGTTTTGTTCGTGTTCTTGTACACCGTTTGTGTGTTAAAGCAGTAAACCTCTAGTGACTAGTAGAGTACAAAACCTGCGCTGGAATTTATTATGATAATTATTTTGAAATGCTTGAACGGTGGAGCATTTGGAATGGCATTTTATTACGGCCCATGTGAAATATATGGTGAGCCAGTCATCGTACCTGCACGCTCGGCCCTCAGACATCCGCTGAACGGAAGCACATCAACACATCCTGTGTGAACCAGGCCTTGGCCCTTGGTCTGGATGAACATTAGGTCAGTGTCTCGGGTTTCTCTTGCCGCTGTTTGTTGAAATGAGTGGTGTGGAGGGGTCTGGCTCAGAGCCCGCCGCTCGGGTTCCTGGGGGCCTGGCAGACTGGGGTTGTAATGGGCTTACGATGGGTGCCAAAGCCAGCCAGCCACCGTGGAAGCCAATGTGGTGCCCAGATGTACAGCGCATTCCCACTAAAAGCCACACGACAGAGGCTTTAATGGAGAGAGAACCTGCTATTTAAAACACACTACAGCTTTTTTGGAAATAGTTGGTCCAATAAAGTTTAATATGGAATATTATTACCTCATTTCTGACTGTGCAGAATCCGAGGATCATCGCATCGGTTTGGATGATTCGTGCCATGCAGCAAAGAGCATGCAAAGTGTCTGTGGTTTTTGCAGATCTTTTTTCGTTTCCTTTGTCGATCCGCGGTGTGTTTCCTGAAAGCAACTACCATCATTACCAATAGAGTTCAATAGTTCAAGAGAGTAGCAATAGTTAGCTACGCCTGATCAGGCCCATTTAAACTTTCAACTCACATACAATAAGAAATGCTTCAAGAGTGTAGCACAAGAGTGCACTAGACCAAACCCTGCTTCTGCATACTTGGGAAATCTTACTAAAAATTATCAAAAATAAATGTATTCATTAGTAGAATTGGGATGTTCCCTGTTAAACATACATAAAATCAAAAAATATTATTTCAATATTTATTATGATATTAAATTATTTCCATTCCTGTATCATAACATATTTCAACACTGAAAAAAAATGTTTCTATTTTTTCTGGTTTTCCCGTACAAATATTTCCTAAATCGTTATATATAAAAAATAAATAAATAAATAAATAAAAATAAAAGTGTTGTCAAAAGTTATTCGTCATTTATCACGTCCAAACTAAAAGTTTGTTGACAATATGTGTGTATATTTATTGCATGTACAAATAAACACACATATCATTTTTATTTTGAAATATTTACAAATACATACACATTATATTTGAGATAAATATACTTCATTTATATTTTCTTAAATAAATACATGCATGTGTGTGCATTTATATATAAATAATAAGTATACAAAGTACACAAACATATATTCATTGTGATTGTTTCACAGCACTAATATATATATATATATATAGATATATACAAAGAAGACCATTAAAAAATACTGAATAGGAAAATCCTATCCAGAAAGTGTCCAAAAATCACATTAACTTGCACTTAACATTTCACTTTCATTGGCATGCAACTCTTAATATAACAAATATTGCACATATAGTGTCAAAAAGTAAAACTAGATGTAATTTTCTGTTGAATAAAAGCAATGCTTCGTAAGCAGTGATGGCAGGAGATGGGCTCTGTACAAGCAGCCATGTTTTCAGCCCTTGCTCAATATGATTGCCCAGGGCAAAGGATGGTCATTGCCTTTGGCTACAAAACCCTCAGCCTTTGGCAAAGCAACAGTCCACCCCTGTTCAGAGCAGACTGACTTCAGTCAACAACAAACTTAGCCTTGGTCTGGGTCAGGCTTCGCACAGATCGGCTACAAGCTGCATTTAACCATCCTCATGTAGCTTCTGGCACACTCGCTGCTGAAAATAATTAGGAGTTTAAGCTGATCTCAGATTCAACAAAAAATAGCCAATAAACCAGGGATCCTCAAATACACACTTACCTAGACAGCAGTTTAAGGCTCTGTATCCATGCGAAAACGTCTTCAACCTTCTTTAATGTGAATTGTTGCCTCAGTTGAAAATAAAACAATCTATAAAGCAGACAAGCAAGAGAAAAAGACAACTAAATCAGAAAAAAAATGGTGTAGAGATATTTTTCATTTAGATTCAGACTCAAAAATAAATCTTACGGTAGGCAAGCAAGAAAAATGTAAATGTAAAATGTAAATGTAAAAATAATTTCTTACTGAAGAGGATTAGCAACTATTTCTGTTCAATTTCTTCCTAAATTGTATCCAGTATTTTTTGTAAAATTTGTATGCTTATAGGATTATTGTATTATCCTCATTTCAAAAGTCTCCTTAAATCCAGGTTATTTCTAGAACAAAAAATTAATAAATAGAAAAATTGCTGTAAAAACAATATTCAACAAATATGAAGTGAATTGTACTGTATTAAGTGAACTTTGAAAGTATAGAACGACTAAAAAACAGTAAAGCAAAACATAATAAAACACTGCAATAACATTTATTTTATTTATTTTAACACCCTAGAGAAATCTTTTTAGATTGTATGATTTACTTCTTTCAAGGATTTTACAATTTTCAATTGCTGGTAAATTTCATAAATAATTAGACAGCAGGTAACACTTTGAACTAAATATTACAGTTTTAGTAGAAAGACTGAAATATTCATTTCTTGTAAAATATACTGTAATAAAATAACTTATTACTTTTAGAACAATATTTACTTTTTAACAGAAACTGTCAGTACATTTTACGAATAATTATAAAGAAACCACAAGTAAGGCATTGAACTAAACAAAATTTTGAAATAGAAAGATTAGAGTTGCATTTGTATAAGTACTCCGATAATCTGTTTAATTAAAAGAGTGTACAATTTTAAAACAATTTAAAATGAATTTCTATATTTTACAAGACAGCAAATAACGCATTGAATAAATGTAAAAAATATATATAAAATATTTTCTTTTTTAAAAAGTTAACACTTTATTGTATTACTCGTGATTAATCGCATCCAAAATAAGTTTTTGTTTACATAATGTGTGTGTATATTTATTATGTATATATAAATACAAACACATGCATGCAAATGTTTAAGAAAAATGTTACGTTCATATAAAAATGTTTATATATATATATATATATATATATATATATATAATAAAAAATATAAATATATAGATGTATATGCATGTTAATATTTTCAAAATATATACAGTATGTGTGTGTATTTATGTAAACATAATCAGTGATGGGGAAAGTTACTTTTTTAAGTAATATATTACAATATTGTGCTGCTACAATACATTTTGCGTTACTAAAATACAGGAGAAAGTTCAATACTCTTCAGAAATAAAAATAAAACCATGAAACACAATAGTTAGCTTTTTTGAAAGTCATTTTTGCTTGTAAGTATGGTGAAACTGGATCATCAAAGGTCAGCAGCAAATATGTTGGTTAATAAAATGAGATTAGATACATTTGTGTAGTTTAATTATTGCAGGTTTGAGAGTATATTTTAATTCATTTTGATGAATACTAAATCCAATGTTTGAGAGTGAGATGAATTAATGCACTTTTCAAATGCAAATAATCACATTTAGTCTAGAACTACTATGTATGCACTAGTGGTGGGCCGTTATCGCTGTTAACGTGAGACGTCTTATCGTATGATAAAAAAAATATCGCCGTTAATCTATTCACAAAGTTGTGTTGGGAGCTGGGTCTATACTACGCAAGCTATGATGATTTTCACCTTGATAATTTAGCGCGGATGTATACCTAGCCGAACTGCACTGTAGCCCTATTCGGGCGGGACTAGTTTTCTATAGAGAGGGTCTGTGTTTATTACAGAGGTGAGAGGGTCTGTTTTGTACATCTGGGCATCACAGAAATGCATTTGCTATAATCATTCAGATTGATTACAATTAGTATAATCACAAATACCATGGTGAAGCTAAATGGCTAGTGCAGCAAAATGTTAATGTGTGGTTATTTTAGTTCAACTATTATGATTTTTATTTGTAGTAAACACATTTAATTTTGATAATTAAAACATATGTAACCGAGTGCTGGAATGAACGTGAGTAATCTTACCTGATACTGATATTACAATAGCCAGTCTTAACAGTTTACGTGATCTGGCTCTTTATATGTACTCATCTATTTCTTTTATATATCAAAATATATTAAACGTGGCAATGGTAACCATGAACATCAGAAGCATAACACAAGAATTACCCAGTATGCAAAGCAGTGGTCAGGCGATCAGCGAACTTAATCCAAAGGGGCAAAGACTAAAGCGAATATCCAAGGAACAATCAGGAACAATAAATCCAAAAACAGGGAGAAACACAAGGAAACAAGGAACACTTACAGAGGGGGATATCCACACACAATGATCAGCAAATGAACAGAATACAGACAGGACTTTTATACACACGAAAACAAGGCTAGGGGGTGGAGGAACGAATGAGTGGCCATGGCGACAGACAAGGTGGGTGGAGACACAAGTTCATAATAAGAGTCCAGAGATGGAAACGGAGACAAACACCAAATGAAATACACATGAGGCTGGTGTGCAACCCAGTGGATCTTGCTGGCACTTCCAGCTGAACAGTTACAATTTTATTATCAGTTTTTTAGAATACATTTTTAGACTTCTTTGATCTATTCAAAGTTCAAAATAACAGCATTTATTTGAAACTGAAATATTTAGCAACGTTATATTATATTATGTCTTTAATGTCACTTTTGATCAATTTAATGCATCCTTGCTGAATAAAAGTATTTAAATGTGGGATATATGCTTATGCTTCACGTTTAACAAAATGCTTAAAGTGCCGCTATTATGCCTTTTCAAATATGACCGTTCATGCAGTGTGTCATGTAGCTGTATGTGCTCTGCAAAGTTTTGACGCAGACAGTGCACGATAAATAAAGTTATTGTCTTTAAAAAAAGAGTTGGCTCACTTTTGGCTTCAGCTTTTTTAATTCATGTCTTTTTTTGGTTTTTGTGATTTTTTTTTTTTTTTTTGCGTGGACACAGATAAAAGTAGACCCTTTACAGTTCTGAATGAGGTATTACTCTTACCTTTAGCCTATCAGAAAAAAATGACGCCGTCT
>JAUYWG010000041.1:1193277-1213207 GCA_034779775.1 Enteromius afrohamiltoni
TCCTTATCACATTAGCACTTTTTTTTTTACATTAACTTTCACATCAGGTATCATGTTAATATCAAGTCATTTTACATTTCAAGTAAATGTATCTTGATTTAAGTACGTGTTAGGGATGCACCAATCTCACTTTTCGTTCCTGATTCTGATTACATATGCATCAATATATACTGTACTTTGTTCATATTTTTCAATTTATGCAATCCATAAATGGCTATGATTCACACTATATGGGTACATAAAGGATGTAACGTTGATGAATTTCATGTGAGACTGTATTTAGTATGTATTTAATTTTAATTATACAACAATAGATTCTACAGCTCATATTGGAATTAAAAAGATCAGATTCAGTGTCATTTTTGCTGTTTCCTGTCATACAGTCCAATCACTAAAATTAAGCTATTATCTATCATGTGACCCATCATAATATCAGTCAGCATTCTCTTTCAAACGAAGGGATATTTAGATTCAAAGCCATGTAGACACTCAATAACAAGTTTAACAAAGTCCCCTGGTTACAGCTAAAACAGTGAGACGGATATTCTATTGTCAGTCAATTACTGATTAGAGGAAACACTAAACGCATGGCAATTAGGACTGATTATATTGAACAAATTGGCTTTGTAGTTTGGTAACAATTCCATGCTCATTCAGTGTGAAATTAATGTTGATTACCCACGCAAGGCCTTGAGAGCATTAACGGCTGACGTCTGTGAATGGACTAATGAAATTACAAGGGATTTGTTGGTTCAGGTTTGACTTTCTCACATTCTTTGCGTACAGCTAAAAGTTCATAGTATTACAATTAATACTATAATAAACTGATCAAAACATTTATAAGGTTATAAAAGATTTAGATTTCTTATAAATGCTGTTCTTTTGAACCTACTATCTACCAAAGAATACTGAAAAATAAAATGGTTTCCATAAAAAACACATCAGCAACTGTTTTCAACATTGTGAGAATAATAAGTTGTTTCTTGAGCAGCAAATCAGCATATTACAATGATTTCTGGAGGATCATGTAACACTGAGGAACTGAAGCAATGATGCTGAAAATTCAGCTTTGATCACAGAAATAAATGAGATTTTCCAGTTTAACTCTATACAAATCAGCTATTTTAAATTGGAATAATATTTCACATCATTACATATCGTACTGTAAATCCATCCCATTTTAATCCTGTCCGAATCTGCCACATCCGTCTCTCTCTCACACGACCTCTGTAAAAACAAATTACTGTTTTTCAGCAAACTCTGCGGTCCTCTGAGAAATCTAATCCCGTCTGAATGCAAATGTCTGTGATGGCCGAAAATCTTTGTTCCAAAACACGTTCTCTTTTGTGTTTTGGTCATCTCTAGTGCACCGGTTTTCAAGTTTGCACACCAATAATGGATGTAGATGTGTTTGCTACCCCGCAAAGAAATAAAAGAGCCAACTGGGAGCAGTACCTGGTCCTTTTTCTAGTACCACCTCAGCCGAGGTTCCAAGCAGAGCCGTACTGTTACCAAAACGTGACGTGTAAACTCTGCTGGTCACTGATTAGCCGGAGAAAATCGCCATTACTGTGGCACTGAACTTGCGACACGAGACACAACAGACCCACTAGATTTAAATGAGCAAGCGGTCAATGAAAAATGCTCCATTGTTGGCGCGTTTACAAGATGTCACGGCAGTAGAGGTGGCGCAACTATAACGACACGTGAATAATCCCGCCCACTCTAAAGCGGTACTAAACTGCAGTGGAAGCTCAAACAGAGCCGAACTCAGCCGTGCCGTGCCGTAAGTCGAGTCGAAAAGCTCCATAAGAATATATATGGCGTATAGAACCATATGTTAATTTTTTTTTACATTTGTTTATTACTTTTTTATTATTATTATTATTATAACCTATAAAATAAATGTAAATTTAGAATAAAATGAAAATATTATAATATATAATAATAATAAAAAAAATAAAATATAAAGTTAGGATAAAGTCACATTTTTACACTGAAAATAAAAATATATATTTTTTTAAATATTTATTATATTATATTTATTTAACTTAATATTTTTGAGGTAAATGGTTGCAAATAATTGATTTTAGCTACGTTTAAAAGAATTTAGTTAAGTTTAAAATAAATACATTTTAAAAAGTTACTAAATTCAATTTCTTTTCAGTGCATGATCTTTTGAGTTTTATGAAAACACACCATCTATTGAAGAAACAAAAGCGGCTCATTCTGATCATTCAATGCCAGACAGATGAATCCATTAAAACACAACGTCTCCATCTGCATCTCTAAGACATCAAAGAATCAGAAAGAGAATGGAAAATCATTATATGAATGTATGGTTGTTTTGAGTGCAAAAAGCCTTGACTAGCACTATAGTTAGACCTCAAGGGGAATTGATAAATACATGTATGATGTTGAACAGAGACCAGATATTGGTTGAGATTTTCTCACCTAAACTGTGATGAAGAGCTAAGTAGGATTTGGGAAAAAACAGTTCTGCCTCACTGTCCTCGGCCCTTTTTTGTCCTGGGAGACGAGCGCTTCTCAGGGGAAAAGAAGAGATTTGAAGAAAGCGAGTGAGAGAAAGAGAGACCTGTCCCCCCGAGAGACTCTGGGGTCTTTGTGATGATCAAAGCGAGGCTCTGTGGTCCTGTGACGGAGCTCCTCTGGGAAAACCCAAGTGATGTTTGGAGGTAAATGGCCACTGGCTCCGTGATGAAAGAGGACAACTGTGGAAATGGAAATGAAGACGGAGGCATCTGAACATTCACACCCGCCAACCACAGCCATGACCTGCAAAAACATGGAGCTGCTTTCAGACATGCTGCTGATGCTGTCAATCTTCATGAGGTTCACACCATCAACTACATTCAGCTTCTACAACCCTAATGTTTCTGTCCAGCAGTGTACTGCGAAAAAACTGTCAAAAAACCCCTGAATGGTTTCAATCAAGATTTGAGATAGAAGCACATGTTGTTGTTACAAAATAGAAATGTTTCCTTGTTAACTGACTGAAATAAAATAAGCTAAATTACCAAAGTTGCTAAAAGAAAAAGCAAGCTTAACAAAAATATGAAAAATCTCATTTACATTTTTTTTAATTATTAAAAATAAGTTAACGTTTATATATGAAGTATATTTTCATATGATATTTCAATCAATATAAAAATATTTACATAAATACATTTAAAATGTTAAATATTAAAAAAAATATGTTGTGTCTAATATATATATATATATATATATACATACATACAATATGTGTGTGTACTTTGTCTATTTATCATGTAAACAAAATCCGTACAAAATCATCTGACAGCTAATATATATATAAAAATTTGACAAATGAAAATATATAAAAAAACAACAAATAAAATTACTAAAAACATTATAAATTACATTTAAACAAAATCGGTGGAAAAAACACAAATTAAAAACAAACGAACAAAAAAGCTAAACAACATAAAGTCAAATAATAATAACAATAGTAATACAAATTAAAAAAAGAACAAACAAAAAAACTAACAAAAGCCAATTCAAATGAAAAAAGTAATATTATGCAAATAATACTAAAACAACACTACTCCAGAATTTGATGTGAGGATTCCCTTTGACTCTTAATCTTGCAGAGAAAAAAAAAACAGACCTAAATTAGTCAGTAAGTAAAAGCTATAACCATAAGTTATAATACAGAGCTATGAAACCGAAGTGGATTGATGAGGAATGTTTGGGTTCACATCTTTTGATCTTGGTAAATCTGAGCACAGTTTGAGACATTATTGAGGTTCAGGTGAGTTTACGAAGATGTTTTATTCAGGGAAAATGTATATGAGAAAAGTCTCCATTTGTACAGGAGAAACTATTGAGATATTAAAGAGTTTGAAGAAGGCTGATGTCAGGTAATTGCTCCCGGCTCTGCTCACATCTCTTCTGCTGAGAGATATTTGTATAAAAATAAATCCCGTTCTGCCGGGTGTGTGATGTACATCCGTCTCCAGAGGAACCGCGAGGTTGTGTTGATTTGAATGAAACATGTAGAGTCTTTGTAGCAATTCCCATCATGCTCTTGTGTTACCGTTTCATGTCTGCATGTTACAGTGGTGTTATACGCAGATCGGTTTTTAATGTTCTCAGACCCGGGAGACGAGAGATGTTTCTGGGACCTGAATTGGAAATCAAGCTGAAAGATGTACACTTGTAGTACTACAGTCAACAGTGATGCACGAGAAACACTGTACCACGAGAATACTGTTATTCTTCCTACATGCAACATTAAAATTGTATTCATTGGGGTACATTTCAAATTCATTTCATTTCTTGTTGTATGTATAGTTTTGTGCATATGGTAAATAGTAACGCCATGCTATATAATAATTTAGTTATATATGAGTGAAAATATTATATTTAACTATATTTATATTTAACTTTAACCAATGCCACACACACACACACACACACATCATTTTACAGTATATATTTATATACAGAATTACACATGTACATGGCCATACACATTAATTTAACAAAATATTCTAATAATGAATATAAAGTAAAAAAAAAAAAAAAAAAAATATATATATATATATATAAACAAATAATTAAATAATCTATTAAACTATAAGTACATATGATATGGAAATTGATGGATTTAGAATTTTATATATTTTAAATAAACAGTTGTATAATTATGCAATATTTATAATATAATATCATTAAACAAAAACTACATAAATATGTATAATACATAAATTTATACATTTATTATATTTAATTGTAAACCTATCAAAATAAATAATTAAACTACATAAATTATATATTGCAAATCATTTAGTCTGAAATTCACACACAAATAGCATCAGTGTTTCTTTTAGGCTTTTAGGGAGATGAAAAGCAAAGGTCTAGATCACACCAGCACAAGCACTTATTCATAATGAGCTTAATATCTGATGTTCAGGTCTTCACAAACTTATTAATGCATGAAAGAGAAGCACTGAACTCTATAAATCTGACATCAAAATTTAAAGGGACGTACATGGCTTTCCTTTCATCTGCAGCTGATGTGATGACCTCTTTCTTGCATTGCTTACGGTTAAAACCACTGCTCAAAGAGGTTTTAACGCACAAATCTGATCTCCAGTCTGATATCTGTTAACATAAATGTTCAGCGGGGTTAATATGTAGAAGCATGATAATTATATTGAGTGAAATACTCAACTCGTCACTGGGAAGTAACAGATACTCCAGCTTGAAAATAATTCGCAGATGTGTTTACTACATTATGTTTCTGGATCTGGAACATTTCAGTTGTGTTGCTGTCTATGGAGGGTGGGATCTGTTAATTTGTGTTTTGAAGATGAACGGAGGTCTTACGGGTTTGTATTTTTTCTTAGTAAAAGTCGGTCTCAGCAGCTTTGTGAATAGTTTTTTAAGAGAAAACTCTTAGTGAAAACTTTTACTGCTTTTTAGGAGAACTCCTTTTATCTACTATCTTTTAGTAAGATAAAATATTTAGTGAATATAGGCCCTGGGATCTTAAAAATGATAAGTATTCGTTCAGAGTGCTCCTATTTTAGCTTAAAAGTGATTCAGAACCAATAAGAGGGCAACTCTGAGTGAGGAAAAAAAGGGGTTTGCTTTCTTTTTAGGTTTGGCTAGTATTTAAACTACTAGCACTTATGCGCTCTCCAGAGACTCTGTACTCATGCACGCTCAACAAGTGCTTCATTGTAAAAACAAAAATACATTGAATGTTTTTTCAAAAATATGTAATTAAATGTCTGATCACACTAATTCTAAAATGTCTAATCCCCCTCCACCAATCGTATAATCATCCCATGAAAAAAAAAACAAGAGGGTAATTCACTCCATTCTCAAAACAGAAACTCAGTCCCTGAATGAATGTCTGTAGAAAAAAAAAATCCTGATTTAATATCACTATAAATAATTCTACACGGTAAAAATAATACTTATATATATAATTAAAAAAAAAAAAAATCCTCGAAAGAGAAGCTCCTGCTCTCTGAGATAGTCAATATTTAAATTTTCTCAAATAAAAATGATGGTGCTAGAATTACATTCCTGTCGTGCTCCTATACACATGATGCTCAACTTCTTACGCTATGGCATACTAAGGAAATCTCTCTCTTTGAAGGGACTAAAAATGTGCTTTATGTGCCTTTGTCTGTTTGCTTGAAAGCATTTGTAAACTACAGTAATAAGATGTCGCAAATGTCATTATTTTTGCACCTAATTATAGAGAGTAGTTTTGATAACTGGATTGATCAAATGTAAAGATACCTAACCCTACCCCATAACTGATCCCAAAATCCACAGAGGGGGCCCACCAAGGACCACTTGCTAAAGGCCCCAAAAACACTAAACACACTCCTGCATTTACGTATTTTATTGGAAATTAAAAGCGACAGAATACGTTTCTGAAAGTGCTGTAATTGTTTGGGTGATCGCTTTTCTTCTAGAAGGTCGTGACAGACCCAAATCATCGCTGCTGCACAGTTGCATTTTTCCACCTGCTAAATACATCAATGCAGTTAATGTACTGATTACTTGCGTTTTTTAGTGCTATGGCATTTCTGCACAGATGTTAGCGTGCCTCTAATAAGGTCGGTCACAAACATGATCCCTGCACATCTAATGTGCAGCATCTCATTAACTGTCTTTCATTGTGTGCAACACATTTCTTCTCCCTCTTCAGGTATCGTCTATTTTATACAATGCTAAAGAAAATTAAATGTCTTAAAAGTCCTTGTTTATACTCCCAAGAATTCGGACCGCAAGACCTCTTTTTAAGGGTTAAGATGCTTTCTGAATGACTTCTTTCTTTGATAGGATCTTTTCTTTAAATATAAGAGGAAACACCCACATTTTTAAGAATTTTCTCACTAGGAGCAACTCTTAGAAAGATATTGCAAGAATATGATGCATGAAATCAAATACATAACATGCATTTTGTATGACCCCTCTTTTTTAGGTAAAATATGCAATTTTCATGTTTGTTTTGACCAGAACTGTAAATAAGAATCTGTCATTTAATCTAAAACACACAGAGCATTAAACCAGGCGATGTAACTGCATCATTAGAGATTGCACACTACCAAACCACTCAAACACAACACGTTACACAAACCCTGTATTATTCACATTATTAATTCAGTCCGAAGAGGCAGAATTCCTCTGTTTCCCCTCAGATTCGCCTGAAACTGGGCCAAGTCAAGGTTAGCCGTTAAGCCAGGGAAACTCAAGCAGTGTAGCCCGAGAGCCTTTACTATAAGTACAGCCATAGGCAGCAAGGTTTTGATCTGGTGAGATATATTCTAGATGCATTAACACAGAGCTGCTGAGAGAGAGGCTTACGACGAGATCTTTAACTCGAGCGGTCCGAGCTGACAGATGTGCCATATCCTTCTCCGTACACAACACGCGGCTACTCTTGCCAAGTCTAGCTGTAGGTCAGCACTCTCTCATTCGCTTTTTGCACTCCTGTCCGTCCTTTTTTCGATGGTGTGGGTTATGATATGTGTGAAGCTCCAGTCGAGCATGAAGTCATTTTCTGTGAGATGGTAGGTGGCCTCGGGCTTTGGCTCCGTGGCTCTAGAACTGCCAAAACCTCCACACCCTCAGTGGGACGATCACAGCCCCGACCCGCTGCTGACACGCTCAGATGACGGCTGCTGAAAAAATGCTAATGTGCTAAAAAAGTCATCAGGGTAACTTATTCGAGAGCAGTTGCGTTTGACTCACCCCGCTTTTTCTGCACAAACTCAGCAGCTCAATATTCGATATTTACTCTTTTAGACCTTTGCATTCATTTCACATTGCACTTTAACAAGCCCGAGTTACTACAAAATGCGGTTCACAGAGCACTTTACAAACTTTTAGTAGCATATGTGAGAGTGTAATCCAATTAGTCAACAAATACCCCGCTCAAAAAATAAAGGGAACACTAAAATAACACATCCTAGATCTGAATGAATGAAATATTCTTATTTAATACTTTATTCTTTACATACAACAAAATCAAACAAAAATTTTCAATGGAAATCAAATTAACCCATGAGTCACACTCAAAACTGAAGTGGAACCACACACTACAGACTGATCCAACTTTGATGTAATGTCCTTAAAACAAGTCAAAATGAGGCTCAGTAGTGTGTGACATCCACGTGCCTGTATGACCTCCCTACAACACCTGAGCATGCTCCTGATGAGGTGGAGGATGATCTCCTGACCGATCTCCTCCCAGACCTGGACTAAAGCATCCGCCAACTCCTGGACAGCCTGTGGTGTATTGTGGCGTTGGTGGATGGAGCGAGACATGATGTCCAAGATGTGCTCAATTAGGTTCAGGTCTGGGGAACGGCCAGTTAATAGCATCAATGCCTTCATCTTGCAGGAACTGCTGACACACTCCAGCCCCATGAGGTCTAGCCTTTCCTTGCATTAGGAGGAACCCAAGGCCAACCGCACCGGCATATGGTCTCACATGTACAGCCCTCCAAAGAAATGCCCCACAGCATTACTGACCCACTGCTAAACCGGTCATGCTGGAGGATATTGCAGACAGCAGAATGCTCTCCATGGCATCTCCAGACTCTTTCACGTCTGTCACATGTGCTCAGTGTGCACCTTCTTTCATCTGTGAAGAGCACAGAGCGCCAGTGGCCAATTTGCCAATCTTGGTGTTCTCTGGCAAATGCCAAACGTCCTGCACGGTGGTGGGCTGTAAGCAAAACCCCTACCTTTGGATGTCGGGCCCTCATACCACCCTCATGAAATCTGTTTCTAACTGTTTGAGCAGACACATGCCCATTTGTGGCCTGCTGGAGGTCATTTTTGCAAAGATCTGGTAGTGCTCCTCCTATTCCTCGTCTGAAATACTGCATTTTCTTCTTTTTTTTTTCTTCTTAAAGAAAAACATTAATAGTCATCAAAGACAATATTTTAAAGGTTATGGGTGAATATTAACTGAGTAATCCATAATTTTGTAGAGGGAGGTGTTTGCCAGAGATTTGGAGCCAAATTAAAGGACAGTAAAAATGACTTCAGGAAGATGGCAGCGTCACCGTGTTATTTTTTATGCAGGGATTGAAAGGTCTATTAACATCTGGGGCCTGTTCCATAAAACAAGTTTACCAAATAAGCCAGGTTTATTTCAGTTAGTCTGACTTATTTTGTATATTTTGTTATTTTGTAAATACTGTGTATTTATTTTGTAACAAATCTACTGACAATAAGCCTGACTAACCAAGATAAGCCTGGCTTGTTCTCTAATCTTGTTTTATGGAACAGGCCCCTGTTGACTTTAGCAATCTTTGTTTGCATTTTATGCAAATGATGACTATTTAATAATGTATCTCAATACTTCTCGAGTTACAGGCATGCCAACTTTGGAAAAAAAAAATGGCTTAATCAAAATTATTGCTGGGGCAGTAAGACACTGCACAAATTTTAAAACACTAGGCATCATATACTTATTATTATATACTTATAGATTCTGTGAATAGTGACAAAAGGAAAACTGGGCATCATACACTACACTCATGGATGGGGTTTGGGTTCCTTGCCTCTGGCTTGCTTAGTTGGGGGCACCTGATTTCTAGTGATTATCGTCGTTTGGATAACAGAGAATGTCTCTGCATTTGGTAAATAAATAGTTTAATCTGGTCATTATACATTACCATCACTCTGTTCTTCTATTTGATAATGTTCTGTGCTTTGCTACAATCTGTATTGTTAAAAGCGCTATATATACTGTAAATAAAAGTGACTACACAAGCGAGGATCATACACTACCAGAGTTTAAAGTTGTACCGATTACGACAAACAGAAACATGTGACTTGTTGCTAGGAGATGCATGAGAAATGAAAACAAGTCTGTGACCATCATAAACCATACAAATTACCCAATTTTCTGTGGAATCTGTCAGCTTTAAGCTGCAGACTGGCTTCAACTTTCCTCAACTAGCGTAAACTTATATTAGTGTATTCCAGGCTTTAGTAGTCGCTGAATATTAGCAAGCACATGTTTCACGATGCCATAGAACAGTGGTTCCCAACCACGTTCCTGGAGGCCCCACAACACTGCATGTTTTGCATCTCCTCTTTGTCTGATGCACCTATTTTAGGTCTTGGAGTCTCTACTAATGAGCTGATGATCTAAATCAGATGTTTTGATTAAGAAGACATGGAAAACATGCAGTGTTGGGGGGCCTCCAGGAACGTTGTTGGGAGCCACTGCCATAGAAGAATGTTTTTGTCTAAATGGTTCCATAAACAACCTTTAACATCTGTTGCACTAAAGGTTCTTTGTGGCGAAAGAAGTTTCTTCAGATTATAAAAAGGTATGAAAGTGATTTGGTTATTCTTCGTGGGAACCAAAAATAGGAGTAGGGCCTACAATTAGAATCCCAAAAGAAAAGGGTTAAGACCTATAGTCAATAAGGATATTAAAGATGATGTGATGCAATATTTACAATACTGTGTACAACAAAGCAGCTCAAGGAAACACTGTATTTACTCCTAGACCTTTGCATTTATTTAGCATTGCACTTTAATAAGCCTGAGTAAGTGCATCCTTCGAAGCACACACACATACAATACAATATAAAACTGAGCAACAGCCATTTTTATGAGAATAAAACAGCAAGTGAAAGCCCTCTCCTCCACCCACAACCTGTGGGAAGGCCAATCCGGGGCTATTGTTGGCCGTCGTCCTATCATTAGCACTAACCTTGAGTCCTGGCTGCGAGCTGTAATCTGAACAGAGCCATGTGGGAGTCAGAGGCTGCCTGCAGTGAATTATTAATGAACAGCATCAGGTCGCTCTCCCTTCCTGCTCTTCAGGAAACTGGGTGCTGCTCGCAGGCATTCAGAGTCACACACACACACACACACACTTGCCAAGGTAAAGCGGATCATCCGAGTCTGGCCTAGCACAGCTTAGTTAGCCAAACTACAATCAATACTCGGATATGATTCATCCGACTCACCTACTCATGATGCATTGAACAATGTGAGAGAAAAATAAATAGCACAAAAGTAGAACAGTCTAATACGTGTTTGTTAAGATGAGCTCCATCAGCTCAGACGCTTGAGACGATCAGTTGAAAATCGACTAATGAGAATGATATAGTAAGGTGGAACAGTTATAATGAGAAATAACAAGAAACAAGCTAAATTGTAGCCAAAAAGCTGGAATTGTGTGAAATTAAGATAATGGAGGACTTTTAAAGGAGATGTTTTGGAACTGGCCAACATGTAATTATGCTTCGACACGCTTTCTTATGCTTTGAAGAGTTTATGGTAAACAATGAAGCGGCCATGAACGTCACTTACCTTTGTCTGAAGTAGGTCTGCTTCACCTGCGGAATAAAAAAAAAAAAAAAAAAAAAAGAGAAAACATGCATGCTCAAAAAGAGCTCCCACTTTTTTCATTAGTCTTGGTTTGCATTTTTTGTCCCCCATTCATTTTCTCCAAAGGGATTTAAAAAAATAATAATAATAGATTTTTAAAGCAACAAACCAACGCAACTTATAAAGCAAAAGCCAAAGGAAAAAAAAGAAAGAAACTCATCACACAGAGACCTGAACAGTAGTGAGTGCATATATATAATCTGTCTTAGGTTGCATTCACAGTACTGCACTACAGTAAACGATTTCATTTTAAAATATTATTAGTATACCTCTAAAAAAAAAAACTCTTAAAATAACTATTTTCTAAATGTATAGTGTAATGTAATTTATTGCTGTAATCAAAGCTGATCATCATCATTACTTCAGCCTTCACGTGATCCTTCAGAAATCAAAAAATTTGCTGCTTAAGAAACATGTTTATTGAAAACAGTTGTTCTGCTTCATATTTTCATTGAAATACATTCTCCTTGATGAATAGAAAGTTCAAAAGAACAGCATGTATCTAACATAATAAAATGTCTTTAATGTCTTTTGATCAGTTAAATACATCCTTGCTTTAAAAAATAAAAGATTGGCTGCTGCGCTCTATTATAGAGAGACAGGCTGAGTGATGATTTTTATATATTTTTGTATATAAATATAAATTTAGTTGGATTCCTGCGACAGCAGATGTCAGTATCAGCAGCAGTTGCTGTAAGGGTCTGTAAGGGCCGTGCCACATTTTCATCTCGATATATACTCGCCACACTTTTCAAATGTCTGCAGTATCACAGATCGCCTGCCACAAATACCCGCATGAATGTTTGACAGATGACAAATGTTTCTGTTTGCTATCAGAAGGCCGCTCTGGTGCAGTACGGGTAATACTGACAGACATTATGAGCAGCAGGAGCACCTGCTGATTTAAATACAGGAAATACTCAGGGCTCAATTACCGTCTCCTCCAGACAGCAGGTGGCATAATTGAACGAGACACCAGAAAGGTGTGTGTGTGTGTGTTTGCTGTGGAATGAGATTACTACAACACAGTTTAACACAAGACATTTCATAGCCATGCAAGCCAGTACCTGAGCTGCTGTGCATCTGGCAAACAAAACTTGGATTGTCGTGACATTAAGAATTAAGTAATTAAATAAAAAGCATTTTTAATTATGAAGTTTACACAAAAAGTCATTTAGAGAGAAAATCTGTATCTACATCGACCATTCAAATACCAAACTGGTCAAAACTTAAAAAAATAATGTATATAATGTCTTTTATAATATTCATAAATATATAATAACAATAATGTTTTTTTGTGATTTTCATCTGTATTAGAATATGAAGGTGGTTTATAAGGACATTGCCAGTGTACTCATAATTCAAAAGGCATTAAAAAAAAAAAGAAAAGAAAGACATACTAAATGGTATTTTTTTGAAAATCTAAAAATGCAGAAAGTTTCCTGTAGGTTTAGATGTATAGTTGGTGTAGGGCACATGTAGTTTGGACAATATAAAAACCATTACCTCTATGGAGAGTGTGTGTGTGTGATTTGGTATTCTCGTCAGGAGCTGGAGAGGGCTGGTAGGATGTGCACAGTCTCAGAGGGCACAGGCTGGCTCACAAAGATTCGGACAGGTCCAGTGACTGCGCTTAAAGCAGCTCATGCAAGACTTATCTAATCACACAGCCTGTCACACACACACACACACACACACACACACAGAGCAGTACTGGGGAAGAGAGAGAAATTCTTTAACTGAAAATGACATTTCTACAAATGTGACTTATTTTAGTGCATCTATTGACTGTATTTATACATTTTTTGAGTTCTCTCAACTTGTATTCAGGTTATGCTACGAAAGTTGTGAAAACGTACAAAAATAAATTCAGAAAACTAAAAAAAATCTGCTTAAACTTTTTAAAAACTTTTCTTTCACACAAACATATGGTTCCCATGATCTTGCCAAGTAAGACATGATCCTGATCAACATTATGATCCAAAAATAATGAGTCAGTGGGAAATTATATCTGATTAACAAGGGAGTAGAAGCACCTAACCCTGATCATAAGCCTAAAATAGACATTTCATGTTAAATTATCCTTCATATCTGATTGGTTGATTGGAATGTTGTTCCAGGAACATCTTGTTCTTGGTGAAATCACGCTCACCCATATGCAGTACTGTGCAAAAGTCTTAGACCACTAGTATTTTCAGCAACAAAAAAATGGTTTTAAGTGAGTAACTTCTATGTTTTGCGGTAGCGTGTCAGTAGGAAATATCAGTTTACATTTCCAAACATTATATTTGTCATTAATTGTAATAATGCAGTGAGATTATTGTGTGACAACAGCAGTGCTCCACACAGAGATCTGATCTGATCATCATCAGTCTGTCTGGAGTCACATGAAGAAACAGAACAAACTGAGACAGACTCAATCCAGAAGAACTGGGCCAGCGTCTCCAAGATGAAGAAAACAACCTGCCTGGAAAGCTCCAGAACTGATCAGAGTTTTAGACACTCGTGTACAAATGCTGTAAAATGAGGATGCTTTTAAAAATAATGCATTTAAATAAAAAATAAATAAATAGATTTTATTTATCAATTAACTTCTACTAACTAAATCAAGTAATTATTTGGTATTACAGAGCTTTTGGTAAAACAGCTTCTGTTCCGAGGGACACACTTTCAGGTAGCTTTCCAGGTAGGTTTTTTTTCTTCATCTTGGAGATGTTGGCCCAGTTCTTCTGGATTGAGTCTGCCTCAGTTTGTTCTGTTTCTTCATGTGATTCCAGACAAACTGATGATGATCAGATCAGATCTCTGTGGGGACTCTCCATAGATATAAAACCATTATGCCTAACAGTATATTGTATCCCCTCACTCTTAACCTACCCTCACACAAAGCTACTGGAATTTTTTGTTTTTCACAGGACGTGAACCATGAACCACACTGCTTGTAGTACTTGTATCATTAGACACATTGGTCTCGTCTTAAACTATATACATCAACATACTAGATATTTGTCCCAAATAACTGCAACAGGACTAAGTGGCAAGTTGGAACAGACTCTGCAGACCTTTATGCATTGTATGCATAAAGTTAACACCAAACAGCATTCACTTCTCAAAGTGTACTTCAATAAACATAACACTGAAAACAAATACCAGCCAGCTATAAGACATCTTAAACAGTCCATGCACTTAAAAAAAAAGAAATGTGATAAAGACAATGTTAGTTTACTTTAACCAATGTAAAGGTACATCATTAACACTCATCTCTCTGGCCTTGCACTGGAAATATCACTACAAATTAAATAGAAATACAAAATATGGTACTTAGGCATTTCCTTTTAAAGAGATAACGAATAAACCAATGAGTTATTTTAGGTTTAACAACATACAGCCTTTTTTACTCAAGTACTGTAAACAAATCATATACTCTTCTTTATTTACATTTGACCTAAAATAGGCAATTTCTTAATTAATAATAAAAATAATAATCTAAAATGTAATAATGCAATAATTTCTTTATATAAATAATAATGTTTGATTAACTTTGTTAACCCAAAATCCGAAGAGAAGGCAACAAATATAAATTTCATCCTGAAAAATTCATAATAATATTACCGTTTTTACGGCATTTTTATTTTAAAAAAGTAAATATTTGTATGGTTCACTTATAAAAATGACTTAAAAGACTTTAATAGTTTTCTATGTGCTGCAGGTTCATTTTAAGACTATTATCAAAATGAAGTTGAAAACAGATTTTGCTTGATGATAATTATTAGCTAGATCTCATAAATACCTTCTAGCTCATGAGGTTTGGATCATGTCAGCTGAGAGGGAATATCATTTTCAGAAGTGGCCTAAGTAATTATAGTTTAACAAAAGATTATAACACTTTTATTCTCTGATGTTTCTGAACTTTCCGTTTTGATTTCATGATGACGTCTCACTGAAGGTACACACAAAATGAGTTATTAGAAGGAACTAGGCCTTTTACAGACACTGGACTCATGCTGCAAACACACTAGAGTAAACGCTTCCCCACCGCTGAATCGCTTCCATTGTGCATCAGCCTGTGTAAACTGCAGAAAAGTCTCTTCTGTTAGTGTATACAATAAAAATTGCTGCACACACAACAATAGGAACAATAGCGCAGGACGGCGTATGTGTTTGCTCAGCATATTAATATGATGCTGCTTTAGAAGAAGAGCACACAATGCTTTAATCACATGTACACTTAAACAAAAGGAACATATCAGGCGGAGGAGCGAGCGAGGCTTTAATTGGGTGTTTATGTGGTTCAGACTCTGGGTAGTCGCAAAATTAGTAATGAATGACGACACTGTAATAATCATGGTAAGAAATTACACTCCTCTGAGGTTGAGACACGAATGAATAAACCAACCGCTTAAAGCACAAAAACAGCTATTAAAGGGAGTATTTCACACAAAAAAGAAATATGTACTCACCACCGCATGGCTCCAAAGCTGTATGACTTTATTCTATGAAACACAATAAAAATGTAAAAAATATCCTTACCTATTTAATGGAGGTAAATGGTTATTGTCTTCCAAATATCTGTTATATGTGTTTCAAAATAAAGTCATACAAAAGTCATTAAAAAAAAATATTATATATATTTTATATACATACATACATATAACAGATATATATATATATATATATATATATGTGTGTGTGTGTGTTTTCAAAATAAAGTCATACAAAAGTCATTAAAAAAATATTTATATATATTTTATATATATATATATTTTTTTTTTTATATATACACATATACATACATACACACATATACATACATACATATATATATAAATAATAATAAAAAAATTATAGTTTTAGTTAAAATAAAACAGAATTCATTTTTAAAGTCTTCAAAAATGATCAGTCACATTAAAAATATAATATACAATATACATATAAAATATAATGCATAGCATTCAAAAAAAAAAAGTATATATTTAATATAACATTTTGAGGAAGTTATGAATTTACAGTGAATTTGAAGGACTCAAATCTGTAGAGCCGAAGCGTGTGTGAGGATTCGCCGAGGGGACGGATGCTGTCACCATGGCCCATTTTTCACTGGGTCATCAAAAAAAGTATCAGAACCTTTGTCGGCAAAAGACAAGCTTGCACTGTCATCAGATTTGTTGCTATGCGAATGAGCCTTTGTTCACACCGGCTCCATTTTGCTTATCCTTTCAAAACATCCAAGATACACAAGAGAGAGAGAAAGAGAGAAAGGAAGGCGTCGGTTACGCTGCACACCAGAAAGCGCTTGCTGATTTGACAAGCTCCTACATACGCAGAGAGGTTGTTCAAATTAAGCTCCGGCTGTTTATCATTCCTCAAGCGGCAGATCATCAGATAGCATTTACCTTCAATCTACGGTATTTCCATAGCAGCGCGTTTACATGTGATCTCCGTGGGGAGACCGACCTACTGTATGCATCAGAATAGCATCGCTCTGTTATGTAACAGTCTCTTGTTTATTGTAATCGGACAGTCAGCAGAGGTGCAAATGAAAACAACGGCCCTGAGCAACTCCGAAAATCATTTCAACCTTTTGAATCAACCCCTCAATTTAGCAAATTAAGGCTCTCAGCCAAAGCGGGCCCTGTAAATGTATTCACTGGTAATGTGCCAATGCAGCTCAGGGAATTAACTTAATCATCTCCTTCATTTACAAAGCCAAGAGGGCAATTACTGCTGTATAGACGGCTGGTTGAAGCAATAAAGCAACGGATCACTCTGCTATCACTCATTTTAAACTGTGTGGCAATTTGCAAAGCATTGATTACATTTTGGTTAGAGCAATTAGTCCAATCAGTCTGTTGTAGGGATAAGCTTGTGCATTTGTCTTGTCTCTGTGTTTTTAGTGTGACAACTACAGCTATACACTGTAAAAAAAAAACTAATTGTGTAATTATGTAAAATCTTGTAAAAACAAGTTAACAGTAAGTTCCTGTACTGTACACAGGAGAAAACCTCAAAACCACACATGTAATTTTACAGTAAAATGCTGTTAATCGTGCAGTTTTTAGAAGTTAATAGAACAAATCAATGTATAATTTACAGTTAAAAACCGTAAACTGATATTCCCAGAATTCCCTGCATGACACTCCACATTTGAAAGTATTTTGATTAAATAATTAAGTTTCTTTTTTATAGTTTTGTTAGCGTTCATGTACATTTGTTTATTATTGATACAGTTGTTTATTGAACGTTTCCTGCATTATTTAACTGCGTTATCATGATGGTGTGCATGAAATATTATTATGGTGGGTTACAATACGTTTAAGGTATAAAACATATTTTAAAAGCAGTGTGCATTGATGAATTTACTGGTTTACATTTAAATTAGCTTGTTTGTAAATTACAGTTTTTTACTGTAAAATTTTTGGCCATAAATGTGTTTACAGTTTTTCCATATTTCTTTCCTAAATTATTTAGGCAACAACAGCTACCAAAATGTTTTGTTTGTAAAGATTTTGTACCGAATTTTTCATAATGTTTATTATATAGAAAAACACTGTATCGTACAAAACTATAAATTAGCTTGACTGCATAATCTATGTCAGATAGAGAACCCATCCCTAAATGTTTATACTGCATAAACAAAACAGTTAGTGTGAATGTATAAGTGGGCAGTTTTAGTCAGAATACAATCAAACTGGATCAAACTGAAAAGCTTTAGCTATTACAAACAAGAGGTCTATATTACCTTGAGAGAGCTGTCCAGCAGTATTCCCATTCATCTCAATGACAGTCGTTTGGCTGCTGCAGGATGCTCTGAAGTATGCTAAGAAGGATAAAGTCACACAGGAAAAAATATTGCAATTCGATAAACTTAATCTCCAAAGAGAGTCAAGCAATTACAATAGCCTTATGATACATTTGTTTATTAGCTATATATATATATATATATATATATATATACACATATATATATATTTATTTATTTTTTTTTTTTACCAACTGGGATGGTGCCTCCCTGGGAGCTGGTGCCCTACGCAGACCTCATACCCTGCATATAGGGAGCGGCGGTACTGATTAAATCTATCTTTTATATAATAACTTAAACTTAAAATTATTTAAAAATGTATACTGCATGTGTGTGTCATATATAAACACACACACACACGTTACGTAATTATATTTTTTTATTTTGTATGTGATTAATCAGTTAATCATTGGACAGCATTATATATATAGTATGATGAAATTGTTTTAATTTATATTTCTAAAACTTCATAAAAATGGTCAGATTTTAAGTGACAATTTAGAAGTCATTATTTTTATAATAATTTAGTTATATCAGTCTAATTATTGTTATTTTTCTAATGTTGGTTTAATAAACTGGCCTAACACCAATTGTGGCTAATTCGCTGTAAAACTGTCTCTCGTGGCTTATAGCTGCATTGTGTGTGTGTGTGTGTGTGTCACAACACAGCGTCTCTAACAGCCCTGCTCTAATGAGCACTGATAGGCAATAAAGGATGGGGGCGGGGCAATGCTAATCTAGGTCATTGCATATGTAAATGCACAGCTGGCCTCTCTCTCACTGTAGAGGAGATGGAGTGTCTGTATGTCAGCCGATATTAGCTGCACAGAGGCAGTGGGCCGCGGGGTTACGGCAGTGGCAAACCAACCCTGTGGTCTCATTGCAGAGAATTAACACCGCCACAAACAGTGTCAAAGCCAGACGCCATCGCTAACCCACACCCACTCTCAGTGTCAACGAGCGGCCCGGGGCACACTCTGACTGACAGGAGGATTTCAGATACATCCGCTTCTGTGATTATGTCACGACTGAACAGCATGTTTAGCTCTGCTACAAAAGCAGTCAGATGACCCTAACTAGACCGCATTTTAAGACAACACATGCCAAGCTGCATAGATTTGTGAGGCATGCATTTGCTGCCTATGCAGAAGACTGTACATCAGTCACTTCTGAGGTTGTATTTGGGTTAGGGTGCTGTTTTTAAGGTAGCTGCCAATGTAGATAGCGAGATGGCTCACTTGGGTTTTAAAGATGAGATGCACGTTTGCCAAATTTTGAGAGCTCGCTGTATGTGCGTTTCTGAGTCACTGTTGCAAACTCTCAGGGGCATGATAGAGTTTCCTTCAAATGTTGGTTGTTAAAGTTTCTTTGCAGGCCACAGGGAGTGATGATGTCAAAAACAACATTGAGGCTTATAGAGAGTAAGCACAATATCATTACAGAGAGAGACCCATAGGAAAGAACGATCATTATGAAATTTAATTAAATGTTTGAAGAGCTTCCCCTACCTGTATACAGCCTTGATATTAAACCGATCACAAATGGAGATTTGTCCCCTGCTTTTTATACATATATATACATGTGTATATATATATAAAGTGTGTTTATATATATATATATATATATATTGTGGCAAGCCGCCCGAGCACTCGTCAGCGTCGCCCTGGCAACGGACTCAATTCAGCTGCACCTCGTCAG
>JAUYWG010000041.1:1235110-1258543 GCA_034779775.1 Enteromius afrohamiltoni
AGCAACAGGGCATGAGATGAGAACTGAAGATATGAAGGAGTGGACCAGAACATGTTTGTGTGTGTGTGTGTGTGTGTATTTGTGTGTGCACAGACTAAAACAATGCACAAAAGAAGGTGAAGGTCTCCGAAATGACTTCCTGGAACCATGTACTGGACTATCCATGCATGGAGAAATGCACCTGACAATGAGCAGAAAACAGTGGCCTTCTTCCCTGTTTTAATTAGTATGTGTGTGTGATTGCATTTTATTTGCAGATGAGGGGTGAGGTGATGGCAGCTTCGCTCCGGTGACCCACCTTACAGCACACACACACACACGCTCACTCGCTCTCAGATGCCACTCTGACACTCACAGATCAGCGTAATGAGCTATAGTCACCACAAAAGTTCAGAGGTCAAAGCTATTATACCGCATCTCCCCATTAAAACACGGCAATGTGGCCCGGGCAGTCGTCCTCACCCCTGCTCTCTACAACCACAATTAAGAGCAGGAATCACTGACCTGAAACACAGCAATTAATATAAAGAAGTACAGTTCGTTTAATAGCTGCAGCACAAACACAAAGTAAAGATGCATACTTTGAATATGCACAAAACCGGCACAAATAATTCTAATGATTTGCACTTGTTTATAGTCCTGATTGTGATGTTATTAAACAGACCAAACATGAGTGCATCGTCCTGCAGCGCTTGTGATCCAGACATGAACGATTCCTCAAATCATGTGTCTTGTGATTTTCAAAAGAAGCTTCTTTCTGGCACAGAATAATATTTAAAGATGGAACCTATGAATTTTTACAGAACGGTTACGTCTTGATATATATTTTTTAATATAAACTCAGAATTTAAAGAGAAAAAAGCAGCAATTGCGATATACAAACAGTTTTCTTATAGAATTACAAGATCTTGCAAAATACTAATAATTTGCAATTCTGAGAAAAGTTGCATTTAGGATAAAAAGTCAGAATAGTGAGATAAGAGTCACAGTTACCTTTTATATTTTTAATCCAAAGGCAGAAACAGGCTATGAATTATGAGAGTTATTAAATATGCAAATATATCAGGAAGAAAAAGCTTCCCCATATTTTGTACAGGTGTGGGGGGGATACAGGTGCACAATGAAGTAGGAACCCAACCCTGGACATAGGCTAACCATGACCTGTTAAACTCTACTTAATGCTCAAATGTTTGTTTGGTCATTGAGGGATGTTTATGGCTGTTTACTTACAGAAATAGCATTTAAACTCTTGTGCACAGCGATTAACTCCGATGAATCTGACATGGCATCGCTCGTGGAAGGTCTGTGAGAGAATCGGTCTAATTCGATTATGGCTGACCTGTTTCTAACGCAGGAGTTCATTAATATCAGTACGTCTAAAAATCGTAGGGAAAGAAGCTCCTCCTCATTACCACGGCACATGACACACGTCCTTGATGAATCTTAGGATGCATTTTCATAAAGGGCAGGATGCTTTGAGTAATGCAGTCATCCAGCAGCGCTCTCATATTAATACAATAGCCATGAAGGTCTTTGTCGAGGTGTTTCTCTGAGTGTCGAGGGGCCAGAGATGATGACAAATGGTTAGAGATTTAATCAAACGCGCCGTTGGCTGAATGAACATGAAGGGAGACAGTGGAAGATAAATGCACTTTACGCAAGGGCAGAGGCGCTATTAAGAGTCGTCTCGTGTCTGTGTGCTGCTGGAGAACAGCGCCCTCTGATGGAAACACCACCATCAGCTCTAAACACATACAGGATGTGGAAGGGGTCTATGAGACTCTTATGCAGAGGCACAGCGTGAAAAGCAATATTTAACTATTTATTGATCTATCCATGCGTTTTAGCACATTGCAGTTGGATTATAAGGCAGCTAGTAGTAAATGTGAGTGGTGAAAACTCAATGGCACTATTTTGGAGATGTATAGATAAAATGCATCCTAATTTGCATACCTATGCACTATTCTATGTCTAGTATAAATACTGTGAGTAGTAATGATGCACTGAGTGTGGAATGTTAGACACTTCAGGCACAGAAGTACTGTATTGTACTTGGGACAAACTAGGCTCAAATATATATATTTTTTTGCTGACTGAGGGAAAGTAATGCATAGCGCATCATTCGGGACAGAACTCTAAAATTTGTTATAGTGTTTGGTGTGTTGCTAGGGTGTTGCTATGTGGTTGCTAAGGTGGAGTGCAAACATTGTACGATATGCGAAAACAATAAATCTGGCGGATTCGCAAAGAGAAACAGCACACTTATAGTAGTTTATTTTTTCTAGGTGGCTACTAGGCATGCAATTTTTTTTTTAAAGTCCAATCGAAAATCAACAAATAATAAATCCAAAAAAAGTTAAAAAGTTTATTAAAAAAAGCATTCTCCCCAAATGTCTCTGATATTTTCGGGGGTTATTTTTAATGCAAGTCTATGCAAATCATTTTTGAAAAACCTAAAAAAGAAAATCTGGGTCTCATCAGGCTTCAAAGTACTTAAAATATAAATATGAGTGTTTTACATAATGCCTGGTGGAGCTTGTCCTCTTTGGATTTTGACCTGCCACTGCTTTGATTGGATAGTAATATAATCCCTATATAATAGAAAACAAAACTTGCATGCTTTTGATGAACTATTCCTTTAACCTTTAGACATAATTAATATGTACGCTCTTTAAATATACATTAGCGTGCGTAATTATTTGCTGGTGGTAAGAGCAGTATCCGTGCGTGGGTTCTCTGCTGTGTGTGTGTCTGTCTACTGTATATGTCAGAGAGTTCACTGACACAAAGGATCGATGGCTGGAGGAGATCTGGAGCCAATTATTTTCAGCTTAATGGTCCCTCAGGTATCAGCAAGAGGAACAACAAAACGACTGCTGGAGAGACCGAGTCCTGACAACCCCAGCGCTCTGTCACCAGCGTAACGCACTACTCTGCCATCAATTCCCAGGAGCCTCGGAGGGGAGGGGGGCGACCTGATTGGCTGGCTGGCCTGAGGGGGAAACTGCCATATGAGAGATGATGCTTTGCAGCGTTCCAGTATATTGAGAGGTTTTAGAGAGTTTTTAGAGTTTCTGTGAAATTGTTGTCAGAACATGGAGGGGTTTATAGAAGAGAATATTGAGCATTTCTGTGAGAGCTGCACTTGAGACACATTCAGCAGATCTTGCTAAAACCATGTTATGCATTATGTAATGTTTTCAACATGGCAAATAAAAACTGTTTTTCTTGAGCTGCAAATCGGCATAATGTCTGAAGGATCATGTGAGATTCCAATTCAGAAAATTCAGGCTTACATCACATTACCATACCATTCCATTACATATTAAAATCTATTACGATAGAAACAGTCATTTTAAATTGATATATCTCTCAATGTGTGTGTGTGTGTGTGTGTGTATGTGTTTTGGCTTTGGTGGGGACATAACATTTAAATGTTTGTTGATAAAAATTATTCACTGTTATGTAGTCAATCCCGATATGAATCCAATGATTTGCTATATGTGCTCCTACCCCAATATTGCTGTTTAGCTTGAAAAAAAAAAAGATGCAATATTGAATATTGATAATCTAAGAATAGCTGTATCTGATCTGAATAAATCGGGAACCCATACTCAAGTCTCATTCACAAGTCACAAGTTTAAATCAATCGGAGCAGCTATCAGCTGAAAGCATACTATGTAAATAAATGTACATAAAGCGTGAGGCTTTCTAGAGTGTTTAGCCTACTTTAAGTCTATAGTTATGGAGACTTGGTTTGAATCAATCAATACATAGCTTGTGTCTACTCACATATGGTGCTGTCCTGAAAAGCTTGATCCTCCTTCAATAATTTGGACATTTTGTTAGAAAAGTTTCACCTGTTAAGAGTTAGTCACAACCAGAGTTAATGATGTGCTGAAAGGAAACTGAAATCTGATCGTTTGGACAATTACTCTCTTTGAGAACTCTTGCTTTTGTTCAGAAAGATGGTAGCAGTTAACCTGAAATGAGTAGACAGCTATATAGAAGCAATAATATGTGCAAGTAATATGAGAGCTCAAACACCTCAAGCCATGAATAGGTGCATCTACAGGAACAGTGATAAAATAAACACCAACTACTGCTGCATTGCATTTACACAGAGCTGTGTGCGAGTTGGGTCAAACTTCAATGCCATTATGTCTCAACACTGTATTTGGAGCAGTCCTTAGCTTTAGTGTGTAAAGATGCCTCTGTAGAATAACCAGCAGCGACTGTGATAGTTTAGGTCTGTGTGGTGCTGGGTGGTGCTGCACAGTGAAAAAATAAATGTGGAGGATTGTGTTGGAGATGATGTGAAAGCTTTGTGCGCTTTAGTTTGCAGTCAGCAGTAAAGCTAGCTTTCTTCCGTTTCTCTCAGGAGGCATTTTAACAATGGTAAATGTAAAATACTTGCAGCACAATTTCCATTCATGCTTCCAGATCAGCCTCATATGAAGCGCTTCTAGCCCTGGTGGTTTAAATCTTCTGGGAAAGGACAGAGGAGCAGGTAAAAGCCTGGAAAGAGAAGCAGAGGGAGCGAGAAAGGGAAGAGGAGACCGGTGTCATCTTCCTCCTCTGACACTACAGCAGCGGGACCCACGGCTCTTTAAAGCATTCCCAGAAGGCATCTGATATGCATTGAACTCTGGGGTGCCTCTGGCTACACTTTCTCAGCAGCTTAGACATCATAAAGTATTTAGGTGCACTTAACACATACAGGTAAGTAACCAAACACTCAGAGCTCAGATGAAACATTCAAGTTTTGAGCCCTGTCATGATACATTTTAGTCATTCATATATGAAGGATGTAATATTTAAAGCATTCTGCAAGATGTTCCTAAAAAAGTCATTCAGTACATGGTTATGAACTGGCGCATTTCAAGACAGTTATAAGTTGTTTGTTTGTTCCAGTGTTGTTGTACTCAGGTCTAGACAAACTCAGATTCGTGCATGTGTCCAAGACCACATTTTCAGGATCTTTTGGATTGAGTCTGGAGACTCACTCATTGAGATATGGTCAAAATATGGTCTTAAACTCAGACCTCAGTGCACAATATCAAACCAGAGAGTTCAAGAAATATCATAGATCAAGGTGATATTCAGTAAAACATTCATATTATGAACTCTCAAAAACATACTGCAAACAATTATTTTCTTATGCATTCTTAAAACTAGAGATTTATAAGAGGGTTTTTATAGCAATGCCATGAAAGTAACATTTTCCTTAGATTCAGAATGATAAAATACTTTCCATAAGACGTTTATACTGTAAAATAAGAAGTCTTGTTTTCAAAAGCTAGTGAATTTTGGCTGAAAACAAGAACAAAGGTCAGCTTATTGGGGTCAGAAAAATAAACTTTTATTGTAGCTTAAAGAAATATACTATATTTTTAATGAAAATAGGCTAATTTTCCAACTTACCTAGAGTTAAACAGTCGAGTTTTACAGTTTTTGAATCTATGCAGCCTATCTCCGGGTCTGGCGGTATCACTTTTAGCTGCAGCTTAGCATAGATGCATAGCTGATATAAAAAACTGGATGACAAGTAACTTACTGTTAAATTCTGACAAAACAGAGGTGTTAATTATCAGTCATAAAAAGCACACACGTAATAATCTCGAACACTGCCTTCATCACTTCATCACACTTCACTTCATGAGTTAGGAACCTAGGTGTGCAGTTTGATAGCAATCTTTCATTTGAAAGCCATGTTTGCTTTCTAAATATCTAAATTGCATCCTACGCTCTCTCAACCTCAAATGCAGAAATGTTAATTCATGTGTTTATGACCTAGAGGTTAGATTATTGTAATGCTTTACTGGGTGGTTGTGCAGCAGGTAGAGTCCTTACTAGAACCGGGAAGTATGAGCACATTAGCACGGTTCTGTCAACACTGCACTGGCTTCCAAACAAGATCTTTTTCTTATTTAGCACCAAAACTCCGGAACAATTTACCTAATACTGTTCAGGAGGCAGACACACTCTGTCAGTTTAATCTAGATTAAAGACACATCTCTTTACTCTGGCTTACACATAACACACTGATACACATTTATTAATCAAATCCGTTAAAGGATTGTTAGGCTGCATTAACTTGATCAGCCGGAACCGGGAACACCCCCCTTTAACACACGATGTATTCATAATGTAATAATGGCATCTACGCTAATATTAGTCTGTCTCTCTCTTATTCTGTTCCTCAGTCTGTTTCCAGATCAGATGGTGTACCAACACAAAGAGATGATCTTCATTGGAGACAAGAACACCTAGATGAGCTCCGTGGACAGATCAACGGAACCAAATACACACAAACACACTATAAGTCCTTACACAATCTACAGTAACATGTGTTTAAAATTGGACTGGAAATTAGGTGCTGGGCGTCCGGCCAGAGGAGAACTGGCTTCAACTATGCTTGGTTTCTCCCAAGGTTTTTTTCCTCATTCTGTCATGGATGGGGTTTTGGTTCCTTGCCGCTGTTGCCTCTGGCTTGCTTAGTTGGGGACACCTGATTTCCAGTAATTATCGTCATTTTGATTACAGAGACCGTCTCTGCATTTGATAAATAAATCATTTAATCTGGTCATTAAACATTACCATCACTCTGTTCTCCTATTTGATAATGTTCAGTGCTTTGCTACAATCTGTATTGTTTAAAGCGCTATATAAATAAAATTTATTAATTCATTTAAAAAAAGATAGATCATTGAATCTGACAAGTAGCATCTAGCTAAAGAATAACCAAAGTTTTGATATTTTTCCTATTTAAAACTTCTGTAGTTACTAAGTGTACTAAGTTGCGATGTTCAGGTGCTGGTAACATCATTGCGCCTGCTACAGCTACGGTACTGCAGCAAAGTTCATTGATTATTACGCGGGAATGAGAGTATAGTTCCTAGGTATATCAGTCTAGAAAAATCACAGCTTTTCATTTTCCATTGGTCTTAGTACACAATGTAACTATAGAAGAGTCAAGTTTTAAATAGGAAAAATATCGAAACTTTGGTCATTTTGAACGGTCTAAACTGATTCACTGACCGCCAGACCTGGAGATGCATCCGAAAACTGTTTAGATTTTAAAAAGAAAAATGCTGTGGCGTGTTCCTTGTTCCATGTTTTTTTATTGTCAATGTTTTTTCCATGAATAAAATGTAACATTCAAGCAAAAGTTACATTACACACAAAAGGTTCTTTAGCGATTTAAAATGCAAGAATTGAAAGTTCTTTTAAGAACTGTTTGTTGACAGGAAAACAAAAAAACTCGTTTTGGAACTTGCTTACTGCCAGGTTCCATTAAGATCCTATGTATGTGCATTTCATATTTATGGAACTTTTTAATTGCATAAAAGGTTCTACAGAGGGAAAAGCTTCTTTAGATTAAAATGTTCTTCACATTAAAAAAAAATGTTTTTAAGAACATTTTAGGGGTTTTTTTTACCCCAAAAAAAGAGTGTAAAGAAGTTAATAATTAGATGTTGACTCCTTATATTGTCTACATATGACACTGAAAATAAAACATGCCTTCATATGATGCTTTCATAGACGTCTCAGAGCGTTTACCAGGAATGTCTTCATCAGTGAAAATTTATGTGCAAATACACAGAAGATCCTTCCATCATCAGAGCTCACTAACTCAGCACAAATGCCCCTCTGAACTCTTTCACCGCCTCTTTCCTGCACCATCACTGCCACAATTGGCTGGAAACAGTGATGGATGAAACGAGAGAGAGGAGCAGGCAGCGAGGGCAGCCTGGTCACCTGCCGGTCAGAGAGCAGTGACCACACTTCCCAGCGGGTTTGCAGGGATGTACGCACGCCAGTTTACATACACCGTGAGCATGAACAAAGAGCTTCCTCAGCGCTGGTTTCCAGGAGAAATATGAACATTCTTTTCCTGTTATAAATGTGTCTGTGTAGCGGAGCGTCTTTACTGTGTGTGCGTGTCGGTCAGAGAGCGATGACCACGGCCGCCTGCGCTCTCACAGGGGGGTTCATTACGGCGAGTGACAGGGCCTCCTCTAAAACGCCGTCTGAGGAATACACACTCTGCGTGGGACAAAATAAACACCCGGCTTCGAGTGGGGGCACCATAAATTATTTATATCACCGGCAGAACAGCAGAGACGCTCTTAATATCGCTACCTGCTCGTCTGGAAGCGTAAAAGATGATTTATGTCTTATGGCCACATTAAATTTCACTGCAATTGGGCCTTGTGCCTTCTGGGGTCTGGGGAGACACAAAATGGTGGTTATAAACTGCTGCAGTACCGAGCGGAAAGCAGCCCAGCGGAGTCTTCTAGCTTTTGTTTATTTCTGCACAACACGCCTTGGTCAAACTCTTCCAGTTCTGTCAGTTCTTTGTAAAGATCTGCAGGTGATATAGAGATAGCATTTTATTTTTGTTTAAGTGCAACCATGCAAAATCTTTAACGCTGGAAAAATGTAGATTAAAAACAAAAAAGCTAACGTACACAAGTCCACTGGTCGTGTGCATGAAAAAACAGTGGAAACACACAAATAGAGCTGGGTGAGAGCTGAATGTATCAAGACGGCAGAATAGAAGAGCTTGATCATTTGTAAAAACATGCTTAAGCATATGCATGAAGAGAAAAACACCAAACATCATGCTAGAATAATCAAACTATCTTAATATTTCATGCGCCCATTAAAAATGTCTGATTTTGTGTTCAGCATGCGATGAACCCCAGAGGCCTGTTCAGTGGATGAGATACAGCATTAATCCTGTGTTTATTTCCATTTTGAGCGAGGGATGATGTTTATTGAGCTGCACAGTGATGCATCTGGAACACACTTGGGCTTGTTTAAGTCTACAATGCACAAATAATCTGATATGAAACTACAAGCTCAGAGACAATGAGATATGCATCATCAGTAACAGGTCGTTCAACCCAACCCATTAACGACCAGATTTTCCTGAAGACGTCTCACGCCACATCTCACATTACAAAAGTTGGGTTGAACTGCTTAATTGATATGCATTACATTCACAATGCCTTTATGGTCTGGTTATCTCCATGTTCACTTAAAAATACGCTGTTTTGTGTTTTGAACACAGGTTTGGAACAACATGAGGTTGAGGACATTTCAGTTCTTGGTGATCTATCCCTTTAAGTGTTTTTTTCCACATGAAGATGATTTAATGCACAGCAATTTTAGTGACAAATGCACAAATTCTTCTATCTAGGAACTCATGCAAACAGTAATAAGGGATTTTTCCCACCAGCCACTAAAGTTGACGTGCATTTCAGGAGCAAATGCCCAAAAATGGCAGCGTGAATTAAACACCACATTGCACATCATCCAACAAGATGTCAAAAGCTCTTCCTAAAACGGTCTACTCACATATTGGCTGTTTTTAAAACATCTACAGTGGCAAAAATGGAAAAGGAATGGCAGTTTGGGCATGTTTAAAAGAATTAATATTACAAATACACCTCATATACACACACAGATATCATTTCATAGCATCATTCTTTACGAAAAAAAGATCAGTGAACGAATACAAGGCTTTAACATCACTTTAAACCATTAAAAACCACTCAGACTAATAGGAATCTCTCTGTGCCTTTTCTAATTTCCTGACATTTGCACTCATTACTCATTTTTAACGGAATATAATGGCCGCGGTTGGTGGCGAAGGGACCCCGTTCTACCTCTCACGCAGACACAAACAAAACTCTGAGAATAAAAAGGCTTTCCACTGAGATCAATGCTAGCGGAGGAGAGGAGAGACAGGTCTATTTCTTTCCCTCACTCGCTCGCTCTATCTCTTTCTTCTCCTCCTGTTTAAGGGAGCTCCCCAGCCGCCCCCGGTGACAAATGGGGGTGGTTGAGAAGTGGCCGTTTGGTGTCTGGCATCAGCGCAGTCACGGAAGAGCCTTCGAGTCTTCAGGGTGGGGAAGACAGGCCCTCGACCGCAGCCAGCGGAGAGGGGGGTCCTCAGGGGGCCTGCAGGCGAAACGGACCCCCATAAATCAGTCTGTTTGAGCTGTGCTCACCATCCATCTCAGCCCTAACGTCCCAGAGGAGAGAAAGAGAGAGAGAGCAGGCCAGAGAGGAACAGGGAGGTGTTCGAGTGAGCAACCTAAATTCTCAACTTACAGCATGTGTGTCTACATCTGAGCGGTTTAGATACGCTTAGATACGATTTCCTTACGTGGAAACAAAGTATTTAAAAGCAAAACCATGCAAATAATGCAAAACAATATAAATAAAAAAAATAATAATAATAACGAATAATAAAAGTCAATAATAACTGTTTAACTGACTTTTTGTCTTTTGGAGAGTGTTGTTGTTGGCCTAATACCTGTTTTTATGTAAAGTCCAAGTCATTTGCATTATTTGTTTCAGTAAGTTGGTGCAAATCACGAGACAATATGCAATAAACACACGCCTGTCACACATATCAGTATAATTTTTGTATGAATGCATTAAAGATAAAAGATAAAAAAATTACTTCACCTTTACTTGTCTGGACTAAACATCATATTCAAATAACAGTCCTGCCTTTATGTAGATATATCTACTACAGCAAAATCATAGCTTACACTCCCAAATGTTTTTTACTTTATTGCATTTATTTATTAAACATTACACACTCTTATGGTAGGCTTACTAACCATTTATTTAATTCCAATTATAGTAAACTAAAATTCTGAATTATTATTTCAATTCACAATAACTCCTTTAAATATGACTTTATTTTAAATTTTGGTTTATTGATTTGATCCAAAATGAATTTTCAGCATCATTACTCCAGTCTTCAGTGTCACATGATCTTTCAGAAGTCATTTTAACATGCTGCTCAAGAAACATTCCTTATTATCATAAATGATGAAAACAGGTGCTTCAAATTTGTGGAAAGCATGATACTTTTTTTCAGGATTCTTTGATGAACAAAGTTCAAAAGAACACTATTTGAAATCATTTGGAACTACTTCTGCTCAAATGGATAAAAATGTTAATTTCTTAGGGGACAAAAACCTTTACTGAGCCTACAGAAGTGTATAATACTCCAGGTTGACAAACTTTATGTACATTGATAAGTGTGACACAGTTACGTGAAGGACTGCGAGATGTTAGCGAGCACGTATGTAGTGTCTTCCTGAGGCCGTGACCGTATATGAGCTGACTGATGTTCAAACACACATGCTCAGAGACTCTGTACACGCCGTAGGCTTTCAGTGTTACCGACGGCAATATGGTGTCTTCAAAAGACACCAGACTCTAGAAGAGGCCAATGCAGCGCTCTTATGCACACACAAATGTGCTCGCCTCACCAGCAAAGTTTTGGTCGAACAGTCTTTTCGGCTTGTCCACCAGACGCTTGCAGGCCACACGGGTGATGCACTCGAGTCCAAATTGTGTCACGACAGACCTCAGATCTGAGGTGGTGCACACAGCGACAAACACTCTGCAACGGTCCAAACATTAAAAACACCAGCGAGGGAGAGCGGCGCATTCATGAAAGAGCACAAGAGAGAGAGAAAGACAGATTTCAAGAAGTTGCCATTACATCCCCTGTCTCCCATGGTTGTGAATTTTGTATGCGGCGTTGAGACGCCATAGAAAAGTCATTCCCCAGAGTGGAAAATGTGCCAACAGCAAGCCAGTAAATAACAGTCTCCATTCTTCAAATGAATGCTAATTTCATACTGTATCTCTCTCTCGCTCGCTCTCCTCAACTTTGTTCACATATTGATGTGCTCTGAAATCAACTTCAAATGGTGCCAGCGATATCGCTGAGAAAGGGATCCCTGATTCTTCTCCGTGTCCTTTTTTTCTTCTGCAGCGATGCCCCGAATGTCGGTTTCATTAGCTTGCCGCTAATTAGCCTCCTTCTGCTGATTTGCAAGTCGATGGCGGTGGCTGCAGGACAGGCATCTTTGAGGCTCTCGCCCCTCTGATCTTGGGGGTCCTCCAGTCCCCCTCCCGTCCTGCCAAGCGCCCAGCCTTCTCCACAATTAGTACTAAAGAAATTCATGTTCCTTTTCTCAGATGCATTATTCATATTGTCTCTGAACGTAAATAAATCATCACGTTCTAGAGGGCTGAGCTCAACCTCTCCCGTTTCTCTGTGACTGCGAGTCTTGGTCGACTTTGGTCGAGTGACCTTCGCCCATTTCCTTCTCAAATGCCTTCACGGCTAGGTCAGCGGACCAATTTGGCGCCTCAAAACACCAACACTGTGCTTCTGATAGATGTCTGGCTACTTAAACTGGTGATTATCTAAATGCGAGGGCTAACAAAGCCGTGATTTCTGAAGGCCATCAGAGTGCAAGTAATCCCAAGGAGAGTAGCGTTGCATCTTAGCGCTCTGTGATTTCTTTTCTCTGCCGTTGATCAAGCGATTCTGGGAGAAGCCCTAACTGGACAGACATACTGCAGTCATTTCAATGATTTAGTAGCTGTACTTTGTGCTATTATTCATTGGTCTGAAGGGAGGCCAGGTTCGGCCAAGAGGCCTGCATGTTTTATAACCACTGGAGGGCAAAGCTTTCCACCACAGCCCTGCACTTCTGTTAGGAGAGACCAGACTCTTTCACACATGGAGATGTGCTGTAAACACAAACTGAGTTGGTGTTTATTCACACACACATACACACACAACAGTGTGGAAGACACAGTTTGGACTGACGGTTCGAAACTGCCTCATAGCTGATCCTCCCTTTGTCCACTAGAAATAAAACTTTTTGTTGTGCATACAGTGCATATCGGAGGAGATACGAGAGTATTTTCCAGCACCAGGCTGGAAACAGTGCTTGAAAAGAAAAAAACCTACCTGGTCTCATGGCATAAGTACCTGGGTGTACTGAGACACAGAATACGTACCAATAAGTACATATCACTGCAGTTTCCAAAAGAAATTAATACTAGAGACAGTAAAAGTCTGACACCTTTTATACATTTTCACACAAGTGTACAGTTTTGATTAATAAAACTGTAATTTTCACACAATTTCTTTCTTGAAGAATATAATGTTATGACTTCAAACCATATGCTGGGATATTTGAAAACTGATGCTTTGTTAGCATCACACATATCCAACTTCATATGGGTTTTCGGTAGTTCCCGGATATTTAAATTCTGAACCGCATCAGGTAGTACCTATATCATAAAACATTCCAGGGTTCACATATTGAACATGTGTTTTTGCGCCACTCAGTGGACATTTCTCTTTAAAACTGTGGCAAAACGTTCAGTAAGATACATAAAACTATATTGTACACAGCGGTGCAAAGAGACATATTTCTATGAGACCAGACCAAAAAAAAGGTGGTTAACTGCCATTCCCAAGCTGGTTTGACTGGCTTAAGAGGGGATACCGGATAGCTGATCATCTCAACTAGGTTCAACCAAAATCAGAAGGAAAGAATTGATTCCCATTCAAATGAAAAGTGTCAATTTAAACTGAACTGGCCACACCCACTTTCAAAACTGAAACTTCAAAGCCCGGTTTCACAGACAGAGTATAAACTAAGCGATTAATAGTCCATAGTTTAATTAGGACAATAATCTTTTTTTTTTTCCTTAAAGTTTTAACCTCTGGGTCTGGGACTGTGTTTAAGCCTAATCTTTTCTTAACTAATATTTTAAACAAGGTTGCATGTTAGCATTCAAGGATTCTCCCTTTGTTTTTGCGTTAGATTTCAATGCTGTTTAACTCTACTTCCTTGCAATGCAAACAGCACTTTGCAATTCAATTAAAATTCAGATATTGAATCAATTTAAAAGGCTTTCTTAATTCATTTGGGCCCATCTTAGGCCTGTGCCATACTGAGACGGTTACGCTCGCATCAACATACAAGGTTGCTGCATAGGGTCTCAAAGCACTACATGAAAACAAATAATGTGCTTAAAATTGTCTTTCAACCAACCGTCTTTGTTGGTTGTGGTGTCCGTGAGCACGTCCATGTCATCAAGGACGCAGGGGTGATAACAGGTAAAGCAATTACCCCACACACGTACGATTTGTCCCTGCGACAATGCCCGGTGAATTCTGCTCCCCCTTCAGCAGTCTGTTTGCGAAGTGCGCTATTAAGGATTTTCTATGGACTCATTTGGAGCAACAAATAAGCAAATATGAATATGTGGCTTCATTTTTCTATCCAATTAGAGCAGATATCGGGCATTTACTACGTTTCGAAGAGTCCTAGGTTCCATTTCGGTTTCCATAACTGCTCTTCAGAGAGAGAGCAATGGCACCATTTTGGGTGATTTGTTGCACAGATTGACTATGTCTTTGTGCAGGACGGGGCTTTGACTCATTGAGTCAGGGGTGACGGGAATGGGGCACCCCGTGGTTTTAGCAAGTCTGCTGAATTGCTAATGAAACAGGAAGGGGCGGGGGGCAAAACTGACGAGGGAAACCAGGACTGAGACAGGCACCTCATCTGAATCATTTAGGCCGGGCCCAATTATAGATCTGATCCGTTAGAGAGAAGGGAATCGGACCATTTTTAAAGGCAACACAAATCAATGAGAGCTGACAGTAATCTGTTTGACAGAAAGACCTGTTAGCGGTTTGAGGGTCATTACCTCTCCGTCGCCCGATGCATTACAGCGATGAAATGCGAAATGGAAACACAAAACAGTGGGAGGCTGCGTGCCATCTGCATCGTGGCCGATGACTGCTTGTTTGTTAGCCCTAGAGCGAGCTGGCATCTCAATTTTACGCCCCTTAAAGAATTTCCTTCTCGTAAACTGCTGAGGTTAGCGCCCTAGTCCACCTTGACCTGCCTCTCAACCCGATATTATGTTATTGCACTTCACTCACTCCCTTGTTTGAGTCTCCTGCTGATACACAGCCATTGATAATCATTTGCAGGAGTTTTCAAGAGCTGTCAAAGTTCACAAAGCAGCCTGACTGCTTGGAGGGAGAGCGAGGTGGAAGGATATCGATTCCCATTGAATCACACACACACACACACTAGAATTCATAACGCAGCCGGTTACGGATCTCCGAGCTGCCAAAATCAGCAATTGTCAGTAAACACTATTAGCATAGATTTGGGCATCGCTTTCCCTCCCGGCTCGACTGAATACTGCAGTCCATATACAGTATAAAAGCCCATCTGTAGTGGCCTGAATACTGGATCAGGAGATGGTGGAGGGTCTTCTCAGAACCCGACCCAAGGGAGAACGGGTGGGGGGAGGCCTGGCTCGACCAGCCCTTGGCTGCTTGTGTTCGGCAGCAGTATTCCCCCTCCGCTCCTGGTCGCCATCTGCTACGGAGCTGGTGTGAGGAGTGTCAGAAGCGATGTGGGCTCGGCCGGCTGTGTTCGAGGCAGCTGGAGAGATGGCGGCCCGTGTATTGGCAGGGGAGTACATCGATTTCCTGTCGGCACGTTTTTACATCTCATAACACGGACCTCGTTCGCACCTATACACGTCAGAAGCCTTTCGTATATTGTGTCGATGCACGGTCAGAGGGTATCAGTTCTGATGCTAAAGCCAGCTTAAGCAATGGCACGGCCTGAGGAGAAGATCTCGGTACCCGCGGGACCTAATTAGGAAGGCTTAAAAAGCATCTATATTGCTATTAGGTATCGATTTACATCGAGGAACTTTGGCTTCTTTGGTATATTTGACCGTTCTAGACCTTATTCTTGTGCAAATTAACAAATGCATCAAGGAAACATTGTACGTTTAACACAGCGGCGAATCTACCAAACGTAAAATTAAGATTGTGGCAGACCTGCAAACTAGACAAACTAGATTGTTGACAAAAATTGTTGTACAAACACACATAAAGAAATAGCAGATGGTTAACTGGTTAGTTCAGTTAATAGATGCAGAATAGTCATCTTCTGAAAAATAGACGTCACAAACAATGAAAAAGACTTCTAAATTTATTGATCTATTTTAAAACAGAAAGTTTTCTGTTATGCATTTATATTAATGCATTAACTAATGTTAATTAATGGCACCGACCAACCAGACCATAGATGTGAGATTTGAGTGTCTGCATCAGAAATACAGTACAATAAGAAAAACACAAAAGGACTTGTATCACAAACATAAAACTTGTGATTCATTCAGTTTTACTTCATCTAGGATTTCATGCAATGCAAAGCGGTTGACGACAAGGTAACCCACCTTTTTTTTTCAGCTTGGCGCTCTTTTGAAGCGCAATAGTGCAATCTTGCATCGTTTGCTGTAAAACAGAATCCCATTTGCCCTTTGTCAGCACAAAACACTTGGATATGAAGGTTTCACTACTGAGTAAGCAGCGAATCTCAGCGCAGCCCCCTGAGACGCAGGAAATGCACAAAGGTCCCTTCCTCTCGCCGCTCCTTCATCAGCACCCCGGTTGCCATACAATCACTTTAGGATTCATCAATTATTCAAATCTAACACGAGCAAAGGCATCGACAGACAACAGCAAAAGTGTTTTTACAGACCAAATACAAAGCACGGCTTGAGATTTTTGGCTTGGCAGTGGCCTTCTAAAATAATGCCCTGCAGAATAAATCTGGTGAAAAATGCACATATATACAATACTACTACCACTACTATATCTGCATTTCATTCATGCATCTACCTATCAGCTAATACATTTATAGATCTACTGATAGGCTATTTAAAAATAAATTATGTGCTTATTTTGCACAACTGATGAATCCCCACTGGACCTTTTGCTAAATATACTCTAAAGTCCTGCTTCTAGTGTATGTTGTACTTCTAAATTATCCATTTCCTATTTTTTCCTTACTTTATTATCCTATTGCATGTTGCATTTCTTAAATTCACCTTCAGATGGTCATTTCCTCCATTCCAGAGGCCTGTTTCTTAAAACAAGTTTAACAAATAAGCCAGATTGATTTCAGTTAGTCTTATTGCCAGTTAATTTGGTTTAAAATGCAATTTTAATATATTTGGTAAACATGTTTAATAAAACAGGCCCCTAATCATCTGGCTTTCCTTACAAGGAAAACAAAAAACAATGAACAAAGATTCATATTTATGACTAAAATCAAAAATAGAAAGACAAGAAATAAGGAACTTGAATAATGGTTATATACCACACCATGTGCACAAAAGACTAGTGGAATGGGCCTCAGGTACTGTGTTTTTCATTGTAGCTGACACACCAGCTGAAGCATTGCATCTTAACATTTTACTTGTCCTTCTGTTAGCGTTCACATTACCTTGAAAACGGTGTAAATTGATGTGACAATTAGACCAGCGATTTGCTGTACCCAAAGGATGCCACACATATATAATGAGCGGGTTTTAGGGATGAGTTTCAGCAGAAGTTGTCACAGTATGCAGAATGGTCTAATTATCTCTAGCATGGCCGGCTGCAGGTGTGTGATGACTGGTTAATAGGGTCCGTTAGTGATTGCTGCCATGGGTTTTGTGGGCTTTTGGGTCATCGAAGTGACGCAGAAGATGCGTGCCTATGTTCTGAGTAATTGCTCACCTGTCTGAAACTACACCAGCCATGCTTTCCTCTAAAAATGCATTCCTGCAAGTCACGCACAAACAGTGTTAAACGTCCAGAAAGCAAATTGATTACACTGGAAAACTAGGCATGCACAAGAATGCACAAGGACTGATCTGCCAAAAATTTGTCATCTGTCCTTTTTAAGAAGTGCTGCTAAGAAGTGAAGCCGGAAATCTAAAACCGGCTCGTCTGGTATTTTCTTCCTCTTTCAACACGCTGACACAGCCATGCACAGATCAACAGCGCCACCTCCTGGACAGTAACAGAAGATTTTCTCAGGGCAATACTGAGAGATTAAAAAAAAAAGCATGTTCCTAGGACTCCCTGCAAAGTTTGTTTGAAACTGAGGAGGGAAAAAACTGTAATGAGCGAGTAATGCATGTTCAGATTTTGTCAAGTTCGATGTGTCCCTAGGTCAGCATATTTTGTTGACCCTGGAATAACATTTTAATGCAAAATATAGTCTTGACCATATCTCTACACCTAAAACTAACCTTAATCATGAGTAATGCCTAAAATCAGAGAAAGTGATAGATGACTGACTTAACACCAAACACTGATTGTAAGCCTGATTAAACACAATGTTGTCCCAGGGTCAACAAAGATGCTGACACAGGGACATGTTGCACTTGGAAAAATCAGGTTAACAAGCGAGTAACCTAGGGGCAGGTCCTGTTTGCTTGGATTAGGATCACAATAAGTGACGAATTTTGCAAGTCTTATAATAGGTTATTATAAAAAATACACACACAGGCTTACTTCATGCAATTTTGTTTCTCTAATAAACTGATATGTGTGTGCATTAGCACTACTAATAATATAGCTGCCTTTCATTCATGCATCCATCTCCCATCTAATACATCCATAGATCCATTTATGTATGACAATGTAACAGTACCCTGACAATATTTCTTTACTTCCATTCACATCCATTCAAAATACATGCCTATTTTGCCCAACTGATGAATTCTGCATAATATTCAGTACTCTGTATTCCTGCTTATTTTTGCCTATTTTATATTTTATTAATTCTGTAACTTTCACATTTCGTGTTTTGTATCCTTACTTTATTTTTATCCTACTGCATCTTGCTTTTCCCCCCCTCAAATTTAGCTGCAAGTGGTTGTTTCTTATTTCCAGATCCGTTGACTTAAATTATAACCAGCAAAGACTCATATTTATGGCTAAAAGAAAGAAAAATCTTGTGCGCAAAACACTACTGGGAATACAAAATGAAGAGAAACCAAAGACAACATAACAGGTACATTGTGATGACCCATGTGTAATGTGCATGTGAGTTGAATTGAATAACTGCTTGCCCGCCAACTGATTGTCCCTGGATGGGATCAAGGACACCTGCTGTTGGTTTCCAGTCTTGCATTTAAGAAAAACGTGTTGGATGTACTAAAGAACCACTATTTAGGTCCACTATTTTATTTGATCACTATTCACACTATTCATACAATGTAGCTGTAATTTTTCAAGCCAGTAAATGATCAAATCGATATCTCTCATTTATAATTTACTGTTGAATGACTATAGTCAATGGTTAAATAATTAGGGGAAAATCATAAAGATATCAGTTGGTATCTGTCAGGAATGAAGGGAGAGACAGTCGAATCCATCTGCAGGGTATTTTATTAAACACACTCTCGGGGAAGTACAAGCTGGCGGAGGTCTAACAATGGTAAACAAGGCAAAGCAGAGTCGAAGGCAAAGCAGAGACAAATCCAAAGACAGAGCAAGGTTGAGCAAACGGCAGTCCAGTCCAGTAAATGCAGAGGCAAAAGGGGAAGTCGAAAAACAGGCGAGGTCGGCAACAATAAATCCAAATACAAAACAAAGAAAGGGAAAACTATGGGAAAATGCTTACAAAGGTAGGACAAGCCATACACAATGATGAGCGGGGAACACAGGGAATTCTGGGGGTATTTATACAGGAGGTAAGGACACAGAGGGGGCAGAGAACATATCAGTAGCTATGGAAACACATGAGGTGGGTGGAGAACATATCAGTAACCATGACAACACATGAGGTGGGTGGAGACGAGAGTTAACAGGTGATTAGTCCAAGGGGAAAAACATAGTTGACTTCAGTCGGCAAAAACACCCTCTGTGACTTCGCAGTCATCTTCCAGGGTGGAGCAGGCAGTGAAGGCGCCCACCTGGGAGGAATCAACGGAGGCGATGTCCTCCAGGGCGGGGCAGACGAATGCAGTACCGTCGGGGGCAACGATCGCGCCTTCCGTGACTGAACAGGCTGTGTTAGCGCCCTTCTGGGCTAAACAGACAGAAATTGCGCCCTCGGTGACCAAATAGACAATGAATGCGCCCTTCAGGATTGGACAGATTGTGGAAGCGCCCTTCGAGACCAAGCAGACAATGATAACACCCTCTGAGACTGAACAGGTGGAGGAGGCGCCCTCCTGAACTCGCCAGACTGGAAACCAGATACCTCCATGGGTTGAGCAGCTATGAATGGGGGCTCTGGAGATTCTACGGCTGACACAGACATCTCCAGAGGTTGTGCAGCCATAAGTGGACCCACTGGAGATTCCGATCCACCCACGGCCTCCGAAGGTTCTGGCCCTGGGACCTCACAGTTTTTATTGAGCTCGAGTGGTCCGGGCACCTCAACCGACTCTGCCGCTCATGGCAATACCGAAACTGGCTCACCAACCGGCGTGGGCGGATCCGGCCCCCATGGATCCGGATCACAGACTGGGCCCCTGTCACCATGAAATAGGGTTAAAACTCCTTAGTTGCGTGTCCTGAACCACGGAGATGAATGGCCGCACTTCTGGCTGTGAAACCGGCAATGATGAATGAGGAGTTGGTGTGAGGTATTTTTTCAAGTAAAGTATTTGCGATATGCATCTTTATCCTTGTCCAGATGATGCAGATATTCAGCTAGTGACTTTGCATCTGAGAAGTCATTGATATGAATGAAAGACTCAGTGGGAACAAAGTTTTCATATTCTCGGAGGTCCCAACACCACAGGGACAGCACCTGCTACGAGGGGCCTGTTTATCTTCTCCGTGATGTAGTCTTTGTGGATTGAGTTTTCAAAGGCAAGGTCAAATTTGCAGCTAGCCAGGGTTGGATAGTAGTCATTATAGGGGTTGAGGGATTGCTGTTACTTACAATCCAGCACACCAGTTTGTCCTTTTTGGGAATCACAAAATCTTCACCAGGCTTCTTCCTGGTGATCAAACGCATCCGTACAGGAATATCAGCATCCTGTCTGTAGCTGAGAGTAAGATTGAACAGGTTTTCCAGACCTGGTATCTTTTTGGTGTTGTCGGTGATTCCAAATGCAACCAAATCCACCTCTCGAATGGGGGACGAGGAGATGGAGGAAGGTTGAACAGATCCCAGCGGATGTCTCTGTGATAAACGATGACATTATCTGCCTCGTTGTACAGAGCTCCCTCATCCATCAAATGCCAATTATCGATAATATAAAACTTCTTGCAGTCACTGAATTCAAACCTATAATTTTTAGGCCAAACCCACAACAGAACAATAGGTTTCTCCTCTGCTTTTTCAGTAAGAGACTTGTTGCTCTTGGAAAAGTTGATTTGTGAATATCGCTCTGGTCTAAAAACTAGAGATGGACAGTTTGAAATTGAGAACCAGAAAAATACAACGCTCAGAGAGATTGCACATCACCATCAGCAATATGACTCCCAGACGCAGAAGACCCAGAAGCTAACCTCTGCCAGCTGTTTGATGACGTCTTCCATGACGTCGGGGAGGAGTGTGCACCGGAAATGAAAGACAGCAATGGCGGTGTAAACAAAGTGATGTGGTGCTTGCTAGTCAGCGTTCTTGCCCTAGTTCATTGCCCGCATTCTCCACCACTGTGGCCAGGCAAGGAACGACACAACAAAGCAAGACCTTTCATGAGTCCCGGTGGGTGGATTTATTTACAATGTGCAGAGAATAATGACAAAACAAACAAATAATGAAGGTTCCACCGGCGTCCTGGAGTGGTTTCTCGCCTTCTGGTTCGCTTGGCTGGTATATATTGGGGCTGCGAGGTAAGTGGCTCCAGGTGTTGGTGATGATTTGCCAGGGCGACGCTGATTGTTCTTTTTGCCGCCCACCACAATATATATATTCTAATTCTACACTTCAACTAACAATAATTTAATATTTTTTAATGAATAGGACAACAGTGTGTAGGGTTTGTTTCTGGAGTGAAAACTAACAGATTTTTTTTTTTTTACCCCATTGGAACATAATGTCATGAATCGGAGGGAAGATGAGGAGAGGCGGATCCATATGCAGACTTTGATCAAAACTTACAGTACAGGCAAGCAGTGTTGATGAACAGCGAACAGAGACATCAGAGGCAAAGATAAGAGAATAATCCAATAACGTAGCAGAGGTCGTGCAAACAGTATCCAGAGGGGCAGAGACAAGAGAGAATATCTGAGGCAGGCAGGGTCAAGAATGATAAATCAGAACACGGAAGGCTTTACAAGGGGGATAAACCACAATGATCGGCGACAAGACAAGGACCAAACAACCTTTAAATACAATACATAACGAGGGGGATGAACTAATCTGTAGACATAGAAACACACGAGCGGGGTGGAGACATTACAGGTTACGCCCACCTGGGCAGAGGAGACGGGCTGAAAGCAGTTTGAGTTCAAGGACGGCCTACTGGGTAGGACAATAGTTCAACGGCCTTGAGGAGCTGGGCCATGATTTCAACGTGATTGGTTTACAAATAGTTGAGAAAAGCATGCAGGGTGAGGCACAATGATAAACTGTTTTAGACTTTTACAGACATGTCTTAGTTATAGTGACGGGTAGCGAGAGTATGTTTGTGATTGCATATTAACAGGTGGAGACCTCATTTAGCCTGGCTCTGTCGGCCATTATGATAAAAAGGAACATCCGTGGAAGAAGTAGATCAGTGCATTATGAACTGTGCAATAGATGTAACAGATGCATGCCATGTTTGACCTCTGTTTTTGTTTATCTTTTCCAAACAGAAAATAAATGTGTTGCTCAAGGAAAAGACGTCCCATCTTTCTTTAAAAAGTGTAACATATGCATCACATTATAGAACATCTATCAACTGCATGAAAACATTCTGAAATTTGAGATCACAATCAGGCACTAACTGAATTGTGTTTTATTTTTCAGTAATTTAATTCACAAGTAATTGTGACTTTCACCTCAGTCTAACAAGGAGTGTGGGATTACAAATTGAAAAATCTGTTTTAGATTTACTGATCTTGTGTTAAGTGAAATACATTGTTTTTAGCACTTGTGGTAAAGAGTATGACATCAGATGAATGACTTTATTAAACAAAGTCTGTGGCAAGAGGTTCCTGTCAGTTACTCTTCCAAGTCAAATGAACCACTTTAACGAGACTCATCTTTTGTTTGCAATGGCTTTTGGTACCTCTGCCCCAGTATTTAAATAGTAATGCTGATTAGATTAGGACTAGTGTGGGGAAGGTTGTTATATCTGAACACATCATTTGCCTGCTTTAAACACATCACCTAGGTGCTTTGTCTTCATTCACCTCCTAAAAAGGTACTAATACAATGTATCTAAAACTACAATGTATCATCCATCTGATGGAAGATGGAAGTTGCTGCTTTGACAAGGGGATGGATTGGCAATTAATCCATGGAGTTTCCCACCTTTGGCTCACCTGTGGTTAGGATCCAGCTCCTATTCACCGTCAAGTCAGGTCACACTCATTTCTATAGCGCTTTTAACAATAAAGATTGTAGCAAAGCACTGAACATTATCCAATAGGAGAACAGAACAAAGTGATGGTAATGTATAATGACCAGATTAAACTATTTATTTATCAAAAGCAGAGACGGTCTCTGTAATCAAAATTATGATAATCACTAGAAATCAGGTGTCCCCAACTAAGCAAGCCAGAGGCGACAGCAGCAAGGAACCAAAACCCCATCCATGAGA
>JAUYWG010000041.1:1258643-1273754 GCA_034779775.1 Enteromius afrohamiltoni
TACATTTAGAATGTATGCATGAAGTTTGTTTGAAAAAGCAAAAACAGTTGGCAAAAATCGCAATTGCAATATTAGTTAATTAAATCGCAATATGATTATTTTGTCCATATTGCACAGCCCTAGCATGCATGCATATTTTAATGCATTTTTGTTCTGTAACTTGTTACCTATTATCATGTTTTATGGAATGAGATGGAAATATTCCTGCTTGAAATAATGCCAAGTGTTAGAATGGGTGTACAAATAAATAAATTCACACCCAATGTTGAGTTAAATTACTAAAGGAAAATTGATTGAAAAAGAAAATCTATTTATGGTGATGTCTGTTTTTGACAGCATCCTCATTTTACTGCATTGTCACAAAAGTGAGTCAACTTTTAATAGTGCTGTAGCTTTACAGGTATGTTTCTTGAAGCATCTTGGAGACGTTGGTAAAGTTCTTCTGCATTTAGTTTTTTCTCAGTTAGTAGCAGATCAGACTCTTTGTAACAACAAAAATCTCACTGGATTATTACAATTAATAGCAAAATTAAAGTTTGGAAGTATAAACTAATATTTTATACTATGCACACTAGATAGAAATGTCATTTTATATACACTACTGTTTTATTTATTTAATAGATCCTTTGTTAATAAAAGTATTAATTTCTTTCAAAGAAGAAATAATAAAAATGTACGGATCCCAAACTTTTGACCAGTAGTGAAATGGTAAACTACTGTAACAGTAGATCTGAACATTATGATGATGATTGTATTTGATTCTGCAGCAGTTAAACATGTGTTTTGATCTGATATCTCTCTGAAATGCTGTGCAGTGTCCTGGGTGTGTCATCATGCCAGTCCAGTGCAGTAACTGCGTCCAGAGACGTGCTGTGCTCAAGCGGCCCAAGACCGGACACTCTCTCTGTAAGGACTGCTTCTTCTGGGCATTTGAGGAGGAGATTCATCAAACCATCGTGTCCGCCGGACTCTTTAACCGTAGAGAAACCGTGGCCATCGGTGCCTCGGGCGGGAAGGACTCTACTGTCCTGGCCCATGTGATGAAGGTCCTGAACGAGCGCTATGACTACGGCCTGAACCTTCTGCTGCTGTCGGTGGATGAGGGCATCACAGGTTACAGAGATGATTCGCTGGAGACGGTAAAGAGGAACCAGCAGCAGTATGAGCTGCCGCTGAAGATCGTGTCTTATGAAGAGCTGTACGGCTGGACAATGGACGCCATCGTGAAGCAGGTGGGACTGAAGAATAACTGCACTTTCTGCGGTGTGTTTCGCAGACAGGCGCTGGATCGAGGAGCCATGATGCTGAAAGTGGACAAGATATGCACAGGCAAGTGATCAGTGTCTTTTACTGCCTTTTCCAGTTTAATCAAGTTTGAGATTTGAAGCATTCTGCAAGTTTTGGAATTAATAGATTGCATTGCACCATCTCAAATTTAATACATGTGCACGCATGTTTGGAAATAGAGATGTGTTTAGATTCTTTCAAGATCTGAGATTTCCATTGCCTTTCAAACTATGCAAATAATGTAAGAACATTACAACATGCTTTAAAAAAAAATGTTACTGATGTTCACGTTTATTCTGCCTTTTCTCAAAGACAAATGTAATTAAAATGTATGCCAAATTTAATTGCTTATTTCATTTTAGGCAAAGTATTACTTTCAAATGTTTGTTTCATCTGGTAATGCATTAAGATTTTTTTATCAAGAACATGATTTAATAGGATTGAATATAATAGATTACGTGAGCACAAACGTGATTTTTTTTTTTTTTTAATTTATAGAATTTTATTTTATTATTTTTAGCAAATTTTTTAAACTCAAATTATTGTGAAATACCTGAACTCCTATAGAAATTAAAGTGATAAGAATAGACGAAGCGAAATCATCCTCTTAATTGCAAAGAGTTAACACTTCTCTTTCATAGAGGACCAAACCTGCAGAAAATTTCAGTTAAATAAATATTACATACAGAAAGCAAGAACATTACACATGGTCTGCGGTTGCGAGGCCGGTTGGATGTCTCCTTTGGAGATGGCTTATGGTTGAGAAATGAACATTCAATGCACGAGCAACAGATCTGGTTGACATTCCTGCTGTCAGCATGCCAATTGCACGCTCCCTCAAGCGTTTTTTTTTTTTTACAAATGAATCCTATTATTATTATTTATTATTTAATTTCCCCCTTTTTTTTTTAATAGATAAAAATAAAGAATTTCTCCCATGCTAAAAGGTGGTATGATGTTTGTTTTGTTTATTGAGCAGGTCACAATGCAGATGACGTGGCAGAGACTGTGCTGATGAACGTCCTGCGTGGAGACATCGCTCGTCTCCGCCGCTGCACCGCCATCAGCACGGCCAGCGACGGAGAGGGTGCCATTCCACGCTGCAAGCCCCTCAAATACGCCTACGAGAAAGAAATCGTCCTCTACGCCTATTTTAAGAAGCTCGATTACTTCTCCACAGAGTGCATCTACTCGCCCAATGCCTACAGGGGACACGCTCGTGCCTTCCTCAAAGACCTGGAGTCCATCAGGCCCAGCTCCATCATAGACGTCATCCACTCAGGCGAGACGCTCTCCATAAAGGAAGGGGTGAAGATGCCAGTGCAGGGAACGTGTTCTCGCTGCGGCTACATCTCCAGTCAGGCCCTGTGTAAGTCCTGTGTTCTGCTGGAGGGCCTGAATAGAGGTTTACCCAAACTGGGCATCGGGAAACATCACCGTCTGCATGGCAAAATTCTGGCTCAGGAGCCTTTGACTGAACAAGAGGAGATGAAACTGAAGCCTGTGGATTTCTGACACTGAATCCAGACTAGATTTTTAAAAACTGGACATTTGAGTATCCACTGTGTTTTAAGATGATTGCATTTGTTTTATTCAAAGTCAAAGACAAATACGAACTTTTCTGAGTTATGCCACCTTCACAACAAGAGAAATGTTTCGAATGCTCTTTATGATTTTATTTCAAAAATATTCATGACAATAAAGTTACTCATTTATCATTTTTGCTTTTCTGTTTTAGGCTCATTACTGTAATTCAAATCTCATTTCATTGAAAAAATACATTTTACTGTTATTATATTCGTTTTGTTTAATTATTTTTTGTGCAGGGAAGAATAATTCAAAGGTAAGTTATTTTATGAAATGCAATTATTAATAACTTCATAATGGATGCTGAGTGAGTATGAAAGTTAAACCGCTTTATTTCAGTCAAATAATATTGTTTTATTATTTGCTGAAGACATTCAGTTACTCCCCAATTTATGAGTCATTTTACAACCGAATGTGGTGTCTGCGATGGGGCAAACAAATATTTAATTTAAATTGAGAAGGATAGTTTTAAAGACGCAAGTCTAGATACAGAGACAGATGTTGAAAGTAACATACAAAGTAAAAGACCATAAATAAGGTCAGTTACATTCTAAACGCAGACAGATTTTCAAACTTTAATCCTACTTTTCAAAGTACATAGTTTGTCAAATTAAAAAGCAGTATGCCTACAGGTGTCATTTATACGCGTTTGACTGAAGACTTCTTTTGTTAATAACGAACAGATATGATTATGTTATGCCATTTATAGTTAAATAGAGCGTCAGAAATTCATGTAAAATGGACAGTTCTCGATTGACCCGCGGGTGTGTTGCTCATCGGCCGCCAGGGGTCGCTGTAGTGAAGTGAGTTCGTCGGTTCTGTGATGTTTCGGGGGTCCAGGCTGGTCCAGCCACACAGACCTGCGTCTAGAAGAGCAGGGAAAACTTCAGCCGAGACTTGTCTTCTGATAACGAGCTCTAAACATTGTTCTCCAGACTCGGATTAGGAGCGGATAACTTCTGGAAGAGCGCGAACATGGACGATCTAGGTAAAGACACCCATATTCCCTGATGTTGTTTGCAGAGAGACACAAACATAGCGGAAAAATAAGACGGAGAGAGGCTAACTACAGTAGCCAATGAGCTAACGCACAAGATCCGAGATACAAAGTAACAGTTTCACTGCACGCGACGTCAGATACAATGTAACTCTTCACGTTCCACTCTGCTGAACGCGTCATTCGCTTCTGTTACAGTAACGTTATTAGACTCTCATGGATCAAACCAAGATTGATCGGTAAGCTGTGTTGGGCTGAACGTCGTTTCTTCCCTTTAGGAAGCATCTTTATTCCGAAAATGTTGTGTATCTATTTAAAGTGATTCTGCTTGTGCTGTTTCTTACTGTTGCACATTGTTTGTTATTAACTTTGCGTTTCTTTCTTTTTTACGTTCAGTCAGAGCCAGTTAAAGTTTATTTATTTATTAAGTCTTATAGAATCACAGACTTGATCTAAAACGTGAACATTCAATCATTAAAGAGATACCATCTGTAAAGATGTGCAGCTTAATGGATAGTTAGAGCTTCATTTAAATCCTTTACCCAGAATTCTGAGGATTTCCTCCTAATTATCAAAGCAGAAAATGTGAAGCAAGAGATTTCACATAGCAGTTTTGATTGATTGGTAGTAGCCGGGAGATGAGAGACAGTTACAGTTTTGTATTTATTGGTTTTGTGCACTCCATAGGATGGGTGTGTTCTTTTGGGGATGAACTGACTCCACCCATAACCACCTACATCCCACTGCAGCCCTTCTGTGACCTCAAGCAGACTAGATTGTTGTATTAGTATTAGCCACGTTTCCGTAGTGTAGAGTCTGGTTTATTGCACACAAATTTAGCTATATTAAAGGAATTGTTCTTCTAAAAATTACAATTTATTGGAAATGTTTTGGACTTTTTCACTGGAGAGAGAAAACAAGAAGTTCTCCCGCTTAAAAACACGAGAGAGGACTGTAAGTTTCATCAGAGGTTTACCTCAACTATGAGAGACAAAATGAGAAAAAATCCAGAAAAATCACATTGTAGGAATTGTAATGAATGCATTGGTAATTTCATCTGTAAAGTAAGTATTTGGTCAAGATATCTGGCTTTCACAGACCTGTAACTTCTTCTTTAAGAGGCTCCTCTGTCCTCCACTCATTACCTGTATTACATGACATCTGTTTGAACTCGTTATCAGTATAAAAGACACCTGTCCAGAACTTCGAACAGTCACACTCCAAACTCCACTAGAGCTGTCAAAGGACAACAGGAACTAAAGACTAAATCTGCAAGAGGTTAGCAGCTTGGTGAGAAGAAATCAACAGTGGGAGTAATTATTAGAAAATGGATGGCATACAAGACCACTGATAATCTCCCTCGATCTGGAGATGAAACGTGGCTGGGTGTTTCAGCAGGACAATGATCCCAAACTTTTGACCTCTGTCATTGCCAACAAAGAGTATATAACTAAGTATGGAGATGAAGTTTTGTTATTGACCAAGTACTTATTTAACCTAGGAATTTACCAGTTATTTAAAAATCTTTCAATGTGATTTTCTGGATTTTTTTGTCTCTCATAGTTGAGGTATAGCTATGGTGAAAATTACAGACCTCTCTCATCTTTTTAAGTGGGAGAACTTGCACAATTGGTGGCTGACTAAATACTTGTTGCCCTACTGTATTGATAGAATGGAGTTATGGAGAGGTGAAGTATTCCTTTACTTAACATTATTTATTTTACTGAAAACTATTAAACTATACATTGCCTTTTACGACAAGGCTCTTATTCTGATTGGTTGCAGCATTCAATGGTCAGATATTTAATGACCATTGTCCAGGGCAACACTATATAACAGGCCACTCATCTGCTCTGTGCTTCCTGTCTCTACAGACTCAGATAATACAATAATTTGATCTCAGATCAGCACATGGTCAGACAGCAAGGTTATAGGTTTTGATTCCCAGGGACCGCATGATGAGCTGCATGGCTTGAATGCAATGCAAGTCTTCTGGATAAAAGCCCTTGCTAAATGCATAAATGCATATTTATTTCAGAAGTTGTCCTGGGAGTGGAGTTAGCTGCTCATTATCACTTGATTGTAACGACTGTCTGACTCTGACATATGAGCAACAGTGCTGATTATCTGATGTCTGAATATATCTGCTGGTTGTGTTTCGATGCATGTTGTTTTGCTCGAAGAAAGAGGTGATTGTGTTTGGAGCGCAGCGCGGAGCGACAGACGAATGCGCCCCGTCAGTGTGTTAAAGTTTGGATCTGATGCTGCTGTACAGCAGTTTGCATCACACGGGGAAGTCCAGCTCCTCTGTTTGGAGTGGGGGAGGGAACTGACTCACTCGAGGGTCAAAGGGCAAATGAGAGGAGTTTTTCCAACCAGCTGCTCACAGTGGAATGCTTTATTAGCTTCGTTAGAGGCGATCAGTGTTTCGGATTAAGAATTAGCCTGCTGATGAGGCCAGAATACCTCCAGTGTATTTGGACACATAAGTAGAGCCCAGTGAAATCCATTTGTTTTTGTTGTTTTTTTGATACTGTGTTCTGTTTTAATTGTTCTGGATTTAATTTTAAATGTTTTTTTTTTTTTTACTTTCAAAACCAAAAGGACTAACGTTACAGAAATGTGTTTCTCTGGATTGCAATGTTTTTGATGGTTAATGCAATTGATTTAATAAAATGTTAACAATTTAATAATTTATTACAATTTGAACCACAGCAAGACCATATGAAATGTTTTGTCTGTTTTAATTTTTATTTAATTTTTTTTCCTATATAGTTGCATGATTTTCTACAAGTGTGAAAAGTAGTGGCATTCAAATAGTAGTATAAGTTAATTGATTGCACTCATTCACAAAGATTTTGCCAAATTCCCTGACATGCTGTGTTAGATCATAAATTCCTCTATTGTTGCTCGATTCTTGTGAGTGGGTGCATTTAAAAAACGAACAAGCCATAGGAAGTGGTTACTAATATCCCGACCCCAGCACAGCTCCCCAGAGCACGAGAGGAATTCATATAAAGCTCTGTATTCTCCCCTGTGGTGGTCCAGAGATGCAGAACTGTGTTTTGGCTCACACACACACACACGCTGTTAAAGAGGCTGTTGTGGTCAGAACACACAGGTGCACAATGAGGGTGTTGTTCGAGCGAATGCTGTTTCTCATCTGGGCTTCGTTGGACGAGTCAGCAAGGTAGTAATTTGTGGGGAATCACAGAACAATGCTGATTTGTCTAAGAATTTGGCTTCGGCCCACTCAACCACAGCCTGCTGGAACACTAATGCTCCATCAGACGCTTTTTTACATTTCTAGCGGCGACGTAGCAGCTGCCTGGTTTATTAGAGATACGGAAAACAATCGAATCCATTTAAATTGGAATTTCCGTACATCAAAATCTCATAATCATGCATACTGAATCTCAAACGTGGACAGAACATCAACATACATAGTCAAATGTCATTTCTGTCTGTAATGCAAAGCTGGACTGAAAAAGTCAGTGTCACACAATCGTGTAGAAATCAGTCTGATATTCAGATTTACTGCTCAAGTAACATTGATCTGATTATTACTGAAAACGGTTGTTCCGCTTCATATTTGTGCAAACTCATCCACACGTCATTCTGATTTGGCCCTGACTGTGTTCTGTGCTCAGAAAAAACTGCTTGTCACTGGAATATGTTTGGAAAAGGGAGAAATAGAAAATTGCATGGCACAAACTAAATTTCCCCTTCGCAGCACACACACACACACACCGCTGGATGGCCCAACCTGCCCTCAGACCATGGCTACAGGGTCCTGCCTCACTTCCTCAGGAAACAGTAGAGAAGGAAGTGGCTTTGTGTTGAGCTCCATGGCCTCATTTTTGACCTGCTCAAGACGTTCAGAGCTTTAAGGGCTTCCCATCAAAATAAAAAAGTTTGATGGTGTAACGTTTGTTTGAAAATGAAGAAATTAAGACCGCTTTTAACAGAAGTATTGTAATTTCAGAGTTCTATAAAATAATTATTCTAAATATTTTTTAGTGAAAATTTCAGTTTTGTGTTTGTTTTATGTATTTTTGTGCAGCCTGACCAACAAGCACAGCAGACTTGGAAATTCGACATCATATATTCAATTTAAGATTTAAATGGCCGTTAAATCCTCATTTGGGAGTCGCTTTGGATGGTTGTAATGTAAATCATCATCACTTTTGAAATTATTTCTGAAGTTATCTGGTATCCGTTATGAGAAGTGTCTTTAATAAATGAAAGCAATCTTTCACTACAGTGATTTTTGATAAAAACTGTTTTCAGGCTTCTCTCTTCGATTATTTTCAGTCCTAATCAAAAGCAGTTTTAGGGAGTTCTAGTCACGCACCAATCACACACACTTCTAAAACAAGGGCTTTTTATGCGTTCCATTAAGTACGGCATGCAGAATATTTAATTAGCTTAATAACGTTTCCGTTATCAGCTTTTGACTCATTACTGTGTCATATCTGTTCTCAATTACGCTCGTGGAGCGACGGGCGGGCACTGAAGGGGCGATCAAAGCCAGTGTTTGCCATGTGTTTGCCTGCTGTAATGAGGGGATTTAGATGAAAACGCTCAAACGTTGTTGGCCTTTGGGTTGTGTATTTCCTTCGACCTGGTTTTCAGTGCCCGCTCCTCCCCTCCCTCCTTGGCAGGGCGTCTGGCCTCAGACACAGCACTGATTGTTTTCCTGATGGCCTTGGATGTTCCAGAACTCATAGTTACAGCAGAATTCTTCCAACATGAGTGGATTTGGGAGATACTCCCTGTCTAAATGTTCCACTGGACTCATCAGTCGTCAGAGGTGTGTTTGAGACACAGCTGATGTGTTTGTTCATTATGGTCGACCTTCATGTGAAGTTACCAGGCCCAGTAATGACACATGTCTATACAACACATTTGCTACAAAAGGTTTTCGTCTCAAATTATTTTAATTTTTTAGTTTTATTTTAAGTCATTAAAGGAGTTACTAAAACTTAGTTGAATGTTTCTCTTGATTACCTTATATTTGCTGTTTTGTAGCTAACATTTGAATAATTAAAAAAAAATACATTTGATATTGAAATACGTTATATAATTAAAAAATTGGATTGTGACGTTATTATTATTTTTTAAAAGTAATCATAATTATATTAAATAATTTACTAAAAGTGCACAAATAAGTTTGAGTCTGGAAACTCAATAATTAGTAAATGATTTAAATCAACTGCACTGCAATATTGTTTTATAATAATTTTTTAAAAGTGCTTTATAACTAAATGAATTTAATTGGTTCAGGATATTGATTTTTAATCATTTTAAAAATTATATTAATGATTAATTTATTATAATTATAATCTGATTGTGAAATCCTGAACTGAATGTAGGTTCTCACCCAGTATTTACGGTCTCTATGGGTCTTTTCCAGGTTTAACACGATGAACTCAGATAGAGAGTCAGCCAACACTTATCTAAATAACTGTCCAATCAGATCTGAGGCGCGTGTGAGCGTACAAGTCGGTTGGACGTTCTCACTTCTGTGTACACGTAGGTGTCTGGAATAGACACGGGACCCCCAGCCTGCTTGGCTTGAAGCCCTGTTGGGAAGAGCTTTTATTTTGGGTGCAGAGTGTCGACTTTCTACAGGGGTGGGGTCAGGGAGTCTCTCAAATATCCATCAGTTCTCACCTTTACCATCTCCTTTACCCGTCTCCTCCACAGATGTCCATGACCCTGCTTTTGACTGTCATCTTCTCCTTTCATCTCTTGTACTCCCGGCTGTCTTGAAATAATATCCTGCCTTTTCTTCCTGCCTGTTGTTTCTGTCGGCCCCCTCGCACACCCCCTCTTGCCTCTCTGTTATAAATATCAAGAGTAAGTTTGGTTTAGAGTTTCCTTTGGTGAGGTCGCCAGCTTTGGCCTCTGGTCTCCAGTCATAAACAGGGAGAGTTTGGCCTCTTCTGACCGCAGGAGAATCGCTGCTCACGCCGACCTGGACCCGAAGCAGTCGTCCACCCAAAACTGAGAATGTACTTATCTTCAGGCTATCCAAGATGTAGATGAGTTTGGAGAAATCTAGCATTACATAAGATACCGTACACAGCAGGATAATCCACACCAATCCAGTCCATCAGTTAATGTCTTGTAAAGCCACTGTAAACCTGAAATAGGTAACACTTTATTTTAGGTGGTCCTTTTACACATCTTACATGTGCTTACTATTATAATAACAATGGATTATGCATAATTATATGCAAGTAACTCTAAACCAAACCCTAACTGTAGCCGTATAGTAAGTACGTGTAGTTCATTAATATTACTTACATGTATAATTACACATAACTAGGACACCATAAAATAAAATGTAATCAACTTTTATTGTTTTGATGCTTAAAAATCCCTTTTGTCTGTAATTTAAATACAACCAGCCACTTAGTTTGTAAAAGGGGATTCTGGGATTGCCTCAAATAGGATAGGCCAAGCTGATGTTTCTTAGAAAGCAATTTGTGACCACAAAACCGGTCTTATGGGTCAATCTTTTGAAATTGAGATTCTGGAAAGCTGGATAAATAAGCTTTCCACTGATGCATGATGTGTTAGGACCACTGATCTATATATAATGACTGGATCGCTCATCGCTTTCTAAACTGCCGTCGGGCAGTGAAGCCACCGTAAGTGTTCGATCCGCCATCTTACTATTCAACGTCTGCGCTACAGGGATTGGTAGTTCACTTCAAAAATGACCCGCTGTGCAGTCTACAACAGTGACACGAAGTTCGCTAAAGGATGTGGCAAAACTGCACACAGGTTAGATTCAAGAAGTTTTAATAATTTATGTTTAAATTTGTATTTTTTGTACGAGGCAAGAGAAGTGTGTCCTCACAAAATGAATATAAAATAATATAAATGAAGTAAATGTGCAAATCACTTCGAAATTATTAGGCGTTTTAGGTGGAGGCATCGTCTTTTAAAAAGATGTTCATAGAGCCATACAAATACAATAACTCTCGTAAATGCACCGTTACTTGTGTATCATATGAATGTACTAAATGTGTATTTATTTTGTAAATCACTGATAAAATACGCAAAATCAGCTCATAATCGAATTTGATTAATCTGCAATTATAAACACGATATTGCGTAGCTTGTCAGTGATCTATGGCTCTGTGTATTAATTGCCGCTGCAGCTGAACGTACGTGATGGAAACTTAATGCTAATCGTTACTGATGATATTCGCATAACAATCAAATAGGATTTATCGTGCAGCTTCACTAAAAACATCTATCACTTGTCTGTGGGGTACGGCGCGACTTAATTGAAGGACATTCAGTGTACCTGTGGTGCAGCTTCTTCTTCTTCTTTCTTCATTTAAAGGGCGGAGAACAAACTAAATTAATGCATTACTGCCACCTGCTATTAACCAAGACCAGCGACATCCTATTCCCGTGGAGGGAGGAGGTTAGGTGATGTTTTCGCATTAAAGTCGCATTATTTCCTATTCATTGAATATAATGTTTGCGAATTCTAGGGAATAGCAATATGGCGGCGCGGTGGCTTCACTTCTATGACGTCATGAGCCATCCAGTTCTCTGTATAGATCAGTGGTTAGGACAGGACAATAATTGGCCGAGATGCAGCTATCTGAAAATCTGGAATCTAAGGGTGCAAAAATAAAATAATCTAAATATTGAGGAGATCTAGATTAGAGATTAGCAATGCAGATCACTCGTCAAAAATGAGTTTGGGCATAAAAGAAAAAACGGATGATTCTGACCCATACTGTGTTTTGTTGGCTATTGCTGTGTAACTGGTGATGCTCCAGGCTCACATATGATTATGCTGCTTGTGCACAAATGATGCTTTTTCAAAAAGCGTGAGTGTATGATGGGAGGAGTTTTCACTGGAGATCTTGTGGTGGGACTGTAGCGCTTACACGCTTTCTGGTATTTTTAAATATAGGGTGGGTGGGATCGTTACAGAGAAATGAACACCAGTCATTGTGAGGCTGAGAGCGCTACATTCCTCTCTCGCCGTGTCACAGTTCAGCCCACACGCCCCCTGCCTGTCCTCCCTCTCTCTCTCTCTCTCTCTCTTCTATAATGTTTCTCTGGCAGCTCTCTCTGATGGAATGTGTGGAATTCTTTGTTCAGAGAGAGTTGGAAACTACCTCTTAAATGAATAATATGATGAAAACCGAGACTCTGTAGAACACTTTATACTGCTCTGTGTTCTCTGTTCAGGGTCACACCTGGCCTCTATTCAAGCATTGTGCATTCAGATTACATTTCATATCGATTTCTTCAGTAGCTTTTTATAAACCTTTCTCTGAGTTTAATATCATCATATGTAATATCAGACGGTAATAAGAAATAAGTGACTTCTTTTATTGAATCACCTTAATTGCTATGGTTTCTAACATGCGGCGCAAGTGCATTTTTTTAAAGAAATCTATTTCTTTTTCAGCAAGAATTGATCCAAAAGTTACAAAAGGTTTCTGTTTCAAATCAATTCCGTTCTTTCGAACTTTCTATTCATCAAAGAAATTGAATTACGTCTGTTTTTTTTGTTCTTGCATCAGAAGAACAAAAAATAATGAACAACCCTGAACTTTTGAATGGCACTGTATATGTTGGTTAATATTTGATTTACACATGAGTTACACATCAAAAGTTGTCAGAGTTGTTTTAAAACCAAGATATCTTACACTCAGTAACCCTTAAGTAGTGGAAGATTCCACGATCGCTCTTGTTTATGGCGTGTTGCTGATTTTAGATGTTCGAGGTGAGCGTGTCTGCTTTGGTAACAGAGTGGATTAAGTTGAATTTGGCTTCACACCCCTGTTTGCGTTTTTCATCACATGCAGGGTTATGAAGTAAACAGTCTCAGACCCTCCCTGACACATCATAAATCCTGACTCAACACTGACACACACCGGAGAGAGTGGAACTGTTGCTTTGACACAGAACACTTACAGCCAGCTTGCGGTCGGACAAAACCACATCACCAACATTCGCTTTATTTTTTTTTTTATTTTTTATTTTTTTTGCTTTTACAAATCAGGCAACTCCCAAAACAGGATAGCCATGTGGTGTACAGGATATCCTGCCTCTGTACTTAAACCTCTGTGCCTATTGTTCCAGTGCACATTAATACTAAAACACAGGAGGGTGTTAAACCCTTCATAAAACACACTTCTCATGCTCATTTTTCTGCTATCAATTTCTAGTAAAACTTTTAGAAATATTTCACTGTGGTGTAATATCCAGTAAAATTAAACAAATGTCATGAACTGCATAGGCCTAACAACGTACATACAATATAAATGTATTTAAAACATGATTATGACATGATTTGTGAAAGTCGTTAAAACGTCATCTGTTTGGTATGGGAGAAGGTTAATTTGTTCATCACGTCATTGTTTTCTCTGACCCTATGAAACACACCTGTGATGTGTATTGCCCGTCAGTCGTAAAGCAGCGTTCCTCATCCTCACTGCTGTGGTTGAGGTGTGTGTGACACTGACAGTAAATGTGCTCTGTAGGGTTGTAATGATTGTGGTGGGCACACAGCACCAGGTGCAGATCCTCTGGAGCCCTGAAGAGTTTATTTTCAGTACGTTTGCACTGACTTGCGCTCTGATCTCCATGCTTTAAATAGACGGGCTATATGCTGCCATGCGGTTAAACGGCCAGGGTTAACCGTGGGTCTTGTTAGACATTCTCCGTGTTTGTGTGTACTGTGTAAGTCTCTCACACTAGTCCTTCCGTACATATTTTACATGCACTTTCTAATTGACCACACCTAATATGCCAGATTATGTTAGTGTGTCCGATTTAGACGAAGATGTGGGCATTGGAGGCCCACCGCAGTCCTGCTGACATCAGCACACAGGCAGCCGTTTCCCAGGAAGAGGCTTCTGGGAGTAAAACATATCAACATATCCGACTGCCATTTAAGGAGCACTTGCTGCGTCTCACGTATTTCTCCTGATGATGTGAACGTATCAATAATGTCAGAGAAAGTTTGCACGCTCTCAACTTTTCTCATCTCACTTCTAAAAAACCTTTGATAATTAATTAATTAGTCGCGTTAATTAATTAACCAGTAACACTTAACACTTGCAATCAGGCTCAATAGTTAACAACATTATAGTTGTTAATGCACTGTGAACTAACAGGAATAAACAATGAACAACTGTTACAGAGATTAAATAGTGTAATAAATGCACTGCTCGCTGTTTATTCATGCTAGCTAATACATTAACTGATGTTAACAAATGGCACCTTATTGTAAAGTGTTACCAATTAACATAATCTAAATAAATAAATGAACTCATCTGCAGTTTTCAGTCCAGGAGGACATGTGTTTAAAGTTGTGAGGGCAGGACAGGGTTAATGAATGGCGTCTGCTGTGTGTGTGCCTCCCCTTCACCCCTCTCTCCTCACACACACACACACACACTCACACTCAGGTGTGAAGGAATACCGGGAAACGTTCTGGAATACTCTCTTGATTCAGTGAGTACATTTTCTGCTCCTCGTTCGCTGTGTGGCAGCATTAATGCATTGCGTGTTCGTGATGTGTTTTGACCCCTGGTTAACTTCTAAACCAGTATAGTAGCAGACTGTACTCGATTTCACTGATAAAAATAGAGTGAATCCAAGAAATAGATGTTTGAAATTGAAAATCAGTTTGAAATGAACTGAAATTCTAACCAAGTTAATGTTTTATGCCGGCTATGAATGTCCTTGAGTTTTTACAGTTTGTTCCTTTGAATGAATCAAATCAGTCATGATCGAAATGAGTGCAAGTCCAGTTTAGGCATTCTACTAACTTTGTAACTACATGTCAATTAATGTTCGTTTATTTGCAGCTATATAACTACTAACTCTCAGAGTAGACTGTTAGGGTAGGTTTAGGGTTAGTAGAATAAGTAAGCCGGTAGTTATCGCAGAAATAACCCCCGACAGTGTGATCAGGACCCGACGCGAAGCGGAGCGCTTATTACACGACCACTTGCCACATAAGGACATAAATATGAATTTGAAACATTTTATTGGCATATTTGTTTTAAATTAACATTTTCATTCTTCCGCAAAGAGATATAGTACCACGTGACAATAAGACAATTTATAACATCTACATATGAATATATAACAGCGGATGTATTTTCCATTGTTAATTGTGTTTGTCCAGTGTTTGTCACAAGATGGCGCCAAACTGTAATCTTTGTTGGCGCGGAGGGATTTTA
>JAUYWG010000041.1:1273854-1292059 GCA_034779775.1 Enteromius afrohamiltoni
TTGGCAAAAAAGAAAAATCTATCATTTTGACCCATACTATGTATTTTTGGCTATTGCTACAAATACACCCCAGCGACCTAAGACTGGTTTTGTGCTCCAGGGTCACATATACTTGCAAAGTTTCTGATCAAACTGGACTGGACTCATCAAAATAAAGTGTTAGTAGATATTAGTCAGACCGTCTAATATTTTAATGACTGCTAGTAGAATGTCTAAAGTGGAATAACCAAATAAAGTGACCCAATTATATGAATAATATAAATAAAATGTTTTGTGTGAGCTTTGTGGTTTTGTGATAACATTTTATTCATTTTTTTGCAATTCTACATATGAACTTTGTTGTATTCAGCATCCATGTAACAGTAGCAAGCATGCAAAAAAGCGATAGAGACAGTCTTTTAAAATTTTTTTTTTTTTTTTTTCCCTAAAATATTTCCTTGTTTTGCATGAAGGTCTGTTAACTAACACTGGCAGGATCTCAGAGACTCTCAGTTTTAAAGAGCGACATGTTTCATACGCTCATCTGTGATCTTTCTAGGTGTTAATTTACCCTCTCGTCATAGTTGATCTGCGCCCATCACGTTTTTAATAGCCGTCTGCTGTGAGGTTGGTTTTAATACGTCGACTCGTAAACTTTGAGGAAGAGTTCCAGTAGCTCGGGTGTCCAGCGTCACGCAACTGTGTAACACAGAAGATCTCTGCCTGTACGCTATGTGCAGGCTATTATTGACCGTGCGGATGGATGGGTAGATGAATAGGTGCGTGAGGTAAGAGCTTTATCAGGCTGTTTTAGACCAGAGCTGCGTGTCTGTAACTCTGTCTGACTGTCTGAGTTTTGTTGGCAACTCAGTGAAGGGTGTAATAGTTTTAAGTAAAGGACAGGCTGGATTCAGTAACATTTCAGACACTCGGGTAGCTATAAGTAGCTTAGCAAGCATGTCAACTTATTCTACTAACACTGAAGTGTAACCGTGTGATGCTGAATACAAGGTAATCTGTCATGACAAAGGTATCGGTAAATACAACTCCAAAATGTTTTAAACAGAACATTTTGAGATAATACTGTGAATGAAATACTGTACAAATAAAGGATACTTGAATATGATGCCAGTGTTAATAATGCTATTACTGAAATCTTACAAAGAGGATTTTTTTCTGGTTAAGTTTCACATTCAATTCAATGCATTCATTGCTGCTGCTTTGTACTTATTTGCAAAAGTTACCAGAAATTTCTAAAGTAGAAATATTTTTTTCAATGTAATAATTAAAATACTTCTAGCCTAATAGTAGTCTTTTACTATACCATAAAAAAAAATACAAATTATATTATATTGTATGCTTATAGAAATGTATTTAATGTATAAACATATTTTTCTTGAATGTATACATGCATGTGTTGGTTTTTATATACACATAATAAATATACACAGTACACAAGCATATATTATATTAACAAAATATTCACAGCACTACAAATATGGAATGCATTTGCAGACTGGACTGTAGTAGTTTTCTGCATGATGTTGGATATATTTAAAGTGCATATGTTGTTCTACATCTCATCCCTAGTAGTGAAGTCAAAGTTTCTCACATCGATGGGTCTGTTCCTGAGGGACAGATTGTGTTCATAGTTCAACTCTTACCGCAGAACCAGAAGAGTGCGGTGACATAAGCTCAGCATGACGGGTGTGCTGACAGGGTGTCTGCCCTCCGTCACAACAGGCTTTAACACAATGCAGAGACAATGACCCAACTTAGATAAATAAAACAACTTTGTGCGGTAGTTACAGCTATGATATGGTGTGATACAAAAACTGAACTCCCTAAAACCCCTCCAAACTGGTTTTCTGTGAGAAAAGCCCCTCTGAGAGGGTTTTTGGATCTGGCGCTGCAGCTGCATCAGGACTGGCATAGCTGCCGCTGAAGGGCTGTATTTAGTAACATGATTGAGGATGCTTAGAAAGGTTGGAATGCCCGACTGACTCACACAAGCAAACATCATATCTGTGACTGGAGACACTCTCGCTCTGCTGGAGAGGAAGGTCATGCTAATGCTTTTAAAGCCTGTTGTTCATTGTTCTCAGAGACTTTCCCCTTTGATGATGTGTCTGCATCAGGGTTTTTATTGCTTAAAGCTATTATAGTTTTTGCATTCCATTCAAACATGCTAAATAAATACTTTTGGTGGTATTTAGGTGATGAGATGACATTTATAATAGTTACGAAATATTTCTATTTTTAAATAAATGCTGTTTAAACACTGATGATCGTTAGATAATAATTAGAAAATCAGCATATACAAAGATTTTTGATGTAAATCTGAAGAATGAGAAAGATTATTCACAGAGAAAACATTAAATAAATGCTGCCAGGGTGAGCATGAGAAACGTACCAACCCCAGATTTTTTGAATGATTTTGTGTTTTGTTTTTTTGTTTCGTCTTTTGAAACAAATTAGTTGACATCCATGACACAAAACTCCCTCTTATCTTTATAAAGCAGGAAAACAGACTTTCATATAATATGGTAGAGAGAGTCAGAGAGAGACCCGCAAACATGACTCATTTTAAGAGTTTTATTCTTTCTTGGCAGTAATTTCAGATTTTTTTGTTCTTTCTGCGCAGACGCCTTGCTAGCAGATCTCGAGTCTTCCACCGCCCATATCTCCAAGTGCCCAGTGTTTCTTCCTGAGGAGACACCATATTCCTTCCCCACCGGAGGGCACCTTTTTCAGGATGACTCCCCTCCTCCGCCCCTGCCCCCTCCACCCACATCTGAGGCCCTGAACGGATCGCTGTCCCCGCGGCCGGACTCCCAGCACTCCTCGCAACAGGTTCAGCACAACCTATCTTAGGACTTTCCAAAATAAGCTAGTCAATATTCATAACACCTCAGTGTGTCTTGTTATTGCTAAAGTGTGCACATATTTTAACATATCAGTTCTGATCAGATAACTGATTTTACCCAGGTTTTACATTGGGCATTCACTTTTGGGATCATTATATAACTTAATATAACCAGTTCAGTTACTACCAAACTATTTTAATTACTTGTTATTAAGTCAAGGATTCCCAAAGTTGTTTGTCAGACGAGCATCTTTGACCTAAAATATTTGTTTGAAGTTCCCCTGAGATTTTAAACGAATGTTTCAACAATTTAACAACACGTGTTTACAGTTCTCTAATGACTATTGATTTTCTGGTTAATGGTCACTTGATGTGCAGTTATACAAGGTATATGTGTTTTGTAGTAATTATTTCATTTTGTCTTTTGTTTGCATGTCATTTATTTTTACTCTTTTAAATTATAATGATTTATTTTTCATAGTCTGCCTTATACGCACGTACAAATAAAATGTTAAATATATTAATAATAAGAAACTTTATGCATTTTGCATTTTGTGTCTTCTTTTGTTGAAATTCAGTCTCTGGGCTCTGCTCATAAAAGCACGTTGTCTCGGGACAGTAGTCCACGAGCCTCGCATACAGAAGAAGACCACGTTTACAGGTGAGTTACAGTATCACTGGTGGCAATTGACGGCAATTTTGTTTTGAATATTATCAGTACTAAATGGCACACTTCTATTGGTCCAGTTTTCCTAACAAGCAGAAGCACTCAGACTCATCGGCTGCAGCCATGACTTCTGCCCTGGGCAGTAACCTGTCTGAACTGGACCGCCTTCTTCTGGAACTCAACGCTGTACAGCAAAATGCCCCGTCTTACTCCACTACAGGTAAAGATGAAGGCATACTTGAAGCAATAGTTCACCCAAAAATTAAAATGCTGTCATTATTTACCCAACCTCAACTAGTTCCAAACCTGTATGAATTTCTTTGTTCTGCTGAACACAAAGGAAGATGTTTCGAAGAAAGCTTGTGACCAGGCTGTTTTGGGTCACCATTGACTTCCATAGTATTTTTTTTTCCTTCTATGGATGTCAATGGTGACCCAAAACAGCCTAGTTGCAAACTTTGTTCTTCCTTTATGTTCAGCAGAACAAAGAAACTCAAAAAGGTGTGGAACTACTTAAGGGTGAGTAAATGATGACAGAATTTTAATTTTTGGGTGAACCGTTCCTTTACGGCATTCCTGAAAATATATTGCCATGCATGAGTGATTAACATATCACAATTTTTTTCCCATAATTATATTTCTAATGATGCTGTTGACATAAAGATTTCACCAGATGTCGGTAATGGTAATGATGTCGGTTGTGTGTAATAAAATGGAATGACACAGGGACAATTTATTGATTACTGAAGTGTATTTTATACTGTGTACAAAAGCCCTGGTTGGTAAAGATGGTAATGACAACTTCAACTTCCTATTCTACAAAGTGTTCAAATCTCAAAGCTTCTGTAGGCCTCTTCTATGAACTCTAGTTCTTATTTTCTACTGGATTTATGTCAGGTCATTGACTGGGCATCTTAGCAGCTTTATTTTCTGTTTCTGAAATCAACTGATAGTTTCAAATGTCTAGCCTTGTTTTATCATCTTGGGTGATCGAACTGAACCATCAATATTCATTTGCACTGACAAGGCCATGATTGCTGTCTAATCACTGGCTTTCCTTTTCTTTTTGCGCCTCCCTTTCTTCATGTATTTTCTGAACTTATTTGTTTTGTTTTCTTTGTGTATGGGTTAATTGACTTGTTAACCACATTTGGTGAAATTTTTATGCCAACAGCACCTTTTAGAAATAAATTTACTAAGAAAACTGGTGACATGTTCAATACTTATTTTACCCCCGTACTGCTTCATGGACACAAATCAAGTAATCATACTTTTAAAATTCCTCTTTGCAGAAGATGTCGCGCCTCCATTGCCACCCTGCAGTGTTGCCCACTATATCCAGGAAAATGGAGCCCACCCAGGAATCACACTGATAACGGCAGATCAGGACAAGCCTCAGAGGAATGGAATGAAGGGGACAGAAGATGGTCGTCCCACTGTGGAAAGTCTTCTGAATCAGTTGGAGAGCTCTGTGCCTTCCCCAACGTAAGATCACTCTCACCTGTAGATTGAGAAACATGGATTTGCATTGTGGATTTTAACATTAAGTGCTGTAAATTATGTAAACAGGCCAAGCCCTTGTGCTCTGACGAGTGAACTGACAGATGGGCAGGTGGACACACCTTCTGAGCAGCAGGGCAGAATATCAGCTACCTCTGCTACACGAGAACTGGATGAGCTCATGGCCTGCCTGTCAGATTTTAAGGTGCAGAGCAATGTGAGTGTGTGTGTGTGTGTGTGTTTGACACTTACATGACAGTGTAAGTGAGTGGAAGAGACGTTGTGTCTGGGAATGTGTGCTGAACTATGTTGTTTGGGTGATCTATTTTCAGGACTTACTGCTAGACAATCTGGGCATGCGTTTCCCAAAAACGTCGTAAGCAGATCATTGAGACCATTGGTGCCAATGGCATCTACAATCTTCTTGGGCTTACGGCGCAGTTGGGAAACACTACCCTGGCTTCGTCTTAATCTGACCATAACAGTCAGTTGATTTGCAAATCGTTTCCTGCTTATCTATGAATTCTAGCTTTAATTTCATCTCATTACTTCAACATTGCATCCAGAATCTGTTTTATTTTTTTCCTCAGCTGTTCTGTGCATCTCATTAAAACTTTTTCTTAATTATTTCTCATTCTCTGCCTCCCTTAATCTGTCAATCTCTTCTGTTTCTCCTCTTTCTTCCCCTGTCCCTCCTTTATGTTCTCCAGCCAAGTTCTTTGGGCTCCCTGAACTCTGAGCCAATGTTTGAGCAAACTACTACCATTGCTGAAATCCACCCTCCTCCTATGACTGCTGTGTCCAAATCTCTGTCCCCTAACCTCCCAGCGGAACCAAGACGATATTCTCCAGGTCTCTCCTCTCCTTTAAGCTTTGAACTGCACATTGTGGAGGATTCTGGTGAACCGGGGGCTGTGCCTCCACCCTCCAGTGTTGTCCCAAAGCCTTCCTCTCGACTATCTCCACCTGTTGCATCCAGTCCTCATTTTTCTCCAGGACCTGACCTGGACTTAGATTCTTCCATTGATGTCTCCGCTTCCCTGCTGTCCTCTCAGGTGGAATCTCTAGTGGTTCTGTCTCAGACTATAACCAACTCTACCACCCCCGGAAGTGGAGACCTTTATAGTCTCAGAGAGGAAAGTCCTTCCCTGACGAGCTCTGGGCTGAAGGCCTATTCACCTATCACCAAGAGTCCTAGTCCAACAAGCGCCCCAGTGGTCAGCAGAATCAGTAAAAGAGTTAGCCCATTGATGACACCAGCATCTATTGATCTCTATCTTTCCAACTCTGAAGCAAAACCTATAAGTCCAATACCATCTCTTTCCAGATCTCCACTTCCTGCTGTCTCTAAATCACCATCTCTGTTTCTTCCCAAAGCCATATCACCCCCTCTAATCATATCTTCCTCGTCTGTAGGGGTTCACAAGTCACCAAGCCCAAACCCATTATCAGGACAGTCTCCCACTGGACTTCAGCCACAAACTTATGAGCCATCTCTTGATGATGCCTTAGATAAACTTCTTGCCATGAGCTTCAACAGGCCCGAGAATGAGCTAGTCACTGCATCAGCAGCCTCACAGCTTGCTTCGGAAGTACAACCAGAAGTCTACGAGGAGACAATAGTAGCAGAGGATCGCAACAACATTCACCCAGACACTCATACAGAGAGTGAAATGGGGGACGGTCTCTTGGAGGATCAGTCGGATTGCAGGAGTGATCTTGACTGGGCTGATATGGAACTGAAGATGGCCTACGAAGGACCTGATGGCTCCATGACCCCAATGACTGAAGCAAGCTGGATGGATGACTCTCTTACTCCATCGTCTTGCCCTGGAACCCCAGATGCCCAGATGGACCTTCCCATGCATATGGCTGGCACAATGGACAGGATCTCAGCCTCTGGACACGTACGGATAGGACTGCATCGCTTGTTTATTGGAGTGCTGTGAAATTTGGTTTGGAGTTTTTAAAGACAAGTCTTGCACAGGTTTGATTGGCAGCATGTAAATCAAGCGGTGTCAAATCATCCTCCTGGAGGGCCATCTTCCTGCAGAGTTTAGCTTGAACCAGCTAAACAAGGCTCTTTAGCATTTCTACAAACTTCCAAGCAAGTGTTTCGGAGCTACAGTCTACTGGAAAGTGGCCCTCCAGATTCAGGATTGAACAAGTCTGATGTAACTGAAACCGTTTACTCAAATAGATGAAAGTCATAATTGTTCCTCAACCCCCTGAAATACTGAGCTACCGTTGCTCTATTTAGCTTTAACTCGTTTATGGTAAATTGTAATTATAAGAATTTGAATGTTGCTTTGTGTGCACTTAATAACCAGTGCTAACCCCACAATGTATGCAAACGTCCAACTTTTTCATGCTAACTGATTTTGCACCTTGATTGAATGCTTGCCTTTAGTGGTTTATTTGGACAATAATCCGCCATTCTTAAGGCATGTGGCATCTCAAGGGGTTTGTACTGCTGTCCCAGATCAAGTCTGTGATTAGACGTACCAAGGAGATTCAAAACGTCCACCCCATGTACCGAGATGGCCTGATACGTAGGAAGATGGGCCCCCTCATTTTCCACAAGAGCAACTCCCAGGACCGGCTCATTGAGGAACTGCAAGGCAAGCTGGGAATTGCCCGCAAGGATCGTCCAAAAAAGCAACAGCAGGATGACTGGCTCACAGAAGGCGTCATTGTCATGTCTAACCCCAAACGCTCACGGGAGGACCAGAGTAGGGAGGTGGATAAGGTAGACAAGGATCTACAGATTCAGCACATTCTGTTTCCACTCAATTCTTTTGCTTAATTGCATTAAAGTTTCTCTGTAATCACCTGCTTCTTTTTTCTTCATCCCTGCTTTCCATCTTTTTCTTTCTTTTCTTTTTTCTTATTGGTGTCTAGATAATCATACCTCCTGAGTCTCCTCTTCCTCAGAGGAAGGTGATCTTACCCCCCCAGTCTCCCCCGATGATTCCTCGCCCCCCTCCCCCTGCTGAAGAACCAAAGCGCCCCCCTCCGGTCAAATTAGCTCCTGCCCCAATGCCTCCACCCCCACCACCTGCCCCCTCCCCACCTCCCAGAGAGCCCACACCTCCTCCCCAGCCAGCTCCACCTCCACTTCCACCCAAGCCCCCGACCCCTGAACCTGTGGTAGTTCCTGCTCCCTCCCCAAAACCCAACCCTCCACCCCAACCAACACCCATTCCACCACCTGCCCCTGTGGCCCCGCCCAAAGTGCTGATGTCAGTTGGCTGCCAGACGGAGTATGACCCGCTCTTCCCTCCACTCCAGGTGCAGACATGCTGTCATTGGCTAAGCTTCTGTCTTACTGTCCTCTTCTAGAACAATCGCAAAACATCTATGGATTTGTAAATTGAATGTTGTATGCTTGAGAGCTTGGAGATGTTGGTGTGTGTGTGTTTGTGTGCTCAGCCTCCTATCCTGCTCATAAATAGTAGATTATGCGCCCCAGGGAGAGTTTTAGACAGACACTCATTTTGAAACTTCTTGAATTCAGGGTTTTCGCAAGTATTTAAGGCTATTCATTTTAAATTGTACTATGAAGTCTTAAAGGATTACTCCACACTAAAATGAAATTTTTGTCATTAATCACTTACCTCCATGTTATTCCAAACCTGTAAAAGCTTTGTTCATCTTCGGAACACATTTAAAAAAAAAATTGGATGAAAACCGGGAGGCTTTCATACTTTTCTGAACCTTGACTATGTTTATTACTTGACAGTCAATGGGACAGCCACAAGTCTCTCGGTTTTCAATTTGTCCAAAATGAATACACTGAAGACACAAATGTAAATTGGGGACATTTTTCCACGATGTATTGGGACGCTGACAAAAAATACTCCAGATTAGATTTTTTTATGTGATCAAGAACTGCAACTTGAATAAGCATATTATTATAGTCAGTACTGCCGCTCCCTATGCGCAGAGTATGCAGACTGCATAGGGCACCAGCTCCCGGGGGGCATCATCCCAGTTTCTCAAAAAATAAAAACCTTTGTTATTATATATTATATTATTAAAAATGTATACATAAACATAAAAAACAAAACATGAACATGCATGACAAACGTTCCCGCATCTGCACCGGCGCACTGACTTAACATTGCCATTTCCAAGAAGCAAAATGTATTATATAAAAACAATGAGGGAATTTATGCTGTATGGTTTATTAATGGTTTCACTATAAATAATGTTCCATTTACAGGATGATTAGTAGTTACAATTTATTTATTTACTTTTATATTTTATGAAACTCTATTTTTACCGCTATAGCAGGGGTGGAGAACCTTGGCCCTCATCTTGCAAGGTTTCCATGTTTCCCTGCGCAAACACACCTGATTCAAATTAACTAGTGATTGTGCAGAACTTCATTGGTGTTTTCTTTTTTTTTTTTTTTTTTTGAGGGAGGGGGCACAACAATACTATTCTGCTTAGGATAGCAGCAGCCCTGATTCTAGTAGTTATATAACCAATTCTGTTCCTTCTAATGAAGTGGTAAATTTCTATTTATTTTTATTTTATTTTATTTTTTTTACATTCTTGATCTTTTATTCTATCTCTCTGTAGATTATGGCCCAAGGGAAGGGTCCTCAACCACAGGTTAATAAACTGGACAACATGTTGGGCAGTCTTCAGTCTGACCTCCACAAGCTCGGAGTGCAGACGGTTGCTAAGGGAGTGTGTGGCGCCTGCTGCAAACCCATTGTTGGCCAGGTGAGGGAGCCAGAGAGCCACACCACAAACATAAAGCATTAGACGCATATAAACAAAGCATATGTGTGTGTTTCTGTACAGGTGGTAACTGCCATGGGGCGCACATGGCATCCAGAGCATTTTGTGTGCACACACTGCCAGGAGGAGATTGGTTCCAGAAACTTCTTTGAGAGGGAAGGACAGCCATACTGTGAGAGAGATTACCACCATTTATTCTCTCCTCGCTGCTATTACTGTAACGGACCCATACTGGATGTGAGAACAAACTTGAGTTTACTGATTCATCTGATTTTATCACTCTGAACAGAAGAAAAAGCAATGTTTCGATGCAATACATAAGTAAATGCGGCCAGATTTGTGTTCATCATAAACAAAGCCAGTGTGAGCATGTGTGCACTGATACAGAAAAACGTCTGTTAATTTTAACATGAACTGAGCATCTGTTTACACATTATAGGATAAATAAGAACATCCTTCTCCTTTTTTTTTTTTTCTACTGATTTAGTGCCTCTTCCACTGTTGGTGATTAATGTTGTACATTTAGAGGCACAAGTGAAAACCAGTTCCTGGCTGAAACAGGATAAAACTAATCAAATTGTTCTCACCTCACAGAAAGTGGTGACGGCGTTAGACCGGACATGGCATCCCGAGCACTTTTTCTGTGCCCAGTGTGGGGCGTTCTTTGGTCCTGAAGGTAAGTAAACCATTGGCTGCAGTCATCAAAGTGCCCATATTTTGTTAATTTACAAGTTTGTAATTTCATCTGTCTGCTAGAATACATTTTATTCACGCAGATTATCTATATGCACAAACAGCAACATTAAAAATCCAAAAACTTAAAACGGGACAAAACAATTTCTGAAATCAAAAAGAACTTAAAATTTGTAATGAAGTATTAATGCATAATAGAAATCGGAGTATTTTTGACTGAGCATTTCTTTTGTCTGCTTGTGTTAACGAATATAAATCCATCTTTGGTGTGTTTTCCAGGATTTCATGAGAAGGATGGGAAGGCATACTGTCGTAAAGACTACTTCGACCTGTTTGCTCCTAAATGTGGCGGTTGTGCTCGTGCCATCCTGGAGAACTACATCTCTGCGCTGAGCGCCCTCTGGCATCCAGAGTGTTTCGTGTGCAGGGTGAAAAAGAATTCTCTTATTTATTTCTTTATCTGTTGCTTTAGTTTTAAGTATACACTTGGCCAAATGTTTGGAGTAATTTCAGTTTCTGTAGCGTTTTTTTTTAAAGTAGTCTCTTCTACTGCCTTCGTTTGATATATAAATACAGTAAAAACAGAAATAATGTGAGCATCAACTCTGTATATTAGAATGTTTTCTGAAGGTTCATCACAGGATAAATTACATGGTTAAGCACAATTCAATAGAGAGCACTTATTTTAAAATGACTGTAAATTGTAAAATTGTTCCTCAATATTACTGGGAGTTTTTTTCAGCAAATAAATGCAGCATTGATGAGACTGAGATTTCGGTAACACTTGTTAACTATTAATAAGTTTAGGCATTGGGTAGGATTAGGGATGTAGAGTAAGGCATTAAGTAATGGCTAATCTTATGCGTGCTAAAAAGCAACTCACAGGTGTAACCTAAATCATGTGGTTTTGTTATGCGTGTGTGTTTCAGGAGTGCTTCACACCCTTCATCAATGGCAGTTTCTTTGAGCACGATGGTCAGCCGTACTGCGAGGTTCATTATCACGCCCGTCGTGGCTCGCTGTGTTCCGGCTGTCAGAAACCCATCACGGGCCGCTGCATTACAGCCATGGGCAAGAAGTTTCATCCTGAGCATTTTGTCTGTGCCTTCTGCCTCAAGCAGCTCAACAAGGGCACCTTCAAAGAGCAAAACGACAAGCCTTACTGCCAGGGCTGCTTCATCAAGCTCTTCAGCTAGAAAGATGCCTGCCTGACTGACTGACTGACTGACTGAGTGTGTGTGTGTGTGTGTGTAAGTTTGCATGTTGTATTGTTTGCCTGTTTTGTGTGTGTGTGTGTGTGTGTGCGTTTGTTATTCAGGTCAATGTGTCTGACTCTCGACATCCCCACATGACGTTGCTGGTCAGGTTAAAACGATGGTGCCATGAAGCGTGCTCTCAAAAGCCAGGTTGTTTTAGAGGGTATTAGAGGAAAGTTCAGGTGAGACTGTAGAGTTTTTTGAGAAAGCGTGTGAATGTTTTCTGCTCACTGGATGAGCTGGAGAGAAACTGTTGATGATGGGGGATGATGGGAAATGTGTGCAGCATGAACGTTTGAGACACAATCAACAGAAAGGAAACGAAACATCAGATAATTCAATGGCTGGAAATCCAACCAATAACCAATAATTACTGGTGAATCTCATGAAAAAATGTCCAGGTCTTATATTATTAGTCAGAATGAATTATTATTTTGCATTAAAAATTTCAGCAAGTTGAATAATAGTAAATATATTTTTTTATTATTTTCAGAAAAAACAAATTCTATTATTTTCCATTATTTATTCTCATTGCAGTAATATAATGACAAATATACTGTCCGATAACTGTTTATCATTGTTATTAATAAGTATTTTTTATGAGTAATATTCATAATAAAGATGTTTGACTCAGTAAAACAAATATTACTATGAAGCATAAATCCTTTATCTTCATTTCTCCTCAAATGAGCTGCATTTTCTTTTATGCAAAATATAATTTATTGTGCTTTCTTTTTAGTTTGGTGTAAAATATGGCCAGGATATGTTCTCATGAGCTTCACCTTGCGTTAAAGCTCACCTCAACGAATTGCTACTTTTAGTGCCTTGTTTTGTATGACAAATTTAACTGAATTTAAAAGACACAAATGATACCAAATGTGTAGTTTTGCATACAAGATATAGTAAAGATTCTAATCCACGTTGAAGTCGTAGTTGAGAGACTGTAACTTCTAAGGATAAGTTTAATTATTACTGACACCTGCAACCCATAGATATGAATGTATCCTACTGTTAATGGTTCACTTCTGCCGTCGCCTGCGTGGGAGTCTCATCTCAGAGTATTATTTTATAAAAAAGAATATATGGGGTTAAATACAATTTAAGATCATTTCTACTTTAGTAAATCAAAGGAAAGTATGTGTTTACATATGATATGGCTTCACACATATCTCCTTCATTTTTACACTGATAAGTCAAAACTATATTCTCTGGTGTCAACAGAGCTTTATTAGTATTTAACCCAGAATATTTCTTCGATGGAACCAGTCACATATGGCAATTTGGGAAATGTTTTGTAGTTAGGATGACTGGCTATTTAAGTTTTAATCACAAAATAGTCACTACGTAACCACTGACGATTCTAATCATCAACATAAAGGAGTAGTTTACCATAATGTGAACATTTACTGGAAATGTACTCACCCTCAGGTTATCCACGATATAGTTTCTTTATCAGATTTGGAGAAATGTAGCATTTAAACCACTTGCTCAGCAATGGATGCAGTCCAGTGAATGGGTGCCGTCAGAATGAGAGCTGATGAATGCATCACAGTAATCCGCACCACTCCAGTCCGGAAGCCAGAAGTCCAGTTCCATCCTGATGCTTTTTATCAGACTCTCGTTCTGACGGCACCCATCCCCTCACTGCAGAGTGAATGGGTGCCGTTGCTGAGCTAGTGATGCAGTGCAACATTTCTCCGAATCTGACGAAGAAACAAACTCATCCTAATCTTGGATGGCCTGAGAACTACTTCGCTTTGGCGTATTTGACATAGCTGTGACGATACTGTGCAATTCTCAACCCTTGAACTCAGTATGTGGTTTTGATTGGAGACAATTCTAGACAATATTCTAACTGCTGTATCATGATATACTATACTAATTATTTTTTCTCTCTTTTTGCATGAAAGTCTTAAGTGTCTTTCAATTATTTTAAAAGGCGAGTTTTGAAAACTCGTGATGTTATGAAGGGGTGAATCGATGAAGACTTTCTTTTCTTTTTAGAAACACGTTCTCACTGGAACAAAAGTGATTTTCAGATCAAGAATATTAAATATACAGGGTGGGCCATTTATATGGATACGCCTTAATAAAATGGCCACCATGGTCACCACCTCCCATCTTGAAAAGTGTCCCCCCTCACATATACTAATGTGCCTCAAACAGGAAGTTAATATCTCCAACCATTCCCATTTTATGAAGGTGTATCCATAGAAACGGCCCACCCTGTATACAGTCCCTGGTGTCTGTTGGCTTTCTGGATGCCTGTCAACAAAGATTGCAAATATGATTTGTTGGATGCATTGGATAAATATACCAGCAGCGAGTGTTTATTATATGGAAGCTTTTATATGATATGCCAATATGCCAGAGATCAGCTGTTGAGAAAACACTACTTTGAAAGTAGAAGATACTTGTTCTGGTTTGTTTTATTAAATTCACTTTGAATATGCCTTCTTTGATAACTCATTTGTAATAATCTTTCACTGTTTGTTTAGCTCCTAATCGCTATGTGCCAAAAGAAGATGCGGTGGAAATATAAGGATCGTATGAAGTCCTTATGCGTTTGAATCACTCGTGTACACTGGTCGATTGTTGTGCCTTGTTTATTTGGAGATTTTCTATCATATCAACTGATCTGACGCTTTTCTATTTCTGTTCATCAGTCATTATTTTAAGTATATTATCATTTACCCAATGTGAAATCAGCTATGCATATTTGTCCCCCTCCTGTAACACTGTTACATTTTGTTCTGTGAGTATTGGTTATTCTTTCAATTCATGCAATATATACAAATAAATTTGGTGTTTTAATGCACTGAATATTTTTCTTCCTGGTGTTGCTTTTCATAATTAAATTAATATTTAAACATATTTTTGCACGAAACTTTTAAATCTGTTTTAAATGCATATAACAGTATCACTGTTGACATAAACATCTAAAAATTTGAGTTTTAATTTTCACATTTTGTATAATTTAGGGCAAGTCTTAATTTTCTCCCACACTGGATTGACCCTTATAACTGAGACTAGAATTTGTTGTAGCTTTTTCATTTTTATTTTATTTATAAATAAAACTTTATAAAGGGAATTTGGGGTTCATTTATTCACTGATCATTTATTGAACAGGAGAGGGAAATGGTTTTATACTTCATAAAATGTTCAGCCTATTGACAAGTAAAATTATTTAAAAGTATCACAATGTTGGCATAAACTGCTAAATATATACACAATTTTTTGCACAGAATTAGTTTTAATTTACTAAAAAATGCTTATCATTTGTGGAAGATTTATTTATTTACTATATTTATTTATATATGGGGGTTTGTATTAAAATTTTATTTTATTTTATGCTAAAAACTGTATAAAATGAATAGATAGATCAATTAGAATTTACTGATAATTTGTTGAAATAAAAAAAAAACGTTTTGCTTAGTTTCTATCGATATATATATATATATATGTACTATATATATACTGAGTTTATAAATCTATGAAAAGTTTCAGACCTGTTGAGTATTTGTTTGGCGCGCTCTAGAGGCGCTACGAAGAAAATACAAACTCAGGCCCGCAGAAGCACGTGGCCGAGGACGGTAATGACTCCGGAAGTGACGACTTAAAGCCTTTCCAGTTTGAGGCCGGCAAGATGGCGGCGGACACGCAGGTTGGTGTGATTCGATCCGCGGCTGCATGCACATTAAAACGCTAACTTTTCTTCAGTATCTCGCCCCTTACTTGTGAGTTTTCAAAGGAGGCGATGCGCGGTGTGCGAGCGCGTGGTGCTCAGATACACTAGAAAATCCTGTTCGCGTGCGCTAGCGCGTGAAGGTGTTCAAAATGTGCATTAATAGTCATAAACTGGCCGTCATTGATGCCACACTCGCACAATACACATCTATTATGAGTTTAGATTAATTTGACAGAGAACGAGACTATTTATTTGTGTATCTGCTGATCTCAAACACACATTCATTATAGTCTCTTAGCAAGAAAGTGCCAGAAATACCATGTTTATGGTGAAACCATGATGCAGTTTGTTTGGGGAATATTGCACTGTAATGTCACAGTAATCTTCAAAATGCCATGTTACATAAAACTGATTAAACAATCACCTGACACCATCGCTGTGCTTTGTGCAAGAAGTCACTGAAAAATGTACCATGATGAACATAATTCAGTCCCGAACTAATAATGAATGTCAGTATGTGATGCATTTTTGCAGTGGTGACTAATGCAATGTTAACTCATGCTTTATTATAGTTAGACTAAATGAATATTGTGGTGGTAATATGATGTCCATGCTTTTGATGAAGTTGCATGTGTCTGATCAGGGGTTTAGTGCAGTAAGCAGCATTTGATGGCTGATGTTTGTGTGTTTGTAGGGGCAGGTTTCAGACACACTGAAGAGATTCGCTGTGAAAGTCACGTCATCCAGCGTTAAAGAGCGCAAAGAAGTTCTTGAAGAGTTAAAGGAGTGTGTGAGAGGAAGGGGTGAGTGACTTTATCAGACTAAAGGAATTGCTAATGTAACGTTTTGAAGAGCGTTAAAGTGACACAAACTGCCGCAAAGCATCAATGCCATTAGGAGTCATGCACTGCGAGTCCATTATGCTCAACAAGGCTGCATGCATTTGATCAAAAACGCATAAATATTATTACAGTGTTTTTTTAATTTGAAATTGCTTTGAAAAGTCTTTACTGCCGCTTTTAAGCCATTTTGCTCGATAGAAGCATGACTTCCTTTCAAAACCAAAAACGTCACGCTACTTTTGAGCGTTTAACTTTGGAATGATGTAACCTTTGTGGTTGAATTCTCTCCTCAGATCTTCCTGAGCCGGCCATTAAAGGACTGTGTAAACTCTTCTATCTCACTCTGCACAGATATAGGTGAGTGTGAGCTGTCCCTGTCCTCTTGTCTGTTAAAACATGTTCTTCTACTGAAGGTGTGTTTGATTTCTCCTTTCAGGGATGCTGCTTCTCGCCGAGCTCTGCTCTCGGTCATCGAGGTGCTCGTCCAATCACAGCCCGATGCCATTGCTACCAACCTCCCTCCTGGTCTGCTGAGCTGCGGGGTGGTCAGCAAGGGCCTGATGCCCGGGTTAGTGAGCGCACTTTTACAGAGCCTTGTGATTGATTTCAGTGTACATTTCATTCAATTTAATTTAACCTTAAGAGAGGATTTCAGAAAATAAATCGCATTTCATATAGCCCCAGGAATCTTATAGTTATCAGATGCAATGAGCTACAATCAAGTATAATGTCAAAACATGTCTGCAGGAAGAGTACGGCTTCAGGAGCCTGCTGCGCCCTGCCCTGGACCTGCTTAATCGTTCGGACCGTCTTCCCCACGGCAGACAAGAGAGAAGGAGCCAACTGGAAGAAACTGGTCAGTTGTTTTGTTTATTAGTCATACTTCAAATTAGCTCTTGTTCAAAACCTGTATGCCAAAATCTTTACATGCAGCCTGTCCAATTACGCTCTCTCTTTGTCATCTCCGATCAGGTTGAGGTTCAGAGTTTGTTGCTGGCGGAGGCAGCGGGTGGAGCCTCAGGGAATGCTCTCAAGTCAATCAGCAAACGCTTCAACAAGCTGTGGAAGGAGGTACATTAATTCAGTCTGACATCCTGTGCACTACACCACAGATGCTCACAGAGGCTGTGTTTATTTGATCAAAATATGTGATTTATTCCTGTGAATTTTCAGCACCATTACTCCAGTCTATCTACTGCCAAACAAACGATGTTGAAACGGCTGCTTAATGTCTCTTTGGAAACTGTGATACATTTTTTTTAATGATACTTCGATGAATAGAAAATTCAAAGGTACAGCATTTATTTAAAATAGAAATCTGTCACTTCTATTTGTTTGTATGCACCCTTAATGAATGAAAGTGTTCTTTTAGTTTTTAAAAAAATCTCATCAGTGGTTCCTGTTGCTCGGATTAAGTGTAACGCTATTCTTTCTGTCATACTGGGCTTTAAGTATTCCGGCACCACGTGCGCCCGTGAGGGAAAAAAATAATGGATTAGAGCCTGTGCATGCTTTTTAATATTTTCGAGCCAATTTATTTCACCTAAAATGACCAATCATATTAGAGGAACGCAGCTTTAACTAACGTTGCAGGCCTATCAGAAGCAGAGAAGGGCGGGTCCTTGCAACACGGTGTGATTGACACCCATACGTCAATGTCACGTTATCGGAGAAAAAAGGGATGATGTCCTAGCAATAAAAGGACTCAATAAAGGACTCAAAAATAAACGGCGCTGGGTGTGGATTGAAGAAAGTAGAGATGGCGAGCCTTTTGGCAGTTGGTGCAAGAAACTGAGAGAGAGGATGCACGATTTGCTCGAGGAAGCTACTGTGTTAGAGGATGGATTCGAGCAGAGATTTAGAAGGGATGCTCGGGTTCGGGTCAGGCTCGGTCACATCAGTGTGAATGTGCGTCTGTGTTATAACGGTGCTTTTTGCCCCGTGTGCGCTGATGCTCTCATC
>JAUYWG010000041.1:1309257-1329505 GCA_034779775.1 Enteromius afrohamiltoni
AAAATAAATGCGTTATGTTTGAATATATTTCAAAATCTAATTTATTCCTGTGATGCTAAGCTGAATGTTATTATATTTTATTTATTATTTACTATATTTATACATCACACAACCTAAATCTCTTTATGGTCATTGTGCATAAAGTACACGGATGAGAGGTTCTGGCTGCTGTTGGCTTCAGTACACACAGGCCTCAGTGTTTGAGGTTTTTTATTTGGTCTCTGCTTCAGTTCTGAACTCTAATGAAGTGACCTAATGATACGGTACAGATCTCTGGTCTGGGATGAAAGAACATCATCTGGATTTGTCCCACATGGATGGACACTTGCTTGTAATATAACTTTATGCTTCATTTTCAACTGGAACTTTTGATCTGATTTCTTGCGGCTGCATTTGCTCGATTAGACCGTGTTTTCTTTTTGAGAGATTTGAGACAGATTGATGATTATATTTAAAAATGCAGGTTGGCCTCTGCAAGAAAGCCCTGTAACAGTGTTTGTTTGGAAAGTGAATAGACCTTCCCTGAATCAAGCATGTCGACTCTTTTTATCCTGTGTGTTAGTGGCGTCTTTTTTTAGGAGAGGATGTTTGCTTGGTTTATCTTCCTTTCTGAGAGTCAGCGGTCGTGTGTGTGTTGGCTGTAGTCTCAGACGGCACGCCTACCGACCGTTCATAAACCACCACATTCATATTCCACTGAAAAATCTCTCTGCTGCAATCTGATTGGCTGCCTTTGCTGTTTTTGAATTACCTGTAAACTCCCGAAGAAAGTGACAGGGTCATTGGGAGCTCTTCCGGTCTAATGTGCAGATCTTATGCTGACGTGCTTGTTTTGGCCCTGATGTCATGTTTGGGTTTGAAGCAGTCAATCTGAAAGCTGTGAGAAACCACACGCTGAACGTTAACGCTGGGCAGGCGTTAAGGTTTCGTCTGGAGCCCGTTTGGCTGAAATCTGCTGCATCATATGTTGTGTGGTTTTTCCTCATACTTTGGTTTTGTTTGTCGTTCCAGGTGTTGGAAAGAGCAGTCTTCTCCTGCGCTTCGCTGACAACACTTTTTCAGGTACGATGCATGTCCGGCGTCATCTGTCTGATTTATTATCATGTTTGAATAGCACAGACAGAGCTGAGATTTTCTGAAGCCGAGAGCGTGAAGATGGCCCGTCACAGCTGCTGTTTGTGTTCACAGTGTTTTTGTTTGTCCTCTAGCTTATGTTTGCTAAATTTTTAAAAAGAGAAGTTCTTGCACAGCTTTTGTTTTCGACAAAAGAGAAATGAGTGCATTCAAGTAACTCTTATTTTAATTGGCAAAGAGAATGAAGGAGTCATTAAAGTAGACGATTTCTATTTTAAATAGTTCTTTTTCATCGTGGAATCTTTAAAAATAAATGTATCTGCACAAAAAAATGAAGCAACAAAACTGTTTTAAATATGAATAATAATCAGAAAGGTTTCTTGGGAACCAAATCAGTGTATTGGTATGATTTCTGAAGGATTATGTGACTGGAGTAATGATGCTGAAAATTCACACATTTTTAAATTAAAAAAGTAGTTACGAATTGTAATAAGATTCCACATATATGCTCGACCTGAAATCATTGTCATATCATTATTACATAGCTCTATGTAGGCCAACAGCGTGGTGTTCCTAAAATATTCTTTAGGACACTGTTTGCAGAGCGTATTATGAAAATGAAAGCCCAAGCTAATCTATTATGATGGCATGTTCAATGCTTTTTGGTGTTGCAGGTAGTTACATCACCACTATAGGAGTCGACTTCAAGATCCGAACGGTGGAGATCAATGGAGAGAAAGTGAAACTGCAGATATGGGATACAGCCGGACAAGAGCGTTTCCGGACCATCACGTCTACGTGAGTCAAACGCACGACATGCTGAATGTGTCCCATGTATGTTCTAAGGTTTGTGCTGAAAGCAGAATAAATTCTTTGTGGCGTTTCTCTTTGAAATGATGTGAGCAATAACATTATAAGGCATTGGAGACATCTTTGTTTGTGGGTGTTGTGTGTGCCAGCGTGGCTACCAGAACGCTTCAGGGAAGCCGTTTGAAGTTCCTAATTAGCGCTGTAACGTTTTATAGCCGAGGATCAGCTTCTACCGTCAGCACTCTAGGACAGAAGCTGTCCTTTGGCTTTAGGTTCAGTTCCTGTGCCAGAAGGATTTATTTGACGTGATGTTTGGATGCATCTTACATTTCCTGAAGCGCACACACCCTTCCACGTAAACTTTGTTTGTGTGGAAGCATGGTACAGAATTCTCTTCATAAAAAACATTTGTTAAAAAGCTAGCTTAAGTTTCAATTACAGTTTTACATGAAAAATTAGGAGTACTGCGCGACTTCCTTATTTTGTTTGCCGATATCGAAAAGTCCTAATCAAGATGCATTTACTTCAGATGACGTTTCTTGAGAAACCAATCTAAATTTTCATGCCCATAGCGAGAACAAATATCTTGTATCAAATATATATCGAATATAAAACTTGTTTTGAAATTGAATTAAGTGGATATTTCTGAACCCAATAATCAATTTGCATAGATTTTCTCATATATTTTCCTTCTCAAGTCATGATTTAAAAATTTGCACTAGAAAAGGATTAAAAAAAGATATTCTAGTAGTTGGGAGGAGAGCTATTTAAGCTCTTTTTTGTAAGTAAGTGGAAAAACCAATTCTTTTTGGAATTGATAATACAAGACATTCGTGCTGCCTTCAATTTCTTTCTTTCTTTTTGTAATGTACTTTATAAAAACCCTAAGAATAATGGCTTACATTAAAATATTTGAGACTTCAAATGACTTTTGTCTGTAAAAATAAGTGTAGACTGTGTTAATGTGGTGATGTAGTTGGTCATTATGCAGCTAACGAGGGAATGTGTGTACGTTCATGCATGTTTATGAAGGTTCTGATCTGTTGTTAAGGACTGTGACAGGCTCGGTCAATGACACGAGGGTTTGGTCACTCCAGGCCTCTCAAAGAGCTCTTTGTGCGTGCAGGTCTTTGTGTCTGTTTGGAGACAGAAGACGGACTGTGCTTTTAAAGTCAGAGGGCTGTTCCCTCATTCACTGTTGGTTACTGAGAGAAATTCTAGTTCATTTTAAAGCCGAACTCTTTAAAACTCCTTATTTTCGTTCTCAGTTATTACAGAGGAACCCATGGGGTCATAGTAGTGTATGATGTCACCAGTGCCGAGTCCTTTGTCAATGTCAAACGATGGCTGCATGAAATAAACCAGAACTGTGATGATGTCTGTCGAATATTAGGTGAGTTCTATTTTATTTTTATGTTATGTTTAGTTTTTTAAGTCCAGTTCTATTTGTAAATGACCAATATCTTTGCATATGAAATATGGTGTTAATTCACACTGTGGGTAGTCTTATGTTAATGAGACCATGCTTGTGATGTTACTTCCATGACATGAATCAGCAGACATAACGAAGTCAATCCAATGGTGAATTCTATATTAATGTCTGTCTGTTTTCTCCCTTCAGTGGGCAATAAAAACGATGATCCAAACTCTAAGGTTGTGGAGACGAATGACGCACAGAAGTTTGCTGAGCAGATGGGCATCAGTCTGTTTGAGACGAGTGCAAAAGAGAACATCAATGTGGAGGAGGTGAGTTCCTCAGGGCTCTGTATTAGGACCATTCAGATTGTTCTGTGAAACGCCTAGAACTCACTGAAAAACTCTCTAAAATGTACTTTTGCTTTGCTTTAATTGTATATTTTGCAGAATTAAGATCGCTTGTGCACATCTCTAGTGGAAAGTTAGTCCAAACTAAATAGAAATGAGCCGATATATATCTCTGTGTGACCTCTATTTTACAGCAGCTTCAAGCGCAGCTCATTTAATCAGATTTTAGAGCCGTGTATGTTGTATAAGTGTGTTAATCTTTATTAGAATCAGTTTTGGAGGGTGCATTTACACATCCATGTGTGTTTTTGGTCTTTGTATAGATGTTTAACTGCATCACAGAGCTGGTGCTCCGGGCAAAGAAAGAGTCTGTGGCCAAACAGCAACAGCAGCAGAACGATGTGATTAAACTCGGCAAGAATAGCAAACGAAAGAAAAAGTGCTGCTAGTGGACGAACAGACGTTCCTCTGCGCGGGGTTCTGGACTGGGATCGTCTCAGTTAAGATTTCACAAAAACACAGTACGGACAAATGCAGTCCTTTCTGGACCGAGACAAACCACAAAGACTTTTTAAAAGAAAATGTACAGATTTTATGAGAGTCGAGGAGTTTTATGTGGAATTCGTGATATTTAATAAAAGATCCTCCTTCTTTATTGAAGGACCAGCAAGCTGACGTGATCGCCAAACCGTGCAGGTTTCTGTATGTTTTCAGAATTACTCTTCAGTGATTATATATCTCTAATATCCACCATCTCAGGAGTGATTTTTACTTTTGATTCTTGTTTTTTTTTTTTTTTTTGTGAAATGGCAGTGTTTTTTTGTTTTGTTTTTGTTTGTTTTTTTGCAAGAACAATTTGGGCCTTCACCCCTTTTTTCATTATTTTTTTTTTTTATAAATGAAATCATACAAATATAGACATTTACTCACCATGGACTCAATCGGAGACCGATGCCAACAACTTAGCTCAATTCAGACATTATTGATTAGTGATTCGTCATTTGTTTTCATTCTCCGATTGGATCTTTTGATATTCCTCAAGCCTGTTCCTTCCTTTTGTTGAGTGAATCTCACAAAAACCATCTCTAGGTCACATTTAAAAATGACTTATATTTTGTATTGAGAAAACGAAGACTTTGTTTAGGATCAAGGACATTTCATGCCAAATTCTTGATGAAGTAGATGTTTATACTCTGTGAAATAATCATATATTATCACAGCATTTTTTTGATACTCATTTAAAGAAATCATTGTAACATGCATTAAAAATGACTATTATTGCAATGAGAATTTAAACATCTGGATACTTTTTAGTAATAGAAAATGTAGTCAATTTAAAAAAAAAAAAAAAAGTAATGATCCTAATACAGGCTTTATTTTTGTCATGCAAATTATAATTTCTTTTTGCCTTTTATATTTACATGTTTTTATGAGATTCACCTCATTAGTTTCGGCTTCGGGTCGTCATGATGTGGACAGCCGAGCTCCTTTGACATTTAACGACGACATCTGCTGCGTCAGGCTCTTGTTTTTCTGCTTTCATTTTCCCCGTGAAGATGAAGGTGGATGATACTGCCGTAATCTCAGATCAGTGTTGCCATACACTTCTCTTCCATGTCAGTCGTGGTAGTATTCACCCAGGCACTGGAGTCGCATCTTTGGGTTTGTGGATGCATTCGATTATAGCCGGTGATAAAAGCATCTCTCGGAAGAGCCACGTCGTTGTGCCATACAAGGTTGTATGAAGTACAATACAAGATGCTGATACTAGGTTTAAAAACATAATTACAGTGTTTATGCACAGCTGCAAAGAGTCTATTGCTAATATGAAATGTAATATGTTTTTATATTAGTGTTTAAGCCAATGGGGTTCATCCCTAAACTTCTTGAATACGCTATTGACACTTTGACTGAATTGCCTTTATTGGCAGACCCACATTTGACAGATGCACAACCTCAGTGTTATCTTCCAGTGGCGTCTCTATGGAGGGGAATCTCACCAAAACAGACTTATCTCCCAATTCACCTTTTAAAAAAGTATTTTCATGAAGAAAATGAAGCTGATTATTAGGCATATTAATGCTGTTTATTGCATTGTAATGTAAAAATGTAGCATTTTTTTTTTCATGAAATGCACCTACATTAGAGTAATTACAACACAGTGTTTCCCCCGTGAAAGTGAAGCCAATTTTTAGGCACATTATTTTCTTGTAAAATGAAAAGGACAAGGGAAAAAAAAGCTTTTGCAGAAAATTATAAAGACAACAATTTGTTTATGCAGAATGCTTAAAAATGTTTTTTTACGCAATGAATTTAGATCTGCGTTTAAGTTACAACATTGTTTTACATTAAGATATTAATGTAAAATGTAAGATTTTTGCAGACAATACCCGAATTTTTTAAATGAATGAATTTTTTTGTGCATTTTTTTTGCAGGTTTTTTTTTTTTTTTTTAGAGCTGCATTAATTAATTACCACAAATAGTACAATTATATATAAATGCTTAAAAACTGAAATATGCAAAACATTGAAAAAGATTAAGGAACCTAAAATGAGCTTCATTTTTATGTATTTATAAATATATATATACATATATATATATATATCTAAAATGTAATTTTGTTTTTGAGCGGTTTTGTGAGATTCACCAATAGAAATATTTTCATGATTTTTCATGTAGAAAGCCAAAACGCACCACAAGCCCTGGCTGTGCTGTGAGCCAATTTTAACCCAACGTTTGACACATTAGCCCATGCCCGTGCAAACTGTGCTGGTTGAAACACTTCTCAGCTGTGGTTATATTATACACTGGAGAAAAGAAATGTATAGTGGACCTCCCCTTTATGAATTAAATCATTAATAAATATTTTAAGAATTAATGTTTGACACAAGCATGTTTGTCCTTGTCTTTATTAAGCATTGTCACGTTGCACTTGTTTACAAGCTTTGCTCTTTCTTTTCAATGGTTATTGCAGGACTGCAACAATTTTTCAGTTTTATTACTGGAATATCTGATCATTGAGAATTTTGCATTTGTATTTCTTCTTTTTTTATTATTCTGATGCATCACAGTGCGTTCCACGTCAAGACATTGGAAGCTTTTTTAGCATGGACATATGTTTGTCTGCATTTGTATATAACTTGATATTTTAAAGCAATCTGTTGGAAAAATAATATAATAATTATAAAAACACACCGGGTCAAACTCACTGTGAGTATAAATAGCAAACACCTCATTGGAAGTATAAAATCTGCCTTATTTACATGTTTACCATGGAATTACTTACAAATGTACAAATGCATACACTTTTGTCTGCAGTCTTTGTCTGGAAGTGGAGAATTCTACAAAATGTGATTATATTAGATTCATTTTAAGTACTTTTGACACATTTCTGGTTTTATTTAAAGAAGTAACAGAGCAAGTAATCGGCATGAATAATTCATACTTAAGTATATCATATTTATTATAAATGTAGCGAGGTTCGTGTTGATACAAAGTTGTATTTTAGCAGCAACGTTTGAGATTTACTGCAAAGATAAAGTGAGTAGATATATTTATGCTTTTAACATGTTGAGTTTTAGAAAGTGCATTTCAGGAAGGAATTTGGCACTAATGAGGCTGGTGAGAACCATTCATATTTGCTTTATACAATATTATTTACTTCAGATAGCTATTGAACTTCTTAATCCCATTTATCCTATGTAAAATAAGCTTTCCAGACTAACAGTATCAGGATAGAATTGCTTAATACTCAGTATTTCTATTAAAATAATGTATCAAACGTCCAGTGATTATATTCAAACTACTTGTTTTTGTCTCATGAATGAACTATACATAGAAGGACGTGCACATCCACTCACATGCAAGAGGAACTAGTGCTTATTTGAGGGACTGGTGAGGTTTCCAGAGAGTTTGTGTAAAAATGGGAGACACTTTCACAACAACGGCTCACACAGATTTAAGACACAGAGCAGAGAGACTTGCAAAAACGGTGTTTAAATGGCAAAAACACAGCAGTACAAAGTCAACGTAACAAGATGTTTACAGAACAGTGTGTGAAACGCAAGAACAGAAATTTTAAAGGAAAGACATACAGAAGAGAGGCGAGTAATACTCTATACGTAGAGCGATTAGAGTCTGGAAGATTTCAGCCACTGCTAATGTAACAGTGTGTTTCATTCGTCCGCCGTCACACAGGAGGAGCGCTACAGGCCTTCATCAAAGCATCTGGTCCTTTTTCACCTTCTAATCTCTCAAATGCAATTTCCAAAGTGGCATTAAATGTAACTGGAGTAAATTAAATGTGAGGATTTGCTGTCAGAGAGGTTTTTTGTTTTTTTTCTCTCTGAATTTTAGTGTTGTTGTTTTTTTTTGTTTTTTTTTTTTAATAAGTGCATAAGAATATTTACATGCACAAATGTACATTTTTATGCATTCATTTTGACAGTATTCTGACAATTGCCAACCACTGGGGTTATTTTATGTGTGATTTAAATAGCTTTATTATAACATGCAAATTCGTTTAAATTTCTGTATTAAATAAAGAGGTCACTATAGTGAATACTTATATGAACAGTGTTTAGTGTAGTAAATAATTTAAAATTAATTAATTTCTTTTCTCACAAAAAGAAATTCTGTATGTTAATTGCACGCACTTCTAATGTATTAAACTAGTGGATTTAACATCCAATTTTAACTTCTATTGTTCAAATATGTTTTAAATGTAACTTTCAGCCTTTAAATAATTGGGTCAGTTGAAGAATAATTTTGTATGATGGTTGATGATTGAAGGTGTAATGATTTTCAAATAGCAATCATTTGCAATAACTTGAAACATGAACTATGAAACGTACGCTCTGTTGTCCTGTAGCACCTCTCCTGTGGACCAGATCAGTGTTTCACATTAATCAGATGAATGTAAAATAACTAACAGATCTGTGTGATGTAGTGGGTTTTCAGATGGTTTACATTCAGTTGTGATCAGACAGCGCTTCCAGCGAATCCTCCAGAAACACTTACAGACCAGACTACACGACAGACAAGCGCACAACATGGAGATTGTTCTAAAAAACTTGATTTATCATTCAAAAGTTATACATTTACAAATATATTGATTTCTTTCTTTTTTTTATTATTCCAAACCTATTTGTGTCTTTGTACGTATATAAAAAAATCACTCTTTGGGTTTCTCCGAACCAAACCTCTGCGAGAAAGAAGACAGCTGCATAGCTTTGCTCAGAATCGGCCCGATTTTCACTGACTGAACCCAAAAACACACACACACTCACACACACACACAGCAAACACGAGACAGAAAACACACCCGATTACAGCTCACGATCAGGACACAAGTGCTCCCTTCGTTCTCATAGGCTGGAGGAAGTACACACTGGAAGTGACCTGGGCTGTGTTCAGAACCAACACCAGCACACTACACTTTCTAGCCTCTTGGGGTGCTACAGTTTCAAAAAGGTCTAATTTGTACATTTAAGGTCCTAAATTTGACCTTTTAGGGGTAAATAAAGGTGCAAAGGTGAAGCTTTAAGGTTTTGTCTCTTACTGTGGCACCACTAGTGAGAGGTGAATTCATACTATGCCTACAGTATTTACTACAGTATCCAAATTGTGCAGCATAGCTTTACAGTACTCGCTGGATTGAATACTGTATCCCACAATGCAATGCACTTGACTTGACCTTCCTTTACAGTGTGACAAAAGAACTGGAAGTAATATCAACAATGATTTTTTTTTAACACCAGGAACAAAAAAATCTATAAAAAGTGGGAAAAGGCTCAAAAACAATTACATTGGAATTTTTGGTGACTGCAATGTAGCGCTCTATTGTTACATTCTCACATGTAGTACACGGTAGTATTTGATTCTGAACACAGCTGCCGTTTCAGTGCATCTCTGAGGACTGAGATTTAGTTTTAATGGTGAGTGTCGTCTAATGGTGTCTTCAGTTTTGTGTTTGTCTCTGATTTCTACTGTTTGTACGTGTGTAAACCTTATTTTCAACGCTGTTTTTCAGACACAGTCTACAAGTTACAGCTCAGCGCTTCTGCTCTTTGGTTCATTGGCGTCCGATTGTGACGCAGACTGCCTGAAGTTTAACATCAAGCAGCCTGAGGGCATTTTCTCACTGAAATGTGCTATAAAACAAGCAGGTATGTTGGATAAAATAGCCACGACGCATTTACGCTACTAATCCTGTTGCATTATTGGTATATGTTGCGTGCTTTTATACGTTTTTGAATCTAAGCAGCTGCTGGAAGTCCATTTCATATAATATCTGTGTGGTTGTTAGAAAGTTAATTGCATTCATTCGTTAATGAACCCAAGAGCAGAACGCCTGTAGCTGTTTCTGCTTTTAAAGTTCAGACATCATCTATGATTCAGGCCCAAACCCAATCTGTGTCTGAAACAGACCGGTTTATAACATGCTACACCCTTTTATATTTCGAAATAATACTGCAGTGCTCTCATATTTTATCCCCAAATCAGCACAGAAGATTCGGGCCTGGGCCTGAAACGTGCTGGCGATGCCGAAGCCTTTGTCCTGAACCGTCTGAAGTCCAGTTCATCCTGAGTTGAGTCTCTAGCGAATGCCGTGATTTGTCGGCGAGCGGATGTGCCTCCGTGAATCTCTGGCAGTGAGGTGAGGAGAAGCTTTCCGAGGCACTCGCAGGGGAAACGGACCTCTGATAGGGCAGAAGAATTCTGGGAACCCTGTTGAACAGACCCTTTGTGTTCTGCTCCTAAAGCTTTCTGAGGGAGGACTGTGGGTACAGATAAAGTGCAAAACGGCTCAAAGCCATCAGAGAACTCGATTTACCAGTGCAGTGGTTCTCAACCGACAGCTTGTGATCCAAGTCAAGTCAGTTATTGTCAACAAAAAACTTGTGTATCGCTTCACTTGAAGCCTTTATGTATAATGCATGTTAAAGAGTCAGAGTGTACTTTGTAATGCATTATATCTTTTCAGAAATGTAACCTAACTGTAAAATTGTAACCGAAATTAAAATGCATTATAAAATTTGATGGTTTGTGTGTCGTGTTTTAATAAATAAGAATTATGATGTGTCATTCATGACATCATACAGTGCCTTGTAAAGGCAAAATGAATGCATAAAGCTACCTTAGTAGTGCATTATACATAAAAGAATTTGTGTTACCAAAATGTCAGTTTAAATTTCATATTTTTGCATTTGCTTAATTGCATATAATTTCCATCTTTTTGGATTGCTCTGTTTAAATAGTAATAAAAGTAATGCACTTAATGTGATGCATACAGTATTTGTCATGCATAAATGAAACAGGTCAACATTCTATAATAACACCAATGAATCGTGTTTTAAATACACCAGAGCAGGTTCATAAATTCATCATCAAGAAAAAGAGAGAGAAAAAAACTCCCCTTAACAATAGCATAGGATAGTTTACTGTAATACATTTGCCTTTGATTTAATTTAATGTTATATTTTTAGAATGCATTTTTTTTAATTGTCTATATTTAAAATATATATGAATAAACCAAATTTGATTTATAAATGTATAAACCTGGTTATCGTGTTTGTAAAATGACAGAAATCTTTGTCTTGACTTGATCTTATGTTTGACTGACGAATATACAGCACGTTAAGTTTGTTAAAACTGGATGGAGATTTTATGTGCAATTCAAATACACCACTCTAAATGTTGATCTGAATTTTGAGTGCGTGGATGCAATTAATGAATGCATTTCAGCGTTTGATTTGAAAGATTTTTTGTTACTTGTTTGTTTTTGATGAGCATAAGCAGTTGAGAACCACTGATCTGGTGATTTAGACTTTCTTTGTCGTTTGTTGTACCCTTCTCTCACGTCTCTTCTCACACTCTCTTCCTCCTTGTCTTCAGATAAACTCAATTCTTCTTGAAGAATGAAAAGAGGCGCTTGTCTCCGTCCGAGAGGCGATGCGCTCGTCTGGATGGAGCTCCTCCTCGTGACCCGTTGAAGGAGTATGGAGGATCCTTCCACTCCTCTTGGTGTTTATCCATCAGTTGTTGATCGATAACTCTGTGCATATCATCCTGAGAGAGAGAAACAGACATCAGGGCTTCATCTGAACACAGAACAGAGCCATGGACAGATGCGAGATGAGTGAGAATGGATGAACACCAGTCCCGATTTCACACTTCTTTTCCACTGTTTGCACAATCCTCTTCTAGTGTTGATATTGTTAACCAAGTTAAAACTTTCAAAAACTGTTAAAACATTTTTGGTAATCAAAAAAATAAATATAAAATATTTCATTAAAAAAATCAAATCTAAAGATCTTAAAAAATAATTAGAAACGCCTTGGCAACTATTTATTTTGATGACCAGAAATTAACAAATGAAATATAATTAAATAAAAATTAAATTTAATTAAATTACAAAACCTACATTAAAATTAAAATTTCTAATATAAAAATAAATGCTGATTCTAGCTATTTAACATAAAAATAATAATAAACAATAATAAAACAAAACTGTTGCCTTCTTGACACCCATTTTTACATGTAAGAGAATTCATTTGTCTATTAATTCTATTTTCACGTTTAAGAGAAGAATAAAAATAAAGCTAAACCAAAATATTGGAGGATTACACTAATGAAACAGAATATCTATAATGAATATATATAATGTTTTCTTAAGATATTACCAAATAAAAAAACTTGAATAAAAACAAATTAAACCTAAATAGAAATCTAAAAAAATAATAATAATAAAAATGACAGAAGCACATAGCAAATAAAATGGAAAAAGAATGAAAATGACAAAGGCACATAGAGGTATTAAAGCCTATAACTATAATTAAAATTGAAAAAAAAGAAAAGTAAAAGCTAATTCAAAATATTAATAAATACAATAAAATATGGTTTTGATGTTTGTTCTAGTGTGAAAATGGCTTGAAGAACAAGTGAAGAACCACATGACGATGACATGAGCTGTGACCTCGTGACCTCGTGAACATGGATACAGGGTCGACGGTGAAGCCGAGCTCACCTCTAAGGCAGGAGGGAGTTACCATAGGGGAGAAGGGGTCTGTATGGAAGCTGAGAAAGGCCACTAGATCAGAAACCACAAGAGCCACACAGTGAACAGCCCTGAGGAGGCAAACTGCAGGCGGGAGAGAGAAGGGAAGCTGAGAGTTAAACACACACACACACACACACATGCACACATTCACAGGACACGGGGGAGAAGAGGAAGAGATGACACGCGTTCATACACTCAACAAAGACTTCAAGTCAACATGAAACTACACTCATAACCCATTTTACATTTGTAAAGTGACATCTTTTCCTTTAAAACCACAGCTGGAAATCATTTTATCCATCAGGGATCCAATTTTCAAATCTGTCGTTATTTGATTATTCCTGTAGTCTTCATAATACGAAGGTTAATTGACAATTATTTATCATTTCTAGTATTTTAGAAATGCTGTAAAGTAAAAAAGTAAGTTTTTTATGTCGCAAGTGCCTTTAAAGACTCTTTAACTGCATACGGGTCAAACACAACACTTACAGTGATATACAGTATACACTACATAGGAAGCTTAATAAATCCAAGTAAAGTATCTGCTTTAATATTTCAATTAACGGTAATAGGAAACACTTATTCACTATTAGCTCTGACTTTTCCCTCAAAAAAGTTTTGAAAAATTGCTGCTTATTAATAGTTAGTGTAGTAGTTATTATACTACATTTATAGTAGTATTGGGTAGGATTAGGGATGTAGAATAAGGCATTAATATGTGCTTAATTACTACTAATAAATGACTATTATTCGGGTAATATATATGCAACTAGTTAAGAGTCGCTATAATAAATTGTTACCCCAATAACTTATGAAAATAAAAGTCAAAATATGGGTGAAATAATAATCACCATTCAGAGAAACAGATATATTTAATTTAAAAAAAACAGTGACTAAATATATTTTTCAGTACAGATTAACATTAACATATATATATATATATTTTTTTTAATAAAAAAAACATTTTTGAATTGTTTGCTATAAAATTCAAGTAAATTAGCTCAGTGTTGACTTCATGTTGACTTGAAGAAGGAGAGAAAAGCAGACAGAGGCTGACAGGTCAGGATCATTAGAAGCTCACTGACTGTTCCTGAGGTCAGTGTTAATGAATGTTTCTTTTCACAAGGATTAGCACAATAATCCAAATGGATTTGATTACATGTTCCATAATGCTTCAAGAGATCAATAGTTTATGTATTCTCTTGCAATAAGTTAAGTTAGTCAAGTTTTTAATTATCTGTAATCATTTTTGTTTGTATTTGAATTACAATTTCTTAAATATATTCTGGTTTTATTAAAATACATTGTTAGTATTTTGTCATTTATTATTTATTAATATATATATATATATATATATATATATTAATTCATGTCTCTTGTTTTTTACAGTTTAATATAAAACTAATTTTTTTTTTTCAAATTAATCTGCATTAACTCGTATAATTAAATATGCAATTATACGTTTTGTGTATATTTTAATTTAATTTGTTTAGATTTTCTGTTATTTTTATTTTAAACTTTCAATACTTTCTTGTGTATTTCAGTTTTTTATGTGTCTAGTATTTATATTTAAGTAGGTTTTTGTTGTTAAAATAAAATAAGTTTACTTGTCATAATATTTTTACATTAAATAATTTTTTTTATTTTATATGGTTTTAGTTCATAATAATAATAACTTGTTACTTGGTGCTTGTGTTATGAAGTGAATGCCGAGGGTTTGCATACACTTTTCCTTTTCTTTTTGAGAAAGCCAGGCTGCTGAAAGAGTGCACATAATATGCACATCAGCTTTTTGAAGGAGCGTTTTCATCAGGCTGGTCTGACCCGAGGTGAGAGGGGTGTTGTGTGCACTGATTTGTGTGAGTGAAACCAACCTGCCAGGCTTCTAACTGCTGAGACAGGTTGAGTTTCTGCTGTATCGCGTCCAACAGCTGACTGTTCAAAGACATGATGTCTATCTTACACTTCGCCAGCTCCATCTCCACAGCTTTCTTCCTGTAACAAGGAAAAGGAGGAGCAAGAGAGTTAAAGAACAGCATCTCAGGTTAATGTTGTGACTGGCAGAATGAGGTCACGGGATCAAGCTGCACTGATATGTGTAAAAAATTCAAAAAGCCCTCTCTATCTCTTTAATGGTTAATGGTGTTCGTTTAAAGCCAGCATTTGAGGAATCATTCTGTAGCTGTGCAGAATGAGTGACAAACATGTGCTTAATCGTATTGAATATGCACTTGTAATAACTTGTCCATAACATTCAACTCAAGAGGACTTAAAAAAGGCAGATTTTGGTGATTATATATTTAAGTACGTACTGTAAATAAAGGTGGAAAAAAGGTGGAATATATGGAATATATATATATATATGAATATGGGAACTTTATTAAGTACACTAATTTGCATTCAAAATACTTCCTAACATCGAAAGTACTTGATTATAATTCTAACTGTAGTGTTATTCAGTTTTGCATTCAAAGTTCATGTATATTTTAAGTGTACAAAATTACAACTTAATGTGTAATTACAAATATGTGACATAAAAGATTACGTCGAAATTATATTAAGCTGTATTTTAACTTACTGTTTTAAAATCTGTTATTTTCCTAACAAGTATTCTGTTCACACAAAGTATCATTTTCTGAAGTGTGCTTGTTTTTCATAAAGGTTGATCACATGCTGCTGTTCAATATCGAGGGCTGGGCATTTGATTAAATCACTAATTAACAGTGATGACCCATTCAGTGCATAGGATTGATTGTTGAGCATGTAATGTAGTCAGAATCTCACTGCATGCAAAATTGCTCCAAATCTGATGAAGAAGCTATCTCATCTACATCTTGGACGGTGAGTAAATGTTCAATACATTTTAATTTTTAAGTGAACTGTTCGTATAAGGTAAAGGACGTACTTGGCAATGGCTTCATCTCTGTCTCGTATAGCGCTCTGTAACTGTTCGTTGGGCTCGTGTACTTCTGCCATCGCTCTCAAGCGCTCATTTTCCTCTCTTGAGGAAGAAACTTCCACCGAGAGCAGTGCCACCTACAGGATCCAGAGCAGAACCACAGGACAGAGGAGTTAATGAATGAAATCAGGTATTTCTATAGAGCAAGTGTTAATGTATGTACATGCACCTGATTATGCAGCTGTAGCATCTCCTCCTGGCTGTTGCGTATTTTTTCCTGCTCCTGTTCATACAGTTCTCTAAGCTCTCGCAGCTCCTCGCTCAATTTACGCACCTGCTCCTCCAGAACCTCCTCATCGCTGCGCCGTGAACCCTGAATGCACGCGAAACACGCGTTGAATAACAATAATAATGTTCGCAGTAGAACCTGCAGAAGTGCCTGTGATGGTTACCGTAGATTCATTGCCGTCCAGCAGGTGTTGCGTGAGTCTGCGCAGCTCCAGAAGACTAGCGTGCAAGCTCCCCGTGGGAACGTCTTTAGCCGACAACGTCTCTGAAGACTCGTCCATGGACGAATCTGTGGATAAGGCGGAGTCTGTGATGTCGTTTCCTCTCAGTTGGGAGCAGATGGAGCGCACCTGGCAGTAAGCCTCCCACAACTGCAGCCGAAGCTGAAGAAAAGACAAGAACGTAATGCAACGTGTTCCAATATTTTACGTTAGTTGCACTGTATTATTTTATATTAAATGCATATAGCTGAACTTTAGAGTGCTTTTTTTTGCCCCCTTAAGTAATACATCTTCATATAATACAGTATATATTGTCTTGGTTAAAGATCTGGCAAATGTACTGACAAGCATTTATGATAAACTAAAATATACTTTAATGGCATTTCTATTAAAACGTGTCATGCATTAAAATAATATTAAATATGATGCAAGCACAATAATGGAATTGCAGCTTAGTATGTAGTTAGTAATGCCCTCCAAGGTATTAGGTCTTGTTCCATTAACTCTAATGTTCAGTTGATTTAATATAAAGTTGTCCTTAGGTTGCACTATTCTCGTACCAAATTACATTCCATACATCCCTCTCTGTCACCTTTGTGTCTTAAATGCAAGGCTAATGAAGGTACATTGGCTCATTTATTTTGGTTCTGCCCAAAATTGTGTCAATTTTGGACTGAGGTGTTTTCTTTCTGCTCAAAGGTACTTGAGATTGACTCTCTTATTACCATATTAGGCTGAGCCCCCTTTTTAGAGAAGTATATATATAATCAGATCCAAACAGTTAAATATGGGATGACCCCCATAGAAATGTTTACCGTAAGCATGTCACATATTTTCATATTTTCAATGAGTTTTCAGTGTTTTGTGATTGCATCTGTTCATGCATAAAGCAGTTTCTAGTTTATGGAATATTTAACAGCTGAGCCTGACTAGAAAAATGCGTCTTCACTACAGACTAGTATATGCACTCCTCTAATTTATTAAATTGTATCATTTGCACGCCTCCAGGACTGGAAATAACAAATGTAAACTTTCCTGATATTTCCAGGCTTATTTTACAAAGTATTTATGTGGGTCCAAAGTAAAACAAGCACCCTGGGTTTATGTTTTTTTTAAATATTAACACATTTGGCATTGGTTAGCCATGTTAAAATATTTTTAAACATACCGTTCAAACCAAAGAGGTTGGTAAGATTGTGTATTGTTTTGAAAGTGTTTTGCCCACTGACGTTGCATTAATTTGTACAAAAATACAGTAAATATTATTACAATTAAAATAGTTAAATCACTATATTTTAAATATATATACATATATATATATATATATATTGTGATCCAAAACTTTAATATTTAGTAATATTCCTCCAGTCTTCCTTCGGAAATCGTTCTAATATGCTAATTTGCTATTCAGAAAACATTCCGGATTATTATTGATGCTGAAAACAATAAAACTGTGTATTTCTGTGGAGATTGTGATACATTTTATTTCTTTGATGAATAAAAAGTGCAAAATTTACTTGAAATAGAACTTATTTTATGTCACTTTTAATCAATCCACACACTTAATAAATCCTTATTTGAAAAATTTAAGAAATAAAGAAATGTCACTGATCCCAAACTTTTGAACAATAAATTAAAGTGCCTCTATTATGGATTTTTAAAAATCAGTGTGTAACACAGCAAGTGATTAACAAAACATCTTTTAAATCTTTTAGAAAAAGTTTTAAATCTGAAAGTGCACCATGTATAAAGTTATTATCTCTCGAAACAAAGAGTCGACTCCTCGAATCAATGAAACGAGTAGTTTTTGAGGTCAAAATGAAACATTAGCGTACTGTTGGTCTGACTGAAAATGCAAATTCATTCTTCACCACTAGGTGCTGCTTGTGGAGCGTTAACAGCTCACAAACTGCTTTAAATGAAATCGCAGATTAGTGTCACGCATATGAGAGGGAAATGAATGGTTGAGCAAATCATGTAAAAATAAATGCATATTATAAGAAAGTTTTTTTCCTGTTATTAGGAACTTCCAGATCCAAACTATAAAGCTTTTTTATAACCCATAATATAATAGGGGCACTTCATCAGAAGATCAGTGAGTGCTTTTGAAAGCAAAAGTTACTCAATAAGCTAACGCTGTCTCTTCCGGTGTAAGAGGGTGGTTCGTGGCTGATACCTGCTCTCTCTCCTGCTCCAGCTCCTCCTGCTCCATGCTCTGCTCGATCTCACAGAGGAGGCTGTGCGGGTTCGGACTGAAGCCCTGTAGACTGCACTCCTCCGTCAGCTCCTCGAGACGAGCGCTCAGCTGCCGGTGAGACACGCGCACTTCCTGCAGCTCCAGCTGACTCTGCCGCAGCTGACACCAACACACGAGGATCACAAAACACTCACAACACACCTGAGGGAGCACACTGGCTACAAAAACAATCCGCTCGACGGGGGATGTGCAGCTTGGTTTAGTTTAGCTTAGTTAGCTCACAACCGAACCCGACTGGTCTGTCAGTATAAACACAGCGTCACGTTAAAGGAAGTGTGCGCAGTTACTCATGTCATTGTGTAAATAAAACTCTATTCTCAGGCATTTTTGTCACCTATGATTCATTTATTCCACAACCGCAAGTGTATGATAATAGAATTAAAACCAGCATTTGTAATGTTATGATTCATTCATCTCAAAGCTCAGCGCTCACGTTATGCTCTATTAGACTATATTAATCTCTTGTATGGTATCTGCAGTTTGTTGTCAGTGGTGAGAGAATTCACAATAGTGCGTCATTGCTGACTTGCATAAGCTTGCATAAGCTTAAAATTAGGATTTAAGAATATAATACATCATATTTTAAATGTAATGTGCGCACGCGCACACACACACACACACTGTAAGTCCTTTACACAATCTAACATGTGTTTAAAACTGAACTGGAAATTAGGTGCTGGGCGTCCAGCCAGAGGAGAACTGGTGCTTTTTAATGACTTTTTATACTAATTTTTATGTATCTATATATATATATATATATATATAGGACATATATAGATAGATAGATAGATAAAAGATTAGTGGAGTATGTATTATAGGGAAATATTGTTTCTTTGTCTTTTACATTTTATTTCAGTGTGCTTGCCCTACTGATTTGTGAAATGTTTCTATGCCAGATTTTTCAGTGTAGACTTTTGTATAAAGAATTTCTTTAGAGGTTTAATGGAGAAATAAATGACTCGGATGCTTTCTAAAGAAGTGTGTTCTGCAAATGTTAAACTGATGGAAAAACCCTGAGAACTGGAGGCCATCCATGCAGCAAAACAGGAATAACAGTGAATCAAACGATCAAAACACTGTTTCTCTAACAAAATAACGGACTGCTAATCTTTAAAAACACTGTATTAAATGTAGAAAGGACAAGAAGAACTTCAGTGGAATCACTTTTTTGTTTGTCATTCTCGCTCAGTTTGTACTGCAGCTGTCATCTGCTGAGTTTTCCTTTCATTCACAATCACAACAGGTTCAGGTACATGCTGTTCAGCTGCTTTTAATAACTTTGTATAATGTATGAATAGACATATGAATGAATGTACCTGTAAGAATTAACCTCCAAATGAAAAAAGCCAAATAAATTAATATTTTGCTAAAGACAAAAGAAGCCTAATTAGGATTTTTCAGCATCATTACATTATTTTACGTAGTTCATGTTAATTAAACTAATTTATCTACAAATCATGGTAGCATTTTTGTGTTGGATTTGATTTATTCTTAATATAATAATAAAAACTCATTACTCTGTTACTAATAAAACACATTTTGAAAATATTAAAGAAAAGCAATTAACATTTCTAAATCAATCACTGTATACTGTAAACAGTGTGGCTTAAATTATATATATATTTATAAACCTTCAATAACAAAATATATTCTAAAATATAGTTCTAGGGACAAGAAAGTACATTTCCAATCAGTTAAACTATATATATATATATATATATATATATATGTAATTAGTTTTATTGTGTTTTCAAGCTGTATTTTTTTTTTTTATAAATAAATGTTATTAATTTTTTTTAACCTAATCAAAATAAGTGCAGTTTAATTGAGATTAAATGGAATGCACATTAAAATAACATATTCATACAGATCC
>JAUYWG010000041.1:1329605-1347123 GCA_034779775.1 Enteromius afrohamiltoni
ACATTAAAATAACATATTCATACAGATCCATATCCAACAGACATATCCATATATATATATATATATATATATACGTAATTAAAACATACTAAAATATATATTTCCATCAAAATATTTCATATTTTGGCCATTATTCTTATATTTCTAAAAATGTCTAATATAGTATTGTTATTGTTTTTTGGCTGTATGGGATTTGCAGTAAATATATGTTAACGATATAAAGCAAGGTACATTTTGAGAAGCAAAATATATGTCTGTTTTATATTATCTGTGACATGAATACTTATTCATTAACAAAACAGTACAACATGCTTTTCAAGTTTTTTAGTTTTCTTTGCTTTGCAAAAACAAAAGCACTAATTAATAAGATTTTTCCATTTGTGTTTCAGCGTGCCGGCCACTCACCTGTAGGTCCTTCTCGTGACACTGTTTCTCGAGCAGCAGCGTTCGTTCTCTGAGCTCGTCCACCGTGTGCTGAAGCTGCTCGTTCTCCTCCAGCATGCCATTCACGCGCCGCTCCAGTTCCTGCTTACGCTCTGACAACATCTTTATCTGCACAACGAGAGCGGGAAATAAAACACCAGGTTACTGACATCAGCATTATACAGCTTTGGTCTCGGCTTCAGGCCGAAACATCTGCAAACGTTGCAAATGAATGAATCGCAATATATCAGAACCGTTATCGGGTTTTCAATTAAAACTGGTTTAGTGGATTAGTTTAATATCTCCCGTAGTTGTAGGAATGCGGTGTTACCAGGCATCGGCTGGGAGTCACTAACACCTCCATAGTCAGGAATGTGCTCTTGATAACGGGAATATTTCAAAACAACCTCTAGAAAATGCAATTGCTCAGAGGTTGCTTTTTCACAGTTTGGAAAATTTGATGAGTTTCAGTTGTTTTGTTTAACAAAATTGCATTTGTGTCATTTCTGTTTTACAGTGACATTTCTGTCTCTGTTATTTACATACTCATACTTTCTCTAGAATAGTCACATATTTAAAAGAAATTGCAGAGATTTTAGGTCTAATTTATCACTCAAACAGAGATAATAGACATTTTTTAAAAAAATCGTATTATTTGGATTACCTTTTAATTGATATATGTGTTCAATTTTATCATGTCCTCAGTGCAAAGTAATCAACTTCCACTAGAAATATAAACCATAAAATGACAAAAACCTCAAAATATTTTTAAATGATGTTATGGACTAGGCTAAACCTCAACATGCATATAAATCATGTAAAAGTATATTGATTTTGGGGGCAATGTTCTTAATTTACAGTGTCTCTGAACTCATTCCACCCTGTTAGGATGTACTTCCTCGCCTTCCAAAATAGACTACAATTCCACTGAGATCATTTTCAAGAAGTGATATTACTTAACTGTACAAATGGACGTAAATATCACCTCACTCACACCAAAGTTTTCAAAGTGTTCTCCTGCTCGTCCCACTCTTGGTTCCACCCCGTAAGGCTATACTATGAAGAACGCTTGTCCGATCAAAAAAATAAATCTGACATAGTTATAAATGTTATGTTCATCTGCAGAAGGTTAGAGAGCTAAATGTTGATCACTGACAAAACTGCAGCTAATGTAGCTGAAAAAATGTTAGGTTTTTATAGAATGTGAAACTTTAGGGTGGAAATTCTAATAGAACACGGAGCTCGGCCAGTATGTGTTCCATATATTTAAACTACTTTGGTAGAATGCTGAAAACATGAAAAACGTGTAACTTTTTCCCCAAAAAAATTATGAAGCCAAAATGTTACCGAATATAAGGAATGATCATTTTGCACATGCTTTAACCTAAAAATGACAGTTTGCTGAAAAAGATTCCCTCTCAGGCTATCCAAGATGTAGGTTTGGATAAATGCTTCATTCCATCTCATACTCACCAAAGCATGCTCTACAGTGAATGGGTGCCGACCGAATGAGAAAAACATCGCAATAATCCACACCACTCCAGTCCATCGGTTCATTTTGAGAAGCAGAACATGACAACTTGACTTGTTTTAAGATGAAATAATCCATAATCCATAATAATACTCCTTAATAGTCAGTCTCATCTGAATCAGGAGAGAAATATGAACAGATGAAGAAAGCCAAAACAGCTGTAAATTAATATGTAATGTGAGAAAGACAGGAGATGGACTTTTCACTGGACGAAGCGTTATTATGGATTATAGACTCCTAATTAGCTGGAAGAAATGGTGTGACGTAAAAACAATCCTAATGATGGATGTGTTCCTTGCAAACACTGGATTATTGTGATGTATTTATCAGCTGTTTGGACTCTCATTCTGACGGCACCCATTCACTGCAGAGCATCCATCGGCGATGCAAAGTACTGAAAAGCTAAATTTCTCCAAATCTTTTTTAGAGTTTTTGGTCCTGATCTGTGTGTAGCCCATGAAACAAACATGAGCAGAAGTTTTAGTGTCTCTCCCTCATGTTGTGACCTAGATCTGTTAACCCAGTTCACCAGCACTGAGGGATTCTCTGTGATTAAGAGTACGCTGCACCTTCCTTTAGAGCCACTGGACATTTAACGCATATATCTGCTCCTCTTGAAATTTCCATTTTAAAAAAGCTGATCTTGACAGCGGCACTGGTATTTTTATGTCCCGCTCGGCGCAGGGCGTCATGGATCGGAACAGACTCTTGTTTCTATCTGTCTGGCACTGACTGCAGTTTCGGGAACACCCAGACATTGCAGCATTTGCTCTTAAAATAGAACAGAAGTTTTCTTCGCTCAATTACAGCTCTAGTACACACTCCACATGGGAGTCTCCCTACTAAAGCGCCTTTACTTCTTCATCTAGCTGTTTTCTCCCATTCATTCTTCTATTGGAGACCTGTCTCTGCTTCTTTATACAGTATGTGCTCATGTACAGGGTTGGATATTAACAGTGGCTTGAGGAAAAAAATACCACAAAAATGAACAATACAAAAATAAAATACCCTCCAAATGATTGATTCATGGACAAAGAAATTGCTACTATTGAACTAAATTGATTATGACTGTTGCAGTTAAATAATTTGTGAAAATATATTACACACTTGAAAAAAATATTATATTACAATCTGCTCATGTTGTATTCAGGTTTATTACCTAAAACTAAAACTTAAACTTAAAAAACTGCACTGCAACTTCAAATAAATAAACATAAAATAAATAAAATGTAAAAAAAAAAAAATTAAAAACAGTAATGGACAAAATTAATAAAATGAACTTAAATTAAAATATAATATTGCACACCCAACCATTTAACTGTATTGATTAGACTTTATGTAGGCTGTTTAATAATCTCATATTTTTACATTTCTGCTACTTTTAAGCAGCATTAAACGGTCTGTGTTAATAAACAGAAATGCCTTTTCACATGCAGCTGACTTTTGTTGCCCTGGGAGTTAGCAGATAAACAAAAAACAACACTTTTTGGGTGAACGATCCCTGTAATGGAAGGAATTTAAAAATACAATACAATTTGTGAATATATTTTTAAAAAGTATAATAATTTTAACTATAGTGTCCTATAATCTATAATCATATTTCAGTGCTCTGTAATGAGGTGAGGTGTTACAACATGCAAGATCAGTGGATTTCTCTTTCAGTCACGTGATGGGAGAGCTGTTTGATCAGCTGCTTCATTTCTTTGGAATATATGTGATCTGATAGGGTTGAATATTGTTGAATTCTCAGAATCTGACATCGCTCACATGTTTCAGGATCAGCAGCCTGTCAGCGAGCAGGTGGGAGAAGTCAGTACGGAAGTGATAAGATTGCTTTTAAGAGTGGAAGGTTTCAGCTCCCCCCATACATATATATATATATTAACTTTATGCAGTCTCACAGTAATAGAAGAAGAAATCCTCCATATCTACACGCTTCACACAATAGAACAATACACGGTAGATATGAAATGACCACATGCAGGACAAAACCAGTTACATTAGTCATGCAGTAGATATGGAGAGATTATATATAAAATTATTTTTTGTATTGTTTTTATTATTTTTTGAAAATAATTATATATACTGTATATCAGTCTATTATTATTTTGCGTATACATTTTCTTCCCCTTATCCTACTGTTTACAATGTTTCTTGAACACTTTAGTTTAGTTTTATGTTGATTTTCCAGCAGATTTTGCTACTGTACCTTGAAGGCTTCTCAGTATAAATGATATAATGTCACTCATCGGAGTTACTGAATAATCAGCGCTCTCTTCCAAGACCTAGTGAGCTGCTTGTTGTCTCTATTGTCTACATAGGCAGCAGTCATCTAAGGGAGCATCCTAAAATGAAATGAACCCCATCAATGACTGATCTGGATTTTGTTTCTAAGCCAATGATGCAATTCTCTAAAATGCATAAAAACACAGCAAAAACGATTTACTTGATTAGTGTTTTGTTTTCTTGTACAAATACATAAACATTATTAAATCAAAATACATTTACTTGAGTCAAAAAAAGACTTTTAAGATATTAAGATCTTTTCTGTAAAAAGTGCATTTGTGTTAAATACAAAAATTAATCTGCTGGCGGTGTAAAAACACACATTTAAGGAAAAATTTGATTATTTCTATCACCCCATTTGTCGATTTTTTAAAAAAGCAAAAACTTTTCTTTTTTATCTTTTTGCTTTTCAAGTAAATGTTTGAAACAAAAATACTAAATATGTTTATTTATTGCAGTGTACATCAGAAACATACCCATATTAGGTAAAAGAGTTGACATTTAATCTGTTTAAACTGTTTTAATCAATACTGTATGACATTTTGACCCGGTTTCACAAACGGGGCTTAGCTTTAGCCAGGACTAGGCATTAGTTAAATTAAGATATTCAAGCAACTTTTATAAAAATGCCTTATAAGAAAATATTCCAGGTGTGCTTCTTAACACAGAACAATGACACTGACATGTTTTAAGATATGTCAGAGCAAGATATTTTCTCATGATACAGCTCAAACATGCAGTTTAGTCTGGGACTAGCTTAAGTATACAGCTAATATTTCCCCTGCCATTTGGAATGAATGCGAACACTTAACTGGTGCAAAATACTGTCTTGCGAAAACCATTAGTTTACAAAGCTGAAATAGCTCAAATAAAAATGTATAACAAATTGTTAATTAAAAAATACTAATTTTAATCATTATGAAAAAAACAAATCAAAATGATTTTGAAATATTATACAGATTTATTACACGGCTCTCTGGAATGCTTGATTCTGACTGGTCAGTTGAGACATTTGCAGGTTCGTTCTTTTCGAATAATAACCGCTCCAAAGTAATAACAATGGAAAATACATCCGTTGTTATATATTCATACGCAGATGTTATAAATTGCCCCGTGGTACTATATCGTTTCGCGGAAGGATTAAAATGTTAATTTAAAACAAATATGCCAATAAAATGTTTCAAATTCATATTCATGTCCAGTTTTTTTCCTTATGTGGCAAGTAGCCGTGTAATAAGCGGGATAATGCAGAGGCAGCCGGCAGCATTCGGTTGCGTCGGGTCCTGATCACACTGTCGGGGCTTATTTCTGCGATAACTACCGGCTGCCTCTGCATTATCCCTTACATATTATTTCATTTGAATCTCTCTATGTTTTGGAGTTAATCTACAGATAAAAACAGATTTCCTGGGTTGTGTTAACTGAGATTTGAAGAAGGCTTGGTTTTGAGATTGTTGTAAGCAGACCAGTGATATGAGCGTGTCCAGTGATGACGGTCACAACAAAGACGCCAGGAGCCAATTACACGGCCGTCTTTCACTAATGACTTACTGAAGAGGCCCACATTGACTTTGTGCAGCTGTTTGGATGCTCAGACATCACACAATGAGATCATCACATCACAAAAGCAACATGCAGAAAAGAGGAAGCGCTTCACAAGCACTTACTTCAAGCCCTTGCTGTTTAGTGCAGGAGACAAATCATAGTTTGAGGAAGGAAAACAGAGGAGAGCAGGTCTTGAAATATTTTGGTGTCATGACTCACTGGAAATAAAATAATCCACATCCCATCATGCCTCACCTCGGCCTGTAGGGTCTCAAGGCGCGTCATGTGCTGGTTGGTGGAGATGCTTTTCTCTTTGAAATCATCCCGTAATGAATGAACCTGAGTAGACAACTGTTTCTCCACCTCGGCGGCCTGTGGACACAAACACAGACATTTATGTCAGATTTTTGTTGGCTATATTTGATGTAGTTTGTTCAGTATACTATATGTCTAATGTCTGTATGAATGAAGCATTGCTACAGCACACCAGATTTAACTATTTCATACAAATACATAAGCATCATTAAATCAATATATATTTATCTGAATCAAAGAAAAATGACTTTTTTAAAGATATTTAGATATTTTTTTTTATAAAGTATTTAATTTAATTTAATTTAATTTAATTTGTTTATTTTTTACTTTTTTTTTTTTTTTTTACAGAAGGTACAACACGTTTTTTGTAATTGGATTTAACTATAATTAAATTTTTTTGTTTTGTCTTATTTTGACAAAATCAGGTTTACAAGGGACTCACTAACTAATGGGTGTTTTAAAAAGAAATTAATAGCATTAGACACTGTAGATATTCCACTGTTCTAGACAGACAACAAAATCTAACTGAACTGTTACATGAGCTGATCTGTAATCTTTTGTTACTGTAGCTAACACTTTCTTAAAAGTTTCGCAACTCTATCACTTCAGTATTTCAGTTTCTCTGTAAAGGTCAGTGACATGCATCTGAAACATGCACATAGAGATACGATTGATTATGTTACATGATTTCACAACGAAACGTATTAAAAGAGTGGCGATGCCTGTTGCTGCCCCAATAATCTCTGAGCGTGAGTCATTTTCCAGAAGAAGTCAGAGAAATTCCACCCACCCATAAACACACACACACACACACACACACACACACATTCATTGATCACACTTGGCATTTCAGAGCGTCTGTAGAGCGTTCCAGCAGAGATCCTTGTGTTTTTCCGAGCCGATTGGACGGCTGCGATCAGGCCACTGCAGCTGTGAGAAACACTCATTACCATCAGCCAGACTGCAGTCACTAACCTGACTCACATCATCTGTGACTGTCGCCATGGAAACCCCCGAGTCTTCGTCTTCACCGTGACGTACCAAAACAACAATGAAACTCACACCTCAACTTTGCTGTTGCAATATCTCGTGCTAGAAATCATCTGAGCATGTTTTTAGCAGATTTTAGACTTTAACTAAAACCTACTGCACACCTTTAAGTTTGTTATCATTTCAACAGAAAACAAAAAGGGTAAAAAAACAAACAAACAAAAAACACCTTCATGACATTAAGGGGATATTATTTTTTTAATAATTCAATGGCCCGTCATCAGTTATTACTTGCATAACATGTTAATATGCACCTTTTATGGGGTATATAAGGTACAGTTGTTTTTAATGGTACTGAAAATCAATCAATAAATAAAATGGCTTAGATTTTATTTCGAAAATTTTAAAATCTTATGAAATGTTTATTATTTTTATTAATTTATTTTCATTTTTTGTATTTATCAGAAATTGCTAGTAAATTTAAAAAATAATTACAAAGAAATAACACTGAATGAAACATGAAGATTCAAAGCAGAATACTGAAATGGTATGTCCTTTGTTTACTAACAGTACGTCTAAGTTATATATTCCTAACTTTATTTATTGACTTGTTTATCCATGATGTGATGTTTTGAGTCTTGTATTTCCTGGCAGGATGAACCTCCTGATTAAGGTGAATACTCAGCTGTTTTAAGAACAAAGTGGAAGCTGTTTCAGAAACGTCACCCATCCTGACCTTGGTTTAAACTTTCTGTTGTCGCAGATAAAGACTGGAGCCAGATAAAGAAATGTAAAAAGTAGAAAGGTTTTGTACCAGTAGGACCCTGGTTCGGACTGCTCAAATTCTCATTAACTTGATATTGTTTAAGGTTTTTTTCATAAAAAAAAAAACATTATGACGTAATCATAGGGGAAATTTGAAGGAGTTCAAGTGAAGCTGTTATGGTTGTTATCTGTATTTCTGTGATTGGTTCTGTGCAAACGGATGGCTTTATAGGCTTCACAGAAATAAACATCTACCAAAACAACAATCAAAAGTAACTTCCTGTTTATCTTAGTGATTCATTTTTTATTTTTTTTGATTCTAGATTCCCAGCTAACAAAAATGTTTTTCTAACATTCCCATTAAGTGATAAAAAATGTTATTTCTGATTTTTAAATTTTTTTTTGAAAATCAGTTTTAAAAATGTAATTCTTTTAAAGAATGTTAAGGGAACATCCCATCATTTTTTATCATAATGGGAATACTACTTTTAAATGTTCTCCGAACGTTCTGAAACAACTAATAACACTTTAACGAGTTAAACTGAACATTTTTATTAAAAAGCCTTACAATAAGGTTCCAATTCTAAACTATATTTATTTAATGAATACACTAACATTACAAATAATGAGCAATAACATTTTACAGTAATTATTCCTCTTTATTAACATTAGTTAACAAAAATATAGCTGTTAGTCCACTATTCATGTTAGCTTGGGTCTATTACAGTAAATAACATTAATAGATACAACCTTTAGTAATGTTTTAGACCCTTCTTTGGGAGGAAAACAGCAAAAAATGGACACAAAGGAGTCAATAGTTGTCATGCACAAATACTGAATAAATCTAGCATTTTTTTTTATCTCTGTCAGGTTAGTGATTCGATTTTTTTAAAGCTTTGCACAAAATCTTTTAAATGTATCTTTTTCTATAACTGTTAGGGGAACATTCCAATTACCATTATAGGATTGTTACTTTTAAATGTCCTGTAAATGTAACATTTGAAAAACATTCCATGAGTCACATATAAATAATGTTTTGACAACATTATTAAAAACTATGTGATGTTTGCCCATAACCTTGCCAGAACCATCTGAGATGAATGGGCCAATATTTCTCATGCAGTGTGAACATAGAGCTAAAAATGAACATACAAGCAGCTCAGAGCATTTCATCTGGAAGAAGTTGATGAGAAATGATTGCGTTTGATTTTTGATCACAAACCAGGATCTGAAAAAAATCTTGTCCCGGGAAGCAGTGCATTTAATCAAACATCTCTAGTGAATCTTAATTGTGATTTTCTTTTCCACAGGATCTAACATCATTTATGACGGCACTAAAAGCTGAAGCATAATCTGCAGCACCTTCACCAATGATACTAATCAAAAAGCCATTAGTCATTTTGGTGGCTGTCCATTTAAACAGTGTAATTTCAGCATGAATCATGTCTGAATGTGGGCGGGAGTCGAGAAGGGAAGCTCTCGTGGCACCCATGGCACATGCGCGGCTCACATGCCGGACGCTTTTATTGAGTCACGTGGAGTATCGGATTGATGAGTTTCATTTATGATGCCTCGAACAAAAAACACACTTATAACTGTTAGCATACAAATCCAGTTTCACAATGTCTGTGCTTTATTACTTATAGGTTCCAACACAGCACATAGTTGGGGGGGGGGGGGTTTCAGGTTTGGAAGGAGGTGGGGGAATCACGTTTCCATGGTAACACATGGAATTGAACATAACATTTTGGGGTTGCCATAGTGATATGTGGGAATAGTGATGGGTGGTGATGATTTCCCTTAGTCATACTGTCAGAGGAGGAAACCTGTGACATTTCTGCAGACACTCAGATGAAATGTCAGACTGCTGGACAGTTCATGCACCAAATAACAAAAAAGAAGGCTATAAAGCACTTCAGTCATTTTATCACATTAAAAGAGTGGTGAGAGGGTTAAAAATGCTTTTAAGTAACCCCAGAAAAAGCTATACAACAGTTTTTGTAAACAGCTAAAGCAAGCCAGACTAGGATGTGCTAGAGATGTAATCAAACAAACCTCTAACATTAAATTGTCATGATATACTCACTGTTAGCAATGCTCATTTTACATGAAGAACCGCCTACAAACACCTCTATCAAACCTGTTGAAACCTCCTAGTAACCTCCAAACACACTTTTACATAGTGAAAATGACACATTTATATATTTATGCACTCTATACTTTTTGATTAAAGATATTAATGTTTACAGACAGTAGATACACATTCTAATGCATGCATTTATGAATGGAGCCTATCTTGTGCGCATGCACGGGTCTCTTGCAAGCTATTGTGGATTGTTTTGCATGAGTGTTTATCTCTTGCATGGATTTGTTACTCGCCGTGCATGAGTGTGTATCTCTTCTGTGCATCTGTGGATTGTTGTGCATGCACTGAATCTCATGTATGCATTACCATGCATGAGTAACATTTGAGTGCACATTTTTGGATTACCATGCACATGTGGATCATATCTGTGGAAGGCACTGAGACAGTTTTCCCTCCATAAGAACCCCTAGCATCATGTAGCATCATAATATTTTAATATGTAATAATAATGTTTTACTGGATTCTTAATTTGACTCAAATCATACGTCCCAGCAGGGATCTGAGATGTTCTTCTTCTTCCATATCAGCACTCCTGCTGTCAATGCTCTATGGTGATCCCACAACCTGTTACTGATGTTGCTTTGCCAATCATTTCCAATGTAGCGTACCAGTGAACAAAAAAATCAATGCAACCATTTATTAAAGGCTCAGAATCACCCCATCTTGGTAATGAAATGTAGGTCTACTTTGTTGTGCCCCCCCACCTCACCTCTATCTCTAAACCTTTGTAATGTAATTAGTGAAATGCTACTCCCTGATCAGATTAGACTGCTGGGGTTCAGGCGTTTTTGACAACCCCCCGCTTCCAGACGGACATGTGCGTGTGTGTGTGTGTGTGTGTGTGTGCGTGCAACGAAAGCATCTGTCCAACACAGCACAATATGTTCAGTACATTAGCTAAACATTTATGCTGTCTGTATTTTCTAAGCTTCACCTACTAGCTTAGCTACTTCATTATCTAGTTATGTTGTCACTGTATGGCAAGCTGTTTTAACATTTAACCTCACGCATACTAGAATCTAGTTAATGCTCGAATAATTTATTTTGTTAGCTGCTAGTATCTCTATTCCATTAATTACAAGTGCTTCTACTAGTTACTAGTACTTATGCTTTAGATACTACTAACCGTTTAAGTAGCATGTATAACACAAGTGAATAGTATATTTTTAAATATTACTAGTATTTATTAGATAATAGAAATGCATCTATTAAATTAGATACTAGTAACAAATCCTATTGTACTATACTATTTTATTATACTCAACTGCTTTTTTCTTGTCTTATGTTAGTGAGTGGTTGTGATGTTGAAAAACATACTAATCAAAACCAAATGTATTACTAGTAATGAATTTAATACTTAATAGTTGTTATTGAAATAAGTACTAGTAACCAATGAATAAGTTAATATTCTTTGGTTACTAGTATACTATAAAAATAGATACTAGTGTGTTTTAAAGATAAAACGGCTTGCCATGGTCTCTACAGAAGAAAATGTTATTCTTCTAATGTTTTCTTTTTATGTTTTGAAACTTTGTTTCAGATATTTCTGCTAAACGACACTGAGAGAATTAAAAAATGCATATATTAAAAAGTGATATTGAGAACAATTCTTTCAGTTTCGTTTCTGAAATTCTTCTAAAATGTTTTTTTTTGAGACATAACATCTGAGAAGCAGGAGATTTAGTTTTCTTCTATTAATCTCAATGTTGTCTTGAAGAAACTGCTTTTTTGTGATTTTCTTTTCTTCAGGTTGTTTTTGTTGTATATGTAAGTCATCACACAGTTCTCGCTGTCCTCTCTTGCTCAGTTTCAGTCGACTGGAGGTAATGTTATTGGTAAAGAGGATCTGGATTAAAGCCTAATCCCACCTGAGTTCATCCATGTGTCTCTCTGCCTTATGTCACTTCCTGTTGCTTGCCTCACAGAAGGAAGGTCATCTGAGTCTGCAGCTCTAGATCCATTAGCAGATTTGTCAAGCTCATAGTTATCTCATATTCAGAGCCTCTTTCTTGCTCTAGAGAACATCACCGTCAGCAGATGACCAGCTTAATTACAAAAAATAATTAAAGCAATAGCAAATCTTATCAGCCAAACCATGACCTTACTGCAAGTCATTTGCCTATGTTTTGCTGGATTTATATGACCATGTGGTCAAGATTTCACTAGTTTGTTCTAGTAGTTAGATATCATAACCACACTATTTAGATTTTAAAAAGTCATTTATAAATATGGTGTTTTTGGGAAATTTGCAAGGTTATTATTGGTTATTAAAACTAAAATTATAAAAGGGGGGCTTTTTTGTTGATTTGAAAGCTTAGACTTATTATATTTCAGTTAGTTGCAAATGCAAAAGTTGAATGTTTATAGTTGAAATACAAAGATAATTAAATAAAAAGAAATAAAGAAATGCTAAAAACTGTAAAACAAGTGCAAACACAATTGACTACAATAAGTACAACTAGAAAATATAAAGGTAAAAATCAGTTCAATGTATATGTGTAAAAGCACTGTTTGTTTTTTATTCATTTTAGGTCCCAGTGGATAAAAGGGTTTCATGATTTATTTTCTGTCCGTTATTTCTGGTTTGTTTTTATTGGTGTTTTCGCCCTCAGCTGGAAGCCCTTGTTCTGCCAGTCTTGATTAGTTTATCACCATTGATTCTTCTTCCATTTGTGTGTGTGTATATTAATGGCATCACATGTACATGTGTGTCTGTGTGTGTTTGTGCGTGTTCGTGTGTGTGTGTGTGTGTGTGTGTGTGTGTGGGAGTGAATGAAACTGAGCAGTACTGACAGTGATAAAGCATGTTATGGACAGCTGCAGACAGCTGCATTGTTGTCTGACCTCAGCTGAGTCAGTGCAGCAACACCACAGCCATCCTGGGGCAAAATCAATATGACTCAATGAGAATTCAGATACGCCTGTGAACAAGAGTCGCTCACAGAAGCGCAGCCTAAACTCAGCGTGCCATTTAACCTGCAAATCTCAATTTCCTGCTAAATCAATAAACGCCAATTTCCCTTCATTGTTTAAAAATGATGGTCTTCATTCAACATCGGTGATGCATCATTTTGAGAATCAGTTGTTTCGAAGCGATTTCAACCAGTGTTACTGATATCAAGACCTGTATATTAAATTATGCATACATTATGATACAAACATTTTTGTTTTCTACCTTTTAATTATTTTTCTTTATCCAGGCCTATAACAGTGCAGTTTATTTGCTGTTAAAATAGCCATCAATGAAGAAAGATGTATTTTACCTGCAGAAATGGTCTTGTTATGACATAACTACTAACTAATGATGCAAATCAGCCAAACAATACTGAGTCCGTTGTTGCATTAATATTAGCCACATTAGCACCTGACTTTCACCATAAGGAGGTTATTTATTTATTTATTTATTTTATTTATTTTTTTTTTTTTTACCAACAATAAAATAAAATATAAAAAAGAATTAAAACTAAAATTAACAGAGAAAATATAAAATTTAAATTTAATTAAATATATATATATGTATGTGTGTGTGTTTATCGTATCTATGCATGATTATAAGATACATTTCCACATGTTTGGACAATATAATTATATGGCTAACTATGATCAATGATTTGCTTTATTTGTTGCATTCTCATTTTTCTCTGCTCTCTGAAAAACTACAAGTATTTATGGCTTAAAGAATTCAAATTAAAATATCTGTATTAAACTACCATACACAGCCAAAAGTCACTCACGCAAAACTGCAAAATTGGGCTCTCTCACACAACTGCTGGCCAAAACACGCTCAAGTGCAAGTTCACTTCTTCATCGTCCTTCATTCATTGGCCAGTTTTAAAAGATGTCCTGTTGGTCTTCAAGCTGACTCTGCTGGACTGTCAGAGAGGAAGCTCACGTAGTTTTGAGCACACAGCTGTTGAATTATTGAAAACAGAGCTGAGCGTAGAGTAATTTTGATGAGTTTGCATAAGGTAGTGTCTCAGGAAGGTGAAGGGACTCTCTGTACCGTAGCATGAAATTTATTCATAGCATGTGTGTTGTTTTCCACCTGCCTCTGTATATATTTCCAGCCCACCATAATCAATATTTCAATTCAAAGAATGACCGGAATAATCATTCTGGCTTTTCTTGAGCACACTGCTTGATCAGAGAGTGTTTTAGACAAAGACTTTGTTGTGCAGTCAGGTAGTTAAATCTCAAGTTTCTGATTCGATCTTCATAAGAAATTAACCTTGGCTTCATCAGGGAAATGTCAGGAAAAATTTGATCTGATTGCGGACAGATTTGGAGTTTTGGAAGAGGATGTTCGTCTGGTAAGAAACAACTTTGACAACATGCAGCTCTTCGTCACGCAAAAAAAGAGAAAAAGTTGGTGAGAATTGAAGATAAAAGCCCCCAGTCCAATATTCGTCTAATATTGGGGCTGAAAGAGGGTGTAAAATGAGACGACCCACTAGGATTTATACAAGATCGTCTAGCTAAATGGATTCTCTCTCTCTTGCTGGCAATGTAATGGAGATTGAAAAAGTGCAAGGATTTTCTGCTTTTCTTCCCGGACTATAGCACCCACACGGCGTTTAAGAGGAGAGCGATGGCATCCACGAGGAAGAAGCTAACTCAACAAGGAATATCGTCCTTTCTGCTCTACCCTGCAGTGGTGAAAGTTACTCACCGAGGGAAGATCTCTCTTCTTGAGACACCGGTGGAGGTTGAAAAGTTCGCTCTCAAATTGGATTCCGCCTCAAAATCTTCTCAGAATGAGGCTGCAGCGGTTGCATCACGAGAACCAGAGGTGAACGAGGATGAATCTGCAGTTCCCATGGAGGACCTTGTTGAGAAAATCTGATTGTCTTTTCATCTGAAAAATGACCGGGTCAGGTGTTGACGGACGAGTCGAGCGGCTAGGTTGGCCATGTTTTCAAAGACTTTTTACTTTGAGGGCAGATAGAAGAGTGCGTTCTAACTCTTTGCTTACAGACCATTTTGTTGCGTCGAATCGTTAAATAGTTAAATCTAGAGTATAAAATGTCTAATAAATAAAGAATCAAAAAAAAAAAAAAAGAAATTAACCAGAAGCATCAGCAGGTAACTTCACATTCTTTGTCTGTTTAGTGTTACATTTATGGTCTGTTCAGTTTCATTTTCACGTCTTCCTGTTTTGGTTTCATTTTGTATCTTCCTGTATGCCCATGTTTGGTTTTATCTGTGTCTATCTGATTATTGGTTAATTCAGTCCCACCTGTGCTTCCCCAGCTGTCATCCCTTTTGTCATTAGTTCGTTTGTATAAATACCATGTCCTTTGAGTTGCAGTTTGTCAGTTGTTGTTTTGTTAATTAATTTAGTTCATATTAACACAAGTGTAGCTACAGATATGGTGTAATTTAAGCATTTGGTAGACAGCTTTATCCAGAGCATACAGGACATGCATTTTATCAAAATGTATCTACAGAAAGTAAAACCCAAATCAAATTATTACAATTTTTATGACTGTTATTATTAATATTATTTCCTTTTCTTTTGTATTTATTTGAATTTATTGTTATATTGACTTGCATATTTATGTCAAATATGTCTTATTTTGTTTATTTCTTATATATTATTATATATTTATTTGTCTCCTGTTTTACAGTGTCTTCATCATGACTAGTGTTTATGAAATCTGCTATATAAATAAATGTGCCTTATACCCTTCAATTATTTTTTTTGCTTTTCTTTTCCAATATTTTTTATTGCATTATGTATGTATATATTAAATATTTATTTCTAATGATCATATATTTTATTTCTATTTATTAAATGATTTAAAGTATTAATTTTTAATGTGTTTTATTTTTTTTACCCAACCATATGAAGCCGAACAGTTTGCTAAATGTGCCTTGCCTTTTTGTGACACCACAGAAACAGGCCACATTCTTTTAAAGCCACAGAAACAAAATAAACAAAATAACAACCGGACGAGCAGCAGATTTGACTTTAAGTCTCCATGTCTACATTTTACAGAGCTGTATTCAGGCAAACCCCTCCTGACCCAGTGTGAAGGTGTCACTCACCCTGCTGAGCTGCTCCAGCAGGCGATGGTTTTGTTCTGACAGCTCACTGATGGCTCGGCTCTTGTCGCGGTCAGCCTCTCTCAGCTGCACCTGATGTCTCTCCAGCTCCCCCTGCAGGTGTTGCACATCTGTCTCCAGCTCTGCCACCCGGCCTTCCCACTCGCCCTCACGGCTCTCCAGACGTCGCCGCAGCTCATGCTTCTCCTGCTCCAGGAGCTGGAAGAGAAGGTCATTCACATACATTGGCATAAGTTTGCCAGGTTAGTGGCATCACGGCATTAATAGACATTTATAGTTGACACTGGAGGTGAATCGGGTAAAAATGAAATGAACTGATAGGTATCATATATCTAATATGTACAGGTCTGCTATGGATTAAATAGAAATAGTATAAAAACAATGATTAGAAATGATAATAAGATGAAGGATGTAGTATACTGTAGGGTGATAAAAGTAAACATTGGTTATTGCAGATATTTTTGCAAATAACTGTTCATGAGGTAGATTGCCTGGGTAATATGAGTAACAGGACTGTAAAGGAAAGTGCATCCAGTTTTTTTAACCTATCAGGAATGCATTAATTTGGTCAAAAGAGTCAGTAAAGACATTTATAATGTCAACAAATCTTTCTATCATAAATAAATGCTTTTTAAAAATAATGTCTATTTTTAAAGAATCCTGAAAAATACAATGTATCAGTTTCTGCAAAAACACAAAGCAGCACAACTGTTTTCAACATTGATAACAATCAGAAATGTTTCTTAAGCAGCATATTAGTATGATTTCTGAAGGATCATGTGACACTGAAGACTGGAGTAATGATGATGAAAATTCAGCTTTGATCACAGGAATAAATTACATTTTAAAATATATTACAATAGAAAACAATTATTTGAAATTGTAATAATATTTGACATTTTGTACTAGTTTTTGCGCAATTAAATGCAAGCACAAAAGGCTTCTTTTAAAGATCATTGAACAAGAATATTCTGAAATAATACTCCTTTCAAATTAAATGAATTCAAATTTTCTAAATGTTCTCTGATCTGATTTTTCTCAATGCTGGTAAACTATTGTGGCATTAAGTAATTTAAATAACCCCACCCCTAAATATCATGAAAAACAACAGCATACGATTGGCCCCCTTATATTTTGATCATACACTCTCAGAAAAAAATGTACAAAAGCTATTACTGGGGTGGTACCCTTTCAAAAGTAGTAAGTTGCACTATTTAGGTGCAACAATGTCCCATTTAATTATTAATAGGTACTACTCGTCATACAAACCGGATTCCAAAACATTTGGGACACTAAACAAGTTATGAATAAAAAGTGAATGCAATGGTGTGGAGATGGCAAATGTCAATATTTTATTTGCAATAAATAAAAGCAAGAACATAGATGACAGATCAAAAGTTTAATCCGAGAAAATGTATCATTTTAAAGGAAAAATATGTTGATTCCAAATT